>JAWNOW010000576.1:245000-558251 GCA_035045625.1 Drosophila formosana | reverse complement strand
GTATATTTGTTTTCGTCCCTTTGACAAACATTTTACAAGTCTTGAATTAAAGTAATTGTTGAAAATTAAAAAAATAAATAAAGATTAATTGCTCAAATCTCATCGCTAGCTATTATGTTGTATAAACCAACAAAAATATGGTTCGTGTAAGAGACTGCTGTCGAAGACTGTAGCAGGAGGATGTCATTTTGAATTTAACAATGTAGGCATTTCGTATGTTTCGTATGTTTACTTTGCAGATTATGTTAAATTGTTGCTAACAACTTAGCAAATATGTGTTAAGTCGTGTACGCAACAATCCAATTTATTTATATATGTCTACTTCCTGTTGCATTTGATTACCACTATTAAGTAATATGGTAATGAAGAAAAAAATAGTGGGAAATTAATATTTAGCCTAATCTATTTCTACGTCACTAGGCTTAATTGTTTCTATTTAGAACAAATAACTTTCAATCGGAAATGTTGAAGTTCTCGCGGACGGACAAACGGAGTAAATATCCACTGAATAATTTGAAATTTGGAGCTTACATTTCGACACGCTCCACTTTAACGCCCCAGGGATCGGTGGCCTCGTCCAGGGACATTTGCATCGTGTGCGAGATGGTCTCGCGTTCGGTGAGGAGCTCGGAGAGATTGCGGGTGCCGAGCACGTTGCGCAGCGTGGTGGCGGCCAGAAGGCGTGTGGAGTGGCTGTAGTTGGACACCTGGATCACAGCCTTGAGCGGATCACTGATGCGATAGTAGACGACGGCGTCGACGGTCACCGTAACCGAGTCCTTCGAGAGCACCTCCTGCGGCGGCACATCGAACGACACTGTTCGCAAGTCAACCGGATAATAGTCATCCACACAGGGCAGCACAAAGAAGACGCCCGGTCCACGTGCTCCGCCACTGCGCAGGCGACCCATGCGGAAGATCACGGCTCGCTCGTACTCGGAGACCACCTTGAAGCATATGAAGACGGAGATGGGGAACGTCAGTATCATGATCAGCACCGAAATGGCTGTGGCCAGCAGCTCCACGCAGCCCATATCGTCATTTTCGGCTGCAAACAAATACAAGATGAGCGGGTGAGAAAATGCGGAAATAAGAATTCGGAAAGCATTGTACAATGTTATATAAATGGAGAGCTGCCACCAATATGGTTCTATGTCGCCTCAGATTTCCGTTGGCAAATTGACAAAGCGCGATTGTACTGGATTTGGGAACAATATGGTCAAAGATCACACGAACTATCACAAATCCAAACCATATGGTGTTCCATTTGAAATTGATCGTATGTCCGCTTCTGACAATCTGATAGATCGATCAATCGTGAACTCTGCTCTTTCAAAAACTCAGACGATTTCAGTCAAACCAATTTGATGTGTAATACTAATCAATTAATAACAATCTTATTTATTATTCTAAAACCGTTTTCATCGAATAAAAGTAGACACAACTAAGTTTTGAAATACAGATACGTTTATCGAAATTTCATTAAATATAATATTTTGATAGTGCGTTTATGATAACTCAATTTATAATACTGTTTTCTGCCTATCTAATTGTTGGAATACAACGAAACGTAGAATTTAAAATTAATTTAAAAATTGCGGAAACTATGTACAAATAGTTGTACAGAAATATAGCAGTAGAAATGCTTGTTTGTTAAACTAAAATTATCGCTTGCTTAGACTAGCAAAAATAATTAAAAAACGAATGGATCCAGTGTGCTCGGCCTTGAGATACCTTCTACCCGTTTTTACAAATAGTTTCGGTCATAGGAATAAAAAGTCAATTAACGTTACTAATCATGAAATACTGAGTGTTCATGCTAATTAAAAGTATATATTTATAATTTGTGGAATATTAGTAGCTGATATTTCACATAGATATTTGCTTAGGGTTAACGTGAACCAAGTATTGCAATTTCAACAATATGGCTAATGAGTACAAGTTGCTTTTAATTCTACATTTCATATACATATATATTAACTTTATCGTGCTGCAAATAATTCAATCAATTACTTGAAAACTACAAGTTGATTTTAATGCTGCATTCTAAATACACATATTTAAAGTTTATTTGCTTCAAATAATTAAATCAACTAGATATTGAATGTTGAAGGTGCAGATGGATGGGAGATCTGCTTATGATCTATGTACATATATATAGACGTCTGATGTTTAACTACATTGCTGGCATTTGTTTATTGCTAAATTAGCCCATGGCCCATATTTAAGCAGAAGCAAACACAAAGTACTCATGCATTAATGTACAAACTATAATCATATACTCGCTGTGTGTTTGTGTTATTTATTATTTTCGTTTCGTTTTCTTTTTTTTTATTTGTGTATAGTTTTTAACGAGTCGGTGGGCAGGTTCAACTGATACCTCATCTCGGGGCCGGCAGCAGGCAAAACATCCAGCAAGCTAAACAATCCCCAATGGGGGGGCCAGATCAGATGATGGCCCGGCCAATTGGAATGTTTATGCACAGAGACGAGTACGAGTGGCAGTTCAGTTCAGTCCGGTAGTCGGTCTATATGGCAGGGTTATTTTCAGTTGAGCTTTTGTTTATCTTATAAGTTTCGACAATACGATTTATATCACGGATATGGATCGCATCGGATCGGATCAGCTTCGTCTCGACATGTCTTGTTGAATATATCGTCGACTATTTATTTTTACTTGTCGTTCCACAGTTTATATTGCATACTTCATTGGTGGTCGGTCGGTCGGTCGCTGCCATCGCATATAGTACAATTCAATATTCAATATTCAATATTCAATATCGAACTGCCATCGGACGTCTAATGAATCATTTGTGTTGCTGCAAATCGATTTACCTCGCGCTTGACTTATGATTCTCGATCGCATAAACATCAATTTTTGGTTTATGGCACAGCCGAGTACCGATTTATGGGGTTACATATGAGTATACCGAATGCTATTTGTATCTTTTGTAGTTCTAGTCTTTAGTCAGGCATAAATATTTTATGAACTAAACAAACAACAAGCATAAACTGGCGAATGCGGTCAAATAGTCGCAAATTGCTGGGAACTCATCAAATGCCATAAGAGATCGATAGCTATATTCGATATAAGTTCAGATATCTCGAAAAATATAGCTGCCAAAAACAATTTGTGATAAGTTTATCCTTTTGGTAAAATATGTTAAGAATATTTAAAATGTTTTAATATTCAAGTAATATTAAAATTTATTTAAGTTTAAATTAACACCCAGAGAATCGAGTTAATATGTAAAAATAAAAATGTATTTAACTCCATTAAATTGTTTAAATTGTTATCTTCTGCATGCTCCATTGGATTACTTATTGAAATAAATTTGCGATTCACAGCAACAAAATTGGTAAACATTAATTTTTAACATTTTATGAAATGTTTTAAATTATGTTAAATGATTGTTAGCGAACATTTTGTTGCAATAATTTGTCGAGTTCTTACAAGTTTTGAGTCCCTGATAGGGATGTGAGCTGGAGGTGATCTGGACCGTGTGCTGTTGGGGCTGCGGTGAATGATGATGATGGTGCTGCTGCTGAGGACTCAACGTGAATGAATCCGGATTGGTTTGCGGCTGTCCAGCTGCTGCTCCGGCTGCACTGCTGACATTGAGGCGCGATCGATGCTGATGCGGCGAGGCAGGATGCATTTTATGGGGCTGCGGTCGCTTTGTGGATTTGCGGCTATGGGCTATAGATAATCCGGTGATCGGCGAGGAGGAGCACACGATATGAGGGAGCACTGCACGCGTTCAGTGCTCGTTTCCAAGTGAGCAACGATCTCAACAACGATCCCAACAACGAGGCAGTTGTTCGGCTCATTTCACACGTGCCCGATTACGGCGCCTCCGTCCCGATTCCGGCTAAACAAAATTCACATCTCGATCGCAGAGGCTGCAACATTTTCCGTTTTCAGTTTTCACTTTTTCTTGTTTTTGTTATTGTTTTTTTTTATTTTTTTTTTGGTTCGCTCTGCGTTGTTTTCCCTCTGTTGTTTAGATTATTAGAAACGAACGAACTACGAAAAATCTATGGAGATGGAGATAATTTATAAACCACTTCAGCAGCAGCAGCAGCAAGAAAAGTTGCTTTGTTCTCCGCTATGTTTTTAGGGGCTACATTGAATGCGGTTGGCATGAGGTGCTGGAATCGGTAGTGGATGGGGGATGGCGGATGGAGGAGGGGAGGATGAGGTGCCGCTTTCTGTTTTGCAGGTTGTTACACATTTGTCTTAATCTGAGAACAGCCGCTGGTGATCTATTAACGACAAAAGGTCAAGTGATTCCAATAATTTGACAACTCTGACACAAATAAAAGTCGAATGATTTTCAGTTTCACCACAAATTCATGATCCTTCAAAGTGAATGCATTTTTATCGCGGGAATTGCAATATCAATATTCAATATCTTGAACAAAAATCATTTGAAATTTGTTTTTTACACAACAAAATGTTTGCCAGTTTTTTTTAAATTTTTAAGATTCTAAAAAGATTTTACAATTATTTACTTGTTTAGATTGCACGTTCCTCTCAATTTCATTGCTCGAGACTCAAAAGTAGGTGTAAATATAATATATGTATATATAATTATATTAAATATATAATTACATATTAAATGCATCGAGCCCTTTTACCAAAATATCGTATTGCACTTACTATAATTTTAGCAATTAAGATTTTGAAGTAAGATTGTTCTGAAGTTAGTCACGATCATTTCGCGAAATGGGGTCGATATATAATTATACATTTATTTTAACAAAACATTTTTAAAAAAATGTGTTTATATAGAAAAGTGACTACATTAAATTTGATTACTTACTCATTAGTCCATTTTAAACGCTTTAATTATATGGCAAATATGTATTTTATATATATTATTCGTTTGCATTTATCTTCATTTATTAATAGCGGAAATGCATGTCGAGATCAATTAAATTTTTTCAGATTAATTTAATTTGAAATATACACGATATACTTTTAGGTGAGTTGCGATATTTCAGAAAATCGAAGCTGAATCAAAATTAAATTTGATTCGAAAAGTATG
Source organism: Drosophila formosana (assembly GCA_035045625.1). NCBI lineage: Eukaryota > Metazoa > Arthropoda > Insecta > Diptera > Drosophilidae > Drosophila > Drosophila formosana. The sequence goes on along the minus strand of JAWNOW010000576.1, from coordinate 553,200 downwards.
CTTTTAGTTTTTTTTTTGGAAATTTCCCAAATCGATTTTTGACTGTAATATGTTAATTTTTTCCAAATTTATTATTGCGAATTTTGTTTGTTTTTAAATTTTTAAGTCAACAATTTAAACGCGCTCCGAATTGGCATTTTTGAAATCTTTTTGGGACACATTGTTTACATTGCTAAGGCTCGTTTCGCGTTTCACTCGATTTGGGGCAAACAAAAGATGAATTGAGGCAAATGGTTGGATTATTATTGGTTACACTGCGTTTGCTTTATTGTAATGGTTTCGTTTATAACAAATTATTATGCAATAAATGCGCATTTTGCATTGTTTCGACTATACCAAAATTGCTTATTTAATAGCTGCGTATATCGTTTGGCGTTTTTTTTTTATTTGTGGTTTTTGTGGATTGTTTCTCTCTCGTGTTTTATTTTTTTTGTTTAATGGGGCATATTTCAAATGCTTGGCCACGATATATTGTTTGGAGCTACGTGCTACAGTTACAAATATAGATAAAGATAAAGATACATGATGTATGAGGATATTCAGATATATGTATATATATATATAATGTGTGTGTGTGTTTGTTACAGCATTATTGAGAGCTGAAATGGTAAGGCACATTATGGTTATAGAATAGTGTATATAGTAGTCGTATTGTATAGTAATTTCATGATTTCATTGATTGCTAATTGCGCTTTGAGTGTTTGGATACTTTCTACAATTTTGGTCGCAGCGATTACAAGATCTTTATACCTTGTGTGAGTGTTTTTTTTTTGTTTGTTTGTTTTTTTTGATTATTTGTTGGGTGTATAAAAGTCTAACAAAATGCTTACAAAATTCGGATCCACTAAATGAAATGCTTCAAATATTCTCATCAAAATCAGTTGAAATTTCTCAGTATTTTGCGCTTCATTTGCATCTTATCAAAAATTCAATTTGGCCGCGGTGAATTAAATACACATATATATATCGATGTCTATATATGAATGTGGCAATTACTTGCGTTTAAAGCTAACGTGTATGTGTGTGTATGTGTGTGTGTATAATATCCATCATCTAGTGTATTTTTTGTGTTGTGTTCTCAATGTTTTAATTGACTGAGCAATGTGTATATTTAGCTTGGCCCTCCGCCTCTGCCGTTGCACCGTTCGCACCAACGTGCGACGTCTCGCTCTCTTTCGCACTCCATACTGCTGCTGTCTCTCTCGCTCTCTCTCTCTCACTCGTTCTATTTGCATTTGATGCGAAATACAAAACAATTAATATAATAATAAAAAAATAGAAGCAGAGAAAAAACTTAAATAACTAATAATCTTTCCAAAATTATTTGCTTCAACTTCGCTTCCGCTAAGGCAGCCGCAGAGCGGCGCCACCGCCTGTGGCACCATCTGCACTTGCCACACCATTGCATTGCTGCTGCTGCTTCTGCTGTTGGAGGCGCCTTCGTCAATCGTTGTACATGCCATCGACCAGGAAATCCATGCGTCTGTAGTGCCGAGTGTGCCACAGATCGCGAAAGCGTCGATAGCCAATGACGAAGACAACAATGGCCAGCGGCACCGTCACCATCACCGTCACCATGGGCACCAGGTAATCGTTGTCGCTGCGATTGGGCAGACTGCTGCTGACCATCTCCTGCACCGGCTGCGATATGGGATCCGACTTAATGGAGGCGGCATCCACAGCGACGGCGCCATTCAGCTGCTGATCCTTCTCGCCGGCAATCGGCACAGACATGCTGATCGTGATCGGCGGCTTCGTTGGACGCTTTGTGGTTGGCTTGGGAGTCGTTGTGGTTGTTGTGCTCGTTGTGGATGTTGTGGTTGTGGACGATGTTGTGGTTGTTGTGGATGTTGTCGATGTGGTGCTGCTGCTGCTGCCCAGTGCTGCTGGCGTCGTCTTTTTGCTGCTGCTGCTGCCGTTGACGATGTCGCTCTGCGATATGCCCTCGGCCAGCGGCTTGTCTGATTTCTTTGTTATCGCAGGTGCTTGCGTAGTAGTTGTTGTTGTGCTCGTGCTGCTGGTTGTTGTAGGCTTTGCTGATGTGGCCGCTGGCATTGTTGCAGTGTCCGTCTTGCTGACCTTGCGCGTCAGAAGCACCGTCGCATTCTCCGGCTTCTGCTTACTCTCGTCCACCAGCGGCAACTTGGGTTGGGGCTGCGTTTGGTTTTGGAGCTGCGATTTCACCTGGTCCAGCTTGGTGCTAGCACCTGCAATTGTTGCATTATTCTTGTTATTGTTCACGGCACTCAACAACGTTGTTGTTGTCGTTGTTGTGGTTGCTGCTGTTGCAGTGACATTGGCGACACCCGTTGCGTTTGCATCTGCGAACACCTCTTGGGCCGTGAGCTGCATCAACAGCAACAGCACCGGAAGCACTTTCATTTCGCCCAATTTCATTTACGCTGCGGCCTCGCAATTTCTTTTTGTTTCTGCTATTTGGGAGATATACTTGGTTACAGCGAACGAGCTGCACAATGACTATCGATAGGCTCATAAAGCTCTATCGATAGGCACGTGTGGAAGTGCACAATCAAAATATACTATATATAAATACTCACAATTCGCCCACTTATAACTTAATGTTGGCTGTCGAATTTTATCAAACTAGTATTTATATGAAAACTAAAACATATTTTATTATGATTTTCTTGAGTGTCATTGAAATTTTGATATAGCTCGGTCTAGTAAATGTAAAACCAGCTGACTTGTGTACTTGAGCTGCTGTCACACTGTCAAATCGATAGCATTGTCATGCGGTTTGCTATCGATGTGAGCAACAGCTGAACTAAAAATATACCAAATACAGGGAAAATACTGTGTGCACCGCGCAAAAATCGTTAATTTCAAATGGTAAGGAATGAAAAACATTTACGCTGCTGTTATTGTATGTCAATATCAATAAGTATTGTATATTTTTAACGTACTTTGTATAATTTCTATAATTATTTTGTATTTTGTGGTTTATCTCTTCTGAGTGGCTTTTTAGCTAATAATTATTTGTTTTTACTTTTAATGATAACATACTCAACCATTTAACTGATTCGTACGCAAGTTAGTTAATTGCTTTTCAGAACAGCATAAAATGTAACTTTGTTTACTTTTGTTTTTTGTACGCTAAACAACATTATTGCACATGTTAGGATTAGAACATAGCCAAAAACTATGTAAAGAATAAAAATAAATTCCAGAGGTCTTTGCAGTTTACTCTGCTCTCCAGCTGCTCCTCCTTTCTCCACGTAAAGTATTTGCTTAATGGGGATGTGGGGGGTCTATGATGTCATGTGATATGTTCGCCTCTTACTACATAGTATATTGCTTGCAATGTGGTCATGATCATTTGCCCAATGGGAATCCATCATTTAAAAGTAGAGTTGTGTTGCGATTAAAACATTAATGCGGCACGTGCTGCGCTCGCTACGCTCAATGTGGTGTGATGCTGTTGCTGCTGTTGTTGTTGCTGCTGTTGTGGTTGTTGTTGGGGGTGGTGCATGCTTGTCGTTGTTGTTCGCGCCACTGTGGGTGACTTTAACTCCTCCACAATAATGACGCCGTGCTCATCCACCATGTGGTTCAACAGTAAATTCTCAACCTGCTCATCGGACAGTAACTCTTTGGGTTCTGAGGATCTGTAAAGTAGTTGTTGTTGTTTGTTGTAGTTGTCAAGTGTGACACAAGAGAGATAGCGAAAGAAACAACAGATGCAATTACAGGTGTGCGAAAGAGATGGCGCATGAAATGTGTGCGAATTGCGAATGAGAAAGAGCGAGAGATAGTATGAGAGATAAAAAAAGTGTGTGAATGCGATGTGATGCGAAAAAGTAATGAGAAACGGGCACACTAAACGCAGACCCATGAAATAACTCGTCAATCGATTGCTGTCAAGGGGATCCCCATTTTCAAAGCTTCAAGATCTTTGTAAATAAACGCAAGTAATTTGTGGGACTCGTTTCAGGTAGTTAAATAAATGAATGAACTTGAAAAAAAAACGTTTCAGATTTTTGGGACAAAAGAAAATACTAAGTTATCATAAGTTAAGCTCATGGGAATATCGGAGTTTCGAAATTTCAACAAGATTAGAAAAAAAAGTATAGAATATCATTTCAGACAAAAAATATCATAAAGAGGACGTTTAAAGCAAAATTTATGTACTTGCAGATCAGGTTAGATTAAATCTATAGGTCTATACCGATTTGTAGTATTTGAATTCATGGTATAGATATAAACGTATTGAATAGTATAGTAATAATTCAGATTGATCTGATAAATTATTTACGAATAATGCTCTACCACACTAAACCGGTTTTATCTTCAAAAGTTGTTCATACAAGACACTTTTTTTGAATAGTTTTACTGGGGATTCCCTTGAATTCGCAAGCAACATATATAAATAAATTATGATTGATATGAGAACGAAGTGAAAGTTATTTCAGGGGGCCACAAAATACACACAACATACAATTAAAAATGTTTTGCAGTACATACAAATTTTGAGAGAAGATTTTTGATCTTAAGAATTTTAGTTTTTTGTATTTAGAAGAAGCGTGCGTGCGTGCAATGCTGTTAGTTGTAGTTGATGTTTGTTCTTGTTGTTGCTGTTGTTGTTGTAGTTGTTGTTGTTATTGTTGTGGTAGTGATGGAATGTGTTTCAAAGAGCAAAGAGACCAAATCAAAGCAGCCAATTCGTTATGGATTTTGATCGAGCAGTTAGGAATTTAGTTAATTGCAGTAGTAGCTTATTAGTTGTAGTTGTAGTTTGTAAAGCTGATATTACTAGTTTTTAGTTTTAGTTTTAGTTTTTTTTTTAGGTGGGTGCAGTTTTTTTAAATTTTGAATTGCAGTTTAGCGGTTTATCGGACTTGTCTCGCCGAGTGTCGCCGTGGCGTCGTTTCGTTATCTATCTCATATGTAACTACATATATGTACTATATGTGTCTATTATTAAATGAACTTCGTCAGACGATTCTGGAGCGTGCACAGCAGGCCACCGCCCACTCCACCTCCTCCACCACCACCACCGCTGCTGCTGTTGCTGCTGCGACCATTGCCGTCTACTGACCTGCTAAATGAAAAGAAATCGCCGGCGCTGCTGCTGCTGCTCGTCGCAGTCGCAGTCGCTGCTGCTGCCGTCGCCGCCTGCGTCGCCGTCGTCGCCGCTGCTGGCGTGCTGTCCAGCAACGCGTCCGCCTCGGATGCGGCCTCGTTGGCCATCTCCGATTCGCTGTTGCGCCGCTCCAGACTGCGTCCGACCCGCTGAAAGCCATAGCTAAACACATCCTTCACCTTGTCGCCGGCATCGATCAGCAGATCGAGACTCTGCCGCCGTCCGCTCGTCTTGAAGCTGTTCGAGCGCGACAGCCACTGGCTCAAGCTCTGCTTGCGACTCATCTGCTGGCCGGCGAAGCCCGCCAGCCCATTGCTGTCGTCCTGGAATATCGTAGTGCAGGTCACCTTGCGCTTGGGCTCGTCCGACGACGATGTCGAGTGCTGCGATTGCGCGTCCGCCTCCAGGCCGCCGCCCAGACCGTAGCCCAAGCCGGAGCCGCCGCCAAGGCCGCCGCCACAGCCGCCGATGCCGCCGGCGCCGTCCAGGCCATGCTGCTCCAGCAGCGACTGATTCGAGTAGCTGGAGCTGGTGCTGTCCGAGTGCGACAGCCGGATCTCCGTCCACTGATCGATGTCGTTGTCCGCGGCCGGCGGCGCGGCCGTCGACGTCGAGGCCGACACGGACACCGAGGCGGAGGCCAGCGAACTGCTGCCGGACTCGGAGCGCGGCTTGACCTCGTACAGGGCGTGGAGACCCTGCGCCTGGGCAAACAGATTGTTGTCGCCATCGGTGGCGCTGGTGCTCGCCGACTTGTGCATGCCGCCGGCCAGCTTCTGGGGGAACGTCAGCACCGCCTCGAAGTCGTGCAGCAGATGGGGGCAATCGTGCGCGTCCGCATGTCGCTGACGCGGCGAACTGCAGCCGCTGCTCAGCCGCTCCGGCATGCTCAGATACTCCTCCTGCTCCTGCTCTCGATCCCGATCCCGATCTGTGATCAGTTGCTGATCGACGCCGGCGGCAGCTGCCGCTGTCAGGGCGTCGACGGCGTCCACTTGACGCAACATCGCCTCGTAGTTGAGCAGATTGTTGCGCTGCTGCCGCTGCCGGTGAATGTCCTCGGAGATCTGCTCGAGATTCTTCAGAGCCTCGTTGTAGGTGAGCTTGGCGGCGCTCACCTTCGCCTCCAGATCGTTGACGCGCAGCTTTTGTGCCTTCAGCAGTCCATTGTAGTTGGCCCGCGTCTCGTAGTACGGTCTGGTTTCCAGGTTCGACGAGGGGAGGGGGGCGAGGGGAGACCGCAGATTAGTGGGCGTGTCAAGGCGGCTGGTGAGGCATACTCACGAGCACTGGGTACAATATAAGGCGTGCAATATGCTAAAGTATCTCAACAAAAGTAAATTGCGCCTCAGCTGCAATCTAGGAAACCAAAAAACAAAAATACAAAACAAAATAGGCAACCAAATAGAACCGAAAGTGAAACCAACCAAAGACCCAAAATAAACAGAGACTTAGAGTCGAAATCGCGATCGATCGAACCGATCGCATATCGGCACATCCTGGCAGGCATTGCAGATTATTTACCTATAAATAATAGAGCGCTAACTTTGTTGTCCCTAAAAAGGTAATTGCCTACAATATACATTTAAATAATTGGCAGAAATTTTAAAAGAACGCACTATACAAAATATCACTAAAAGACTTAATACGAAATTATTTCAATAAATAGAAATTGTCAAATGAATTATTCAAAGTTTCAATATAAATTAATTTCTTTCTCTTTAGAAAACTATAAACTACAAAATATGATATTTCGTAAACTTTTGCACATTTTTAAAAGAATCATTTTTGAGTTTCAAAACTAGTTGAAATCTTAAACATTTAGAAATAGTTTCTTAAGTGAAACTTAAATCAAATTAAATTATTTAATAAACTCGAAACATTTACTTGGAAACTATAGGAAAATTGACATTTTAAAAGTAATTATCTGACAGTATGTTATAGAAGTTTTAAGATCACAAATAGTTTCTAAAGAATAGGTAAACAAGTGATTTTTAAAATATCCTCTTGCAAACCTAACAGAAATTCCCTATGAAGGAACAATAATTGATCGAATAAAGTCATTTTGACGCTCAGGGAAATTATATATAAATTTGTAACTTTGATTTTTGCCATTCCCATTTTGATTTCTAATATAACAATTGAAATATGTGAGTTCATGTGAATTACGTCTCATCCTCCATTATTCGAATTCTTGCTAGGATAGGGTGGGTTGATAGACCCTTTCATCTGGATTCGACTGGCCAGACTTCGGATCAAAATTTTCGTCATTCTGAAAACCCGCACGGACTTTAAAAGAGTTGCCCTAAAACTAGCTGCCTGAAAAAGGAAATTACTCGCAAAGTTAGTTCGTCTGCCAGGACATGAGACTAGAGGTGGAGGACATGCCAGAGTGGAGGATGTTGGGACAGGAGCGAGTTACCTGGAGGCGCGCAGCGCCTGCTTGAGCTGGCCCTGCAGCTTGCCCACCCGATTGTTGGCCACCTCCAGCTTCAGTTGGCACATCTTGAGGGCGTTGCGCGTGTCGCTCACCTCCAGCTGCGACTGGTTCACCTTGCTCGCCGCATGGCTGAGCATCTCCTGGCAGGCGGTGTCCAGCGTCGACTTCTCGCCCAGTCCCTGCTCCGCCAGATAGACCATCTCCTTGGCGGCGGCATGAATCGACTTGGCCTTCTCGTGGTTCGACGCCGCCAGCTGCGTCTCCTTGGCCAGCTGGGCGGCGTAGATGCGAGACTCGTAGTAGGGCTTGGCGGCGTCGATGGAGTTGCCCAGCTTGTGGGCGGCGGCCTTGATGCGGACCACGCTCTCCGCCAGCAGACGCTTGAACTCGCACTTCGACTCCTGCGAACGCCCCAATGCGGATTATGTAAATTATGGGAAGTGCTAAAAAAATCAATAACTCACATCGAGCTCCACTTCGTATTTGTTGATATTGTCTGTTGCCGTGTTCAGCTTCTCCAGCTCAATCTGCGAGAGGGAGGGGGAGGGAATATTAGTCGACACACACACACTGTCACACACACACACACACAGAGATGGAGACACAGATGGACACTCACCTGGACACGCGGATCGACGGGCGTATTGCTTTCCGTTGACATGGTCGGAGATTCGTTGGATGTCGAGCGAGGTGAATGAAAGTCGCGAGGAAATTCAGTTGTTTGCCATTGCCATTGCAGCACTTGTTTTTAATGGTTCGCTTTGCCTGCTCAATTGAATTGCCTGCAACTCTTTTCGATTTAACTGTGTCAATTCGATTCCAGCAAGTAGAAAATTAAGCGCAGCAGTTACTGCTCGAAAAAGCTTTTCTGACAACAACAACAACAATACTGCGTACACACATAACGATGACAACACGGGCGCAGCTTTTTGCCAAATGAGAGAAAAGCGTCCCAGCTGACCGAGTATCTGCACGCCTGGCACCCTGCCAATTACGTCAGCACATTGACTTTGTCGAGCAGCTTGACACAAATTTAAATAATATCAAAATTCCTCAATATGTGTAGCATTTGCTGTAATTTATGCACTTAGCTAAATTTTTAAAAATCTTTTGTTAGCGTATGGCGACTTCGTTGTTAGTTTAGTGCAATGCTAGCTTGTTATTATGTTTGTTGTTGTTTCTGCTGCACAACAACCACCGAGCGCAGACAACTAGCGCCCGCTAGCGGCAGCTTTCAAACCAAACCAAACAGTCTGGCAGCGCTACGCCACAGTGTGACCACACCAGTATTATAACAATTTAAATATATTATGAACAGTTGCAAATAACTAAACTGATATACTAATTTAATGCTATTCAAAAGCTATGCAGTGCACGCGTAATTTGTTCAATTGAAGTTTTAGTTGCCAATCAACATTGCGGGGGCAGTTTGTTTGTGGTATTTTTCGTAGAAGTGGCGCTGCCACTTTTGGTATTTTGGGGCGTTGCGCTTGCAATCACATTGCTAACGTTATAGTTGTTAGTCTTCATTTTGTTTGTGTTGCGCGCGGTTCTCGTGTCGCACGCTCAATTCAGTGCTACGATTCCGACTGTTGTGTGTTTGTCTCCAACCGAAGAACATAACTACTAACAAAAATTAAACAAGCACTTTAACATAAAACATATGCGTTGAAAAGCAAGTAAGAAGCACAAACCACTTCGAGTGTTTTTCTTATCTTCCAAATATCTTTTTTTTCGGTTCTTGTGTCTGCTGTGCAGTTGTTTTTTTTTTAATATTTTTTTTATTGTTGTTGTTGGGAGATGCGCGCGCGCAACTAAAACGGCATCAAAATATTAAAAACGTAAGAAAAGCAGGAGGAAAAAAACACAACAAATTCTATATTTTTTAAGTCGCGCGTAAACAAAAAAAAACGATGTACAAAAATCTACAATAACAACAACTGCAAGCGGCGCTCGTTGATGCCGTTGTTGTTGTCGTTGGTTTTATCTGCCTGCTTGCAGCAAGTGACGGCAACACCAACAACAACAACGGTGGCGACAACGTCGGCAGCGACGTCGGCAGCACATTGTCTTGTGTTGTCTGCGTCGTCTTAACTCGTTTTCCTCTTAGTTTTTGCCTCTTCTATCGTTTGTCTCTGTTTCGGTTACTTCTCCTCTTTTTGTGTGTTTTTGTTGTGTGATTTTTGGAAAATTCGATTGCTGCTGCAGGCGGCGCTGTCGACGCCGACGCTGACGCAAGCGCAAACTTTTAAAGTTCGCCCTTCTCCTTTACACTTGTCTTGTCCGCTTCCTGTTCTACTTGTGTGTGTGTGCGTGTGTTCAATTAAAAGCTAAAACTTTCAATTAGGATAACAGCGACTTGGCTGCTCTTCTTCTTCTGCGCGCTGCTGCCGCTGTTGTTGTTGTTGTACATTTCTCTTATACGAGTTTCCGCTTGCAGCACTGCAATTTACCGTTACCACCGCTCATCATTCTATCAACAAAACCTGAAAACAGAAAACAACAAAACAAAACAAAACGTTGTCAACTTTCATTGCAACGTCTTCGTCTGCTTCCTAGGTAAGTTTCTAATATTTTCATTTATACTTTACATTTTTCTCTTTTATTTATATTTGTATTCTTGTATTTTCCCCTATTTGTTGTTGCGGCATTTTTTTGGGCTTTTCATTCTGATGTTGTGATAAGCGTCTTATCATATTATTCTTATTGGATACTCCATCTCCCACTCTCTGTCTCGCTCTTGCTTACTTAATGGGGATTAACGTGTTTGTGTGTGTGTGTGTGTGTGCGTGTGAAGAATCTGCTGCAGAGCTTTTAGATTGCATTGCTGCGTGTGTGAGTGTGAGTGTGAGTGCGAGTGAAAGGAACTTTGCTGGCGTCAAGCTCTTCTCACATCCCTTCTACCGATCACACACACACACACACACACACACACACACTATCAAGAGTTAAACAGTCCAGCAGGAAAACGACTGTAGAATTAATGCATTCCCGATGCTACTGGGAATTTTTGACAATCGCTTTGAAAGCACTTTTGGCACATTTAGAGACGATCATTTTATTTATTAAAAAGTAAATAAATAAAATTATACATTTAATTCTTATGATACATCGATCATCGATTTTGCTAGGCAATTGTATTAATATTAATGTTCAATATCGATGTTCAAGAATGCATCTATGTTCTGCAAAATACGCAAAATCAAATTAAGTAATAAATTATATACATTAAGTTGAGAAATGCATTAAAAAAAAATGAATTTTTAAAACCTTTCCTTACGGAACATCAATCGATCGATATTTTATTTTGAAAACATCGATCAACATTGATATCGATATTTTCACTCAAAACTACATCTCTATTCAATAAACATAAACAAACCAATTTATAGTATTTTTAAGCTGTGATTAAATATAGTTAGAATAGGTATTTCCTAAATCTTTTTAGTGGTGATGATTGATTTAATTTAAATCAAATGTAATAGTTACCTAAATAAAAAATATGTATAATTGAATAATCAAGACTGATTCATTGATATTGAAAAAAGATAAAAAGTTGTACTCAATATTAGATTCTGAATTAAAAATATGAAGTTAAAGAAACTGAGAAAATGTATTTCTACTATTTGTTGCGTGACTGGATATTAATTAAATGATATAGATACAATTTTAGCAAAATTCTTCGATTTTTGTTGGTTCAATATTACAAAGGAATAACGATCATTTGATTTATTTACGCACACAAGTGCAACTTTATGCGTGTGTGTGTGTGTGGAGAACACATTTGTTTGTTATTTTTAAATGGGCTGATGTCGGCTTTCGGCTCCAGTGACTTTGGCTTCCTCTGATTAGCGCTGCGACAGCTACCGAAAATAGATCAAAGGCAGCCAGCAGCGAAACTGCAACTAAAACCGGCTGCCCTTCATCCCCGTCCCCCTCGCTTCCCTTACTCTCCACACGATCAACACTGAAACTGAAAATTGTTTATGTGTGTTGTTGTGTTCGTCTGACGCGTGTTGTTTCAACAATTTTCACACGCATTTCTTACACACCAGCGAAAGGGGGCGTGGGAGTTGCGAAAAACCAGAAAGGAGACTTGCTCTCTCCACTACTTGAGCACTCTCCACAACTCTCCCACTCGCTGGTTCGCATGTGTGCGGACAAGTGCATAAATATTACAGTTGCGTTGCCAGCAGTATTTGTGTTTGTGTTTGTATTTGTGTTTGCATTTGTGTTTGTATTTGTGTTTGTATTTGTATTTGCGTGCACAAAGGTCACACTCGTGCATTTCGCTTTGGAGTTCAAGGGTAAACAACGGACTGCAATGGTCTGTTGCTCCTCTCTGCTGAGCTTTTCAGCCCACTTGCGTTGAACTTTCGCCACGGGATGCAGTTTAATAGTGCATGCATATATACATACATATATTTCATTTTGCAAAACTGTTAAGTTTAATGACGAGCTGCCTGCAGAGCAGACATTCAGCAGGGACCTTGCTGTTCCATAGCATTCAATCTCATTTATTTCATATGTGAAATTGCTCTGGTAAATTTAAGTCTTGTATTGTAGCTACTTGAGATATGGCAATGTCGGCGAATATATAAATAGTTTTGGCATTCTTGTACAGCACAATAGAATTCGAATTCTTCTAGAATTAGAATTGTCTTTGGAACCCAGACAGATAGCTATTTATATTGTAACTCAGTCTGGAATATTGACGAAAAATATTTTGCCCAATTTCAATAGAATATCGAGCGCTAATTCATTTAACTTTAATCTATTGCCCTTAAATACAAATTTGTAATAATCAAAATTTGAATTAATGTTTTTTTTTTAATCAAAATTTGAATACAAAAATGTAAAAATAAGAGTTATGAAAACTATATTATTATTTGCAATTTTTATTATTATATTTATTCTCCTAGTTTCTATGATATTACTTTCATTTGCACTCCCCGTTTTTAACCCTTAATTAATTAATTTATTAACTGTAGTTTTTGAAATGGATATTTTGTATATGGATCAATCGAAAACTAACTAACAAACAATATTTGACAATTTATGGGTTTGGTAAATACTTTTTCGCAAAATGTATTTATTAGTTAATTGCCTTGTAGTTTTATTTTGTGATTTAAATTCGGTTTAATAAATAGTGAAACTACAAAATATAAATAAATAAAGTATTTGTCATTTAAAATTTCTCATTCGGTATTTTGTTATTAAGCCTTGCACGCAAATTAAATTCGTTGGAAAAAAGTGCACTTAAGAAACGCGTTAAGCGATCAAATTATATTGCAATTATTAGAGTGAATGGCCGAAGCTGGCATAAATTTGTGCAATTTGTTTGTTTGTTTGTGTGTCGCAAATGCTTTGGCAATTCGCTGTTGCAATAAATGGCTTTTGTAGCGAATGCAATTATTAATATTAATTACATTTTATTGCATCTGTGAGCAGTCGCAATTAGTTGCAGTTGTGGCACGTTGCGCATCCGACTGCGATTTGCCACGCAGTGTGACCAGGCAGATTTGCCACACACACACACACACACACACGCACACGCACACACATGACCACACAGCTAGTTGTGTGGCAAGCATCACTTGCCACATGGGTGTGTATCTTGCGCTTCGACACTTTGCGCCGCTGGAGGCATATTCTAGCTGAAGCGCTAAAGTGCCAGTCGCAAGTTGCAAGTTGCAAGTTGCAAGTTGCCGGTTGTCAGTTGGCGCTGCAACATCATGATGCTGTGCATCTGCAACAATAACTTCATCAGCTTCATCATGATGAGCAACTTGCAGTTCAATGAACTGTGACCGCATTCTTGTTGCTGTTGTTGCTGCTGTTGTTGCACGCATTGCAAACTCAGACAAAGCTCTGCACGTCAACAACAACAGCAAAATGTAATTGCAACTTTTTTCTCTTTTTTTTACCCAATTTCCCCCCATTTTGTTCTAACCCACGCCCACAATGCGCTTGCAGCATCAACTGTGTGTGGCATGACGAAGCATGCTGCAACAATCGCTGATCTTGGGATCTGTGGCGGCGCCAAGAATTTCATTGAGTTGCAGCCAACTCAATTATGGCCAAAGATTTCAATCGACTTTGCCGTTTATTTAATTGATTTTTCTCTCTTTTGTTGCACTAAATTATAAAAGACTGAGACAGTATGGCGGTGACAGAGAGTAGAAGCGATGGAGGGGGGGAGGAAACCCTTTGGACGACAAAGTCGAAGTCAAAGTCGAGGAACGTGACGTGCATGCAAATTGCAAGCGATGATTGAAACACCTGAACTGCAACTTGAACTATGTGTGTGTGCGAGTGTGCGTGTGTGTTTACTGAGAGTGTCCGTGCCGCTTGCCACAGTTGCATCACAAAGGAATCATTTACTCGCATTCCTCCCGATACAACGCACATATTTCCCATGTTCCTGGGAACACCTTTATTTTTGTTTATATTAATTACAAGCCACACTATTGAATGCAGTTTGACACCTTGACTGTGCAAACATAAAAACAAATATCGTTTGTGGCTCACTAAAATAAAATCGTTATGTTTACGACAGTGAGAAAAGTTAAGCTATAGCACCTTATTCATTGTCAAGCTCAACTGGAACTGTTGAATTATTACCATTCAAATACCGACAAAACTGAATGCTCAGAATGCTCAGTTAAGCGTCTTAAGTATAGGGTTAGCCCATATCTTAGTAATTGTGGGTATTACTCGATCCAGAACTGATTGCTGCTTGCAGTCATAATTACTTAGCTCAGTGCAAAGTTTCATTTTTCTCGATTATAAATAGTTGACTTCGCGAAGCTTTTAATTATTGGTGTTGTTTACAAATATTACTTAAGCTATATTTAAAAACGCTTAGCTGCTTTTAGACTCTTGCTTGTGGTTTTCATAATCCTTTATTATAATATTTTAAATACCTTTTTGTTTATAAATGGATAAATGAATATGGGACGAAATAGATCCATTTTATAATATTAATATATCAATATATATAGATAAAAAAGTAAAGAGTAAAAAGAATAATAAAACACTGCAAAACAAACCTTTTTCGCTAAATTTTAGCTTGGTTTCTTTTTTTTTGCTAAATGTATCGTCAGCTTGGTTGTTCCAAGATTGTTTTATACTCCTTTATAGCTCTTCTCAAAAACAAAATTTCTCATAAATGAAATTGTAAATCAAAAAATGTGAAAATATTCTCACGTTCGCTTTGCCATGTTACGAATTTCTAATGAAAATTTTAAATAAATAAGACAAAGAAATAACTCTACATTTTTCAAGAAATGGAAATAAATATTTTCTTGCTAATAATTTGGCACGATTCGCAGATTTCCTCCGTTTTCAATATACTTACGAGAAATTATTCGTAAGCAAAAAGTTTGTAAATCAAAATAAAAAATTTTATATTTTTCTTTCAAACAAAAAAAGAGGTTTACTTTAACTGGAACATAACTCAAAAATAATACGATTAATTCACAGAAAATATTGATTTCTTCTTAACATTGCATTTGTATAATTTATTTATTGATTTTAATTAATTTTTGTCTTTTGATGGAATGCAATTATCCAAAAATGAATTTCTTTATTGTACATAGAATATTCGCTGGCCAATGAAGAGGAGGGGAGCAGAGAAGAGAAGAGCGGAGAGGCGGATAAACTGGTTCTCCATGCTGCAGTCGGTGCTCGGTTTGGTTTGCATGCCACCCAGCGGAGCAGCGAAGGAGGCGCAGCGCGCGGGGGCAACTTGGCAACTTATTTGGGTCGCCAGATTGTTGCCGCAGTTGCAGTTGCAGTCGTGTTGTTGCTGTTGCTGTTGCAGTTGCTACTTATACGTTCTGTGCGTTTCAATTGATTTCTAATTAACCAAAAGCAATTGGCATAGTTCGTTTCGCCTTCGCCCCAAAACCACGCCCAGCTCGCACGTGTATCTGTGTGTGTGTGTGTGTGTGTGGGGCATGCACTTGATCCGCTTCCGATGAAGGTGGCACCGCAGTTGACCCAATCACACACGTGCCTCACGTGGGCGCAACATTGCGACTTCTCTCTCTCTCTCTCGCCCGCTTGCAACACTTGCGGTGACGGCTTTTCTTCGCTTTGTAGGTCAAGCGTCGTCGTCGTTTTGTCGGCTTTCGTTTTGCGGCTGTAGGTGGCGCCAGATGCAGATAATGTTGAGCTGCCTTTTCAGCTGCGGCTTTATTAATTGCGGCCACAATTAAGCAAGAGAGACAGACAGACAGGCAGAGAGAGAGAGAGAGAGAGAGAGACGGACGCCCATTCAAGTCAATTAGCTTTATGTAGGCGCAAAAATTAATTTGTTTGCCGCCAAATGTGGCAGAGCGACTGCAAATAGGCAAGCCAGCAAATCAAAAAACAAAACATCGACACAGCGACAGAGACAAGAAATTAACTGCGCCTCGAAATTCATTCACAGCAGCGGCAACTTCGCATTTATCGCTCGCATCGAAGCATTAATGCCCTTTAACAATAAATTATCGGCATCCTTCACAACAAATTCGAATTTATTGATCGCCTCTCGCACTGTAAATTCTCATCTATCGCGTGACTCGCCGCACTCAATAATGCCACCAGCAACTCCCATTTTTATGTGGCTTGTACTTTAAATATTGCAACGGCAAAGATATTCCTTGCTCTTGGGACGCAGATGCGACTTTGGGCGAGTGGAAACGCGTTGGATTAAGGCGCCCAGAATAGCATTTGCTATGGAAACGCGTTGTTTGACCTTTCGCTGCTGTAAATTACTGCAATCGATACTATCGATAAGTTATTTTTAGGCTGCGCTTACGCTTATTATTACCCATGTGAATAACTTTGCTGCCAAGTTGAGATATGTTATGAGTATGTTTAATTGTAAATTGTAATTTGTGTATTATAGAATGAGAAAAATAGAGTCTGCCTGCCACTTAATACTATCGATAAATTTCAAATTGCAGCGCAATTAATAGTTCTGCTTGCATTAGTTGCCCTGACTCTACTTTTTACTTTAAAATTGAAATGCACGTTAAAAAATATAAGTATATACAAACTTTCTGATGACATTTTAGAACATATCGATACTATCGATAGATAGTAGCAATTTGCGATGATTCAAGTGAGTACCCTCGTTTGCCTTAGCTGTTGTTGGAGTTCGAATAAAGAGTGAGTTATTTTGCGTTGTCAGACCTTCAACTGCCTGTTGCAAACAACGTAACAAAGTTTGAATGCCCCTTGGGCTCAGCTTAACAACTGAACTAAACTGAACTGAACTCGACGCAACTCCAGCGGAATGCGCTGGCAATTAAAATGAACTCACGCTGGCAACCCTGACAAAGACGTGTCGCCAGTTGCGACGGACTTCAAATGCAACTGCTGCAACTGAAAATCAAAAGTGAAATAGAAAATCGCTGAGTCAAGCGGTCGTACAACTTGAAGCAACAAAGCGCGCGCATCGATTTAAAAATGTGGGCAGTCGACGTCAACTGCGCCGTCGACGCTGGCAGCGACGTTGCGCACGCGTAACAAATTTGTAATGTTCGCGCCGTTGACGAAACTTGGCTTGTTGTTATTGTTGTCGCTGTTGCAGCAACAAATTGAAGAAAAGTTTAGTCGACTCTGGAATGCACTCCGCAAGCCGCAACTAATCGATAGACAGATATCGATAGTTTCAAGTGATAACAGCTCCAAGAAGAGGAATGCTTGAAATTGGAGTTATGATCGAGATCGATATTTGCAGTGGAGTTGGCGTGAAGATCGTCAAGTGTTTGTGGCTGGCCAAGTTCACTTCAGTTGAGAATTCCACTTGTCAAGTGTCTGTCAAAACTTGAGCAAAGATTTTTTCCAAGTGGTTTTGAGTTTGTTTTGACAACTATATTTCAATTGCTTGAAATATGCTGCAGCCTTTCTGCCGCTTGTTGCTGTGTCAGCAATTACGTTGAGTGTGTGTTGTCTTTTGTTAATGTGACTAACAAGATTAACATCATCATCATGAGATGATCATCGCATTTTCGACTGCCTGAAAATTGAAAACGTTAAAGTCTAACGCACGTCTGGCCAGCGATCAATCAAAGCAGCCAATCAATCATCTCATGCAGGCGAGAGCGAAAGGAAGGGAAGATAGATTTAGATTTAGTTGTGTGTGTGTGGTTGCAACACGGCAACTGACAGCCATTTGAGGCATTTGACATGCAGTGAAATTGTATTTGTTAATGCCACAATTAGCAACATCGCCAGCAACATCAAGTGCCTGTTGTCGATGGTCTCCTGTTGTGCCGCTCCAACTGAATTCATTCAGCTTCTCGACTGCCTGTCAGCCTGAAGCAGCTCGCAGACAAACAATTAACACGCAATTTGCGTTATGAAGCAGCAGCCTCAACTCAACTCTGGACAGCTCTTCAGCTGGTCTTTGGTCATCGTTCGGCACTTGAATCCGTCAACGGGTTTGCCCTTTTTATCATTTTGCTGCTACTGTTTGCTCAACACTTTTCAGTGCCAATTGATTGCCGTCTCTGCCTCTGCCTCCGCCTCCGCCTCCCACTTCCGCATTAGAATTAACTATATATGTGGGTCATTCTGCCCTGCCAGCAAGGTGCAAAAGGATCTGTAGTTCAAATAGTACACGTGTCCGCAAATGCTAATAAAGTGTGGCGAAGCATTTGCATTGCAATCGATACGCACAATTGATTGATTGACTGTCCCGTTCACAGCTGAGTCATTGAATTGAATACTTGCTGATTACACTCATGAATTTCGCAAATATTTTACGAGCTTAATGCTTTCAACGCTCAGCCAATTTAGAGCAGCACGCCAAATATGTTATCTATGCTATTTTATGCTGCTTTAATTATATAATGATAGATCATAATATGCAAATTCAATTCAGCTGTTGACAGTTGTAAATTACAACTATTATACGTAGTTTCAGAAGTTGGTAATTTCATTTGAGCTCACGAGTTTCAACTCTCAGCCAAATATGTTTTCCATTTTATTTGGCTTTAAAACTTCTAATTCGATTAAACTGTTGACAGTTGTAAATGAAATAAATTAGTTATATTTTCGAAAATATATTTGATTCGTTTTTAATTCGTGAGATTAATGCTGAGCCAATTTGGAACAGCACATTGTAAGTTACTTTACAAATTCTAATTGGATTAAACTGCTGACAGTAGTAAATAAAAAAATATATATGTGATTCGTTGGCAATATATAATGTAATTTACGAGTTTGATGCTTTTAGCTATGCTATTTTATTTTGCTTTTAAATAATGCTATATTTTTAAATATATAAGTATACTAAAATGTGTTTTATATATTATATATCTATGCTACTTTGAGTTTAAAAAAATGTTACAATATGCAAATTTAATTCTAAATTGAAAAAAAATATTAGATGGATTTATTTCAAAATATATGTGTTTGTAGTGAAATATTTGCTTGTATTCGTTTCATTCTGGAGAGCATTTATTAATCATTAACAGATTTCATTCGGCAATATTCGTCGTTATTGGTTCTTGAGCCAGTTGGTCGCAATTGTGGCGACAATTTGGCAGCTCGATCCGTTTAAGCGACGACAATTATGACATTTAAGCGGCCAACAGTTAGCTGGAAATCATTTTTCAACAAGATTCGCGCCGTCAGTTTATTGCATTTATGAAGTAAGCAAATAACAATAAACGAACAACATCAGCACGTCGAACGACGCCGCGTTTAAAGCCACATACAAATTGATTAATTAAAATGAGTTTCGTTCTCTTCTCACGAATATATTTTTTCTTTTTAATGAGCCGTACGCCGTGCGGCCCAAAACCGGGGGGAGGTCGAGGGTCTTGGGGGCACTTTGTGTGCACAACAAATTAGCGACAACGTTGACAAAAAAAAAAAACAAAAAAACAAAATACAAAAAACAAACATATGCTTCCATTTAGGTGGATGAGGTGGAATAAACTTGCTCTGGTATATTCACAAACGCACATCCATCATATCGTCACATCACATCGCATAAAGTATACGCGGTAATCAGTCAGTTTACTTAGTTTCCTGGTCTTAGCTCACAGCAGTAAAAATTTGACAGTTACAACAATGTGAACGCTGCTCAATAATCATCAGTTGCGATTGTTATTTATTTAACATATTGCTAAAGGATTATTTGTGAATATTATTGCAAATTCGGCAATTAAATTTCATGATGGATTGATGGCGCTGTACAATTCAAGTTTGTTAATTGCCCAAAAGGCTAAAGCTCTAAATGATCAGACAATATTGATTATTTGTGCATTACCATTGATAATTCAATGATACACTAATTGCCGTTATAAATGAATCCGCAGTGTTGTTTATTACCATTTATTGCACAAATAAATATGCTTATGAATTTAATACAATAATTATTTGATTATACGATGATAAATACGGTTGTATTATTATTATTATTGAATGCAATAATTGGGATTATAAGTTTTTATTATAGAGATTAAAAGATAAGATTGAGGAGCAATGCTGATTTTCTCGTTTTATTTAAAGTGTTTTTTATCTATTTAATAAAACTGCTGATGGAGGCCTATTAAAGTGTCTATGAATTTAATTATTATTTTTTTTTTGCGTTCTTTGTGTAGTAAATGACAAGGTGATAATATTTGTTGTTCAGATTATGTTCGATAGTGAGGCTAAAGTAGCACCAATGCTGCGATCGATGCGGCGATGTCAGTGAACTCATTGCCAACAAAATGGCGGCCAGCTGACTTCCGGCTGAGCTTAAATGGCTGCCTCGCAGCTGCTGTTGTCGTCTGCTGCGCAGGAATTGCCGCAAATTGTATGCAACACTCAGTGTCCATGTCTAATGTGCATGTGTGTGTGTGTGTGAGTGTGTGTGTGTGTGTGTGTGTTAGTGTGTAAAATAATAACACTGCAGTGCCATGACGCAAAATCGCCGTCGCTGGAGACTTGGACATGGATATGCATAAACAACTTGCCCTAAACCCACCGCCAAGCCAAGCCACGCCCCCTGCCCCCAGCCCTCAGCAGACAGTGCCACGGCAAGTGTCTTCCGGTAGCTGCTGACTGCTTATCGGTCGGTGTATCAACTACCGGCGGGAAGCTCCTCGCCTAATCGTCATAATGCGTGCTAAATTTATGAGCGCGAATTTATCTTTCATTGCTTGTCATTGTTGTTATTTGCTGTCCCGCTGCCAATAAAATAATAACAAGTGCTGCAAGCACAAGTCGACCGGCGAATACTCTTGCATTTCTCACAGAAGATTATAAATATTCTTTTGACATTTCTTAACAAAAATATGAAACACTTGTTACAATGTTGTATCAAGCAACAAATATCAAATGAATCTTTTTAAAATGAATTGAGTAAAATGTTTCTAAAATTTAGTTTTGCAATTATATAAATTCTTGAATTTATTTATTGTTTGTTTTTTTTTTTTACTTCATTAATTTATTTTAAATATTATTCAGCTGCAAGTATAATTTTCAGAAGTGTTCAATTGTAACATACATGTAACATAAACTTATGATCGACAATTAATATTTATCTTTTTTTTGTGCGTTGAAGTTGATTACCGAATAGGATTATTACAAAATTAGATGATTGTTAATCCATTCTTAAGCTTATGCCCTGTTTTGCTAAGTAAATCGCTGTTCCCCGAGTTAGGGTATAAACACATATCAGCGCCGCTGATTGAATTGCTCCAATGTGGATACCCCAGGCTGAGAACGGTGTAATCAGTTCTCAAGTGGTGCTGATAAGCCTCAAGTGGTTTGGGTATTGGACTGCAATTGTTCGACCACAAATACGAATTCGAGTACGATTTTACATATATATAAAGAACTGTGTTTTTTCATTATCAATGTCACAAATGGCTCGACTGACTTTGTTTCCAGTATTGCATCTGGCTCAAGCTCTCTTCATCTCCTGCTTCCCTGCTCGTCAGGTGAACATTTGCCAAACTCTTTGGCATCCATGCAGCTAAACACGTCTGACATTTTTCATCTCCCATCTCCCACCTCCCACCGAACCGAGCTTATTGTTGTTGCCGTCGCCAGTCATTATTATATACGTTGTCTTCTTATGGTCGCCAAATAGAAAACCTTTTATCGATTCGTCTCCCTGACATCACACTGAGAGAATATGCATACCATATACACCATGTATGCGGCTATATATTGCTATTTTATACGCCGACATATAGAAAAAAAAAAACGATAAATAGCTGGAGATTGACTGCTGTGGCGAAACAGGAAGCGAGCTGAGGGCATGCGAAGGTCAAGAGCTTGGGCTCAAATGCAAAAAGGCGTGTCAAAAAAATATATATATATACGGACAACTACAACACAAAAAAAAACAACAAATGCGACACATTTTGATGAGTTGATTATGTGATTATGTGCTGCCATATCTATACAAGTATTTTGCGACCCCTCAAACACTGTATTGTCAGCTTTACAAGTTAGTACATAAGTTGGGGAACTGATTATCCATTAACACATCGTTTGTTATTTAAATTAATGAAAGCTGCAACTGTGCGAATTCAGCTGCAGTGCATTGAAAACGCATTTATTTCAAAGTTAATTTATTCATGAGACAGTTCATTATGGCTCACAAAAATATTTAATGGTAATGCTGAGATAATATTTTTGTAACATAATTTAACATGTTTTTCTTTATGAATATTTAACAAAAAAGACAAGTATGAAAATTTCAGTTTGTTGAAATACTAAAAATATATTTTATTGATATTCGACATTTTTATCTATTTATATTTTTAAGTTTTTCACTTTAGGTCACTCAAAAAAACTAGCATTACATTTGAAAGGATAATTTATCTAATAAATATTCACTTATTTTTATTTTTAAATATAATTCTTTTAATTTTTTAATTGTATCTAACATTTTAAAACATACTGAGCATTGCAATAATTAAAGGACAAATAAGTATCTGAATTTTGAATAAATGTAATTAATTAATTAGACACAGCCAAGTAATAATTAGTTTTAGAGAAAATAGATCACAAGTAAAAAAACCAATTTAAAAAATAAATAACTCGTTTCGAATTTGTAGTGAATAAGCAACAATCACCTTAAAAATTGGAGTTGCAATTGCTATTCGCTGTTTGTGAATAGTTAGGTTAGATAACAGCTGAAGGAAACGCATAAATACGACTGTCAGTTCAACTCGCTGTTCGCTTATCCTTATTCTGGTGCGCACAATGAGGACACATTTGTTGGGCCAAGTTGCAGCTGTTTCCGGTGCGTAGGTCGCTGCACTCGACGCGTCTATTCGCACGGCGAATGCAATTCATTTGGCACGTTCGGTTCAACAACCCGAAGTTATAGCGAAGTTCTGTCGCTATTATCGGAGTGCCGCCGGACACCGGTTGGTGGACAGTTGTGTGGAGCCTTTTGTGTGGACAAAGTCATCTGCTAAGTGTCCAGCTAGCTGTACGTTCACTGTCCACAGCAAAAGATACAAATGTATCTTGCAATTCGCGTTGCTTTATTTGCCAGACGCTGTTCAAGTTCAAGGACCAGCGGCAGTTGCTGTCAACTGCAAAATCCTTTTCATCTGAATTTGCTGTCTTCAGTTTCTGCTGTGTCGAGTGTCCTTGCGAATGCCGCGAACACAAGCTCAGACACGGATATGGACAAGCGAAAAGCATTCACTTAAAGCATTCGCTTGCCATTTGGATTTTCATTATGTAGTTGCCTACTACATATTTTATTTGCGTTTTTGTGCTCATCGGCAGCAATTTGTAAGGACAAAGTCAATGTTGGCTCTTGAAATTATTATTATTACTCGTACTTTTGGGTTTTATTTTTTCTGTTTGTGCATTTGCTTCTGTTGTTGTCAGCTGTCTTGCTGTCCATTTAAAATTCAACACTTTAAGCGCTTTTAAGTGAGGCGCGCGTCAACGGCGGGGGGCGCGGGCAGTTTGCCAGTAAGCGGACAGAATTCCCAGAACAATGCGAATAAATAAATGCAAATTGTAGAGCAATGGCCATCAACAATTTAATTAAACCATTCACTTTGATTTCGATTTGGATACAAGTACAGCTATGTTTGATCACTTTTTCAGTACCTTAATTCAATAAGTTTTCAATGATTATTTGGCAAATATTGGAATAGATATATACATACATATGTAGCTAGAGATATGTTTGATCAATTCTAAAGTCCCTTAAGTCAAAAGGTATTTAATGATTATGTTTGATTAAGTTCACAGTCCCTTAAGTCAAAAGGTTATTAATGATTATGTTTGATCAATTTTACAGTCCCTTAATTCCATAAGTTTTTAATGATTACACTGTAAATAAAGCACAAATATATGTATTAAGATATATGTTTGATCAATTCCCCAGTCTCTTAATTCAATAAGTTTTCAATGATTATTTGGCAAATATAGGAACAGAAGACAGATAACATATATGTAGCTGGAGATATGTTTGATCAATTTTGCAGTTGATTAGTTTAATAAGTTTAGCTTGTTACAGATATATAGTATGTTTGTATGTAGCTAGACATTTGTGATCTATTGTGCAGCCGGTTAATTTAATTAGTTCTTAATGATTTCTTGATTATTGTACACTTTTTGGGTATCGAGCTCCAGTTGAAGGGCTTCTCCACTCGCTGCCTGTCTGCACTTTGGGGCATTCCTGAAATCCAATTTCGCGTTCTAATTGACCCGATGAGCAACGTTGTTGTCGTCGTCGTGCGGATGCCAAAGTGATGCAGGCGGGCGTGACTCAATGCGGGTTATTTACTTGTTACTCGTACGTATACGTAATTTGGCTATAGGCCGACATTGTCTCCGCTCTCCGCTGTCTGTTGTTCACTGTCTGTTTGGCCATTTTTCGCGGTCGCTTTGAAGGCATGCGTGGGCTGCACAAACACACAAACACATGCTTGACTTTGTGGTTGTTATTTCTTGTTGTTTTTTTTGTTGGTTGGGCCGCCTTTAATGCCGTTTATCGCTTGTCAGTTGTCAGGCGTCGTCAGGCGTCGCATCGCATCGGTTTTTGGTCATTCAGTTTTGTGTTTTTTTGGTCTTGTGCCTTTTGCCTTTTGCCACTTGTTACGCGCTTGCCGTCCAAATATTTGACATTCATAATGTTTAGCCAGCGGCCAAGTTCGCTCGCTATTGCTCTTTTATGGATTGCGGCGCTGCGATTGCGTGCCCTGCATGTCACATTAGACGCCGAGAGACCGACCCTGATGTGCCCCAAAATGTGGAGGTGAGTTTGCAACAACTCTCAAGGTTCCTCTCTCTCTCTCTCTGTTCTGCTCAGTGTGTGTTTTTGTGATGCAAGTTAGCCGCTAATTCATGGATTGCTGATAATCACCATGGTCGTTGAGTGATGCTCATTTAACTGGCCTGCTTCTCGTCGTTATGTCATCGACCAGTCAACAAAGTGCTGCCCCCAAAGTGCCCGACGAGGGCAGTTCAAGTGATGTTCAGCCCAAGCACACATTGTGTTGATAGCCAAGCTCTTACTCAATCAGCTGTACTACAATTTGCCACCAAATTATAGACATTTGTCGTCGCATCGCGTGCCGGGTGGAAATCTTTGGGTGCATTGTCTAGCAATGAAATTGTCAAATCGTTGCACACACACAATAGTTGGCCATGCAACTGAAACTTGGCAGCTTGGCAGCTTGGGTCTTAAGTTCACATTTTGATTGATCGCACTTGGAATGAAAACAAGTCTTGGATACAAATCGCTTACTTATTTGCCTGGCATGCAAAGCGCTTTATTGTTGTTCCACTTGCGATCTCTTTAATTATCAACTGATCTTTCAGCACTGTTCAGAGTTTAATAATAGTGCGGCAGATCGCTGGGAATGCAAAATGTAAACGTGTCGTAAATTGAGTCTTTAGCTGAACAGTGCAAAATATACATTGCAGCAAATAATTACTAGCTAAATGACAATGTAATGTGCAATGTGAACATGAACAAGATTAACGATAATGGGAACAAGCTGCAAATTATTATGAGCATAATAAGATCATTTCTCGAATTTGTTCATCTCGATTGGACAATAATTTATTTACATTGAATAAATACGAAATTTACTGCACTCATATAATAATTATATTTTATCTCGATGAAAACATTAAGTTACATTTTATAACAACCGAATTGCTATTTTTGTGGTAATATTAAACGTTTCTAGAATTTGTTTTGATAGAAGTGTAATCAGATAATTTCTAGAATTTTTAGAACTCAAAAAACTATAAAATTAATACTTTACATCAATGCAATTAAAGATTGATAATAACGAAATCATTTTATGAAAGTTTGAGTAAAGTAAAATAATTTATGGAATGTTTGCAATTAACGTGAAACTTAATTTACATA
Source organism: Drosophila formosana (assembly GCA_035045625.1). Classification (NCBI taxonomy): domain Eukaryota; kingdom Metazoa; phylum Arthropoda; class Insecta; order Diptera; family Drosophilidae; genus Drosophila; species Drosophila formosana. Next base: position 527,298 of record JAWNOW010000576.1, on the reverse strand, counting down.
AATGTTTTCAGAGTTGTTTTAATCTTTTATATTTCTTAATTAAGATTTCAAGGCATTTGCAGACATTGCATTTTATTCAAGTCCTCACATGCCATTGTTTTCAGTGATGTTTAATTAGTCAAGACATTGCACGATATTAATTAAATTGCGCATACAAGTGCGTTCTTCTAGAGCTTAATTAAATAACAAAAATGGCAAGCAACTTGTGCTATTTGTTAACTTTGAAGGCCTTGAAAGCATAAATAGTTAATTTAATAATACAATTGCATAGCATTTAATGAATTTGAGTGTCCAACTGATCGTTTTGCAATATCCAAGGCAATCGAAATGCATGCAGACGATGCATTTGCTTAATAGCATTCGTCTAGAAACAGAAACAGTTTAAATATTTGTGCAAGCGATGAGAGCTGCAATGGCCTTTGCCGACAAAGGCGTTCTACCACTTTGACAGCGCTTTCACTTGCTGGCCACGTTTTGACGTGACAGTTGAGTTTCCATGAAAAGCCGAGAGGAGAGCGAGGCTGCTGTCATCCAGTCAGCCAGTCATCCAGTCAGCCAGTCAACCATTCATGCAGTCAGTCACCAGACGAACTCATCTCGCATCAAGCACTTTACTTTCATCCGCCTTCGTCGCAGCTCCAAAACTACTCGCACTGTAATACCTGACCGTTGAGGAGGAGGGCGGCATTGTGAATGTTGGCCGTCAATCTCTTGTCTAATTAGAAACATCTCAGAATTCGGGCTGAAACGTGTGCTCGTGCAAGTCGCTTGTACTTTTGCCAAAAAGTCCAAAAACCGCACACAGAAGAAAAGCAAAAGGCAAAAAGTGTAGGAAAAAACAAAACGTTTAGAAAACCTAAAATACAATTTTTGTGTCAGTTTTGTGTAAAACACATTTCGTCAGTCGCGCTGGGCGGGGGCCCTTGAAATCGAGTATATTACATATATTTGAACAATTTTTATATATTTTTCATTTGCCTTACAAGTAAATCGAGGGAAACGAAACGTTGTTACGCCTCAATTATGCATTTTGTAATCAACTGTTTTTTTTTTGTTTGTTTTGTAGCTCGTTTTGTTTTTGCAAAACACGACAAAAAATATGAAAAAAAATTAAAATATGTAGAACGGAAATTTGTGCTCATATAGTCGCATGTATTTGGAATTTTTCATTTGCGTCATGCGATTGAAAATCGATTTGACAGCAACGCACGTCTATAAAAATTCTTCTTAAACGGATAAAAAAGTGTCCGGCCAGCGTTGGCGTTGGGAAGGAGTAAAAAACTCGCACACTCAGAGGCACACACATGGTCATCTCATGTTGCTTAACTATTCATAAATTTTATTTTTACTCGCAACAACAGCAGCAGCAGAGTCGACGCAGTCGGTGGGGCACTAAAAAGCGAAAGGGATGCATTCACACGCGATTAACGCCAAATCTATCGCCCGCTGATGCTGCCTCAATAGAAGCAGAACCAGAACCAGAACCAGACCCAGCAGCAAATGTGTTAAAAATATATTTTTATTGATTTTATTCCGTGCTGCGCTGCGCTGCGCTGCGATGGCCTTTTGAGGTAATTTGCATGCCCTTGCCTTGCCTTTTGCCGGCTGCGTTGGCCAATCGCTGTTCCCCTCGAATCTTTCCTTGGCAAACACGAAAACAAAAAAAAAAATACACAAATAACGCCACGTTCCATCTACAGACACCATTTTTACATATGCTCAATGCGTTTTCAGCGCTTCGCATTGCGTTTAATTAGCCCGCAAAATATTCGCCATAAAAAGCAAAATGCCAAACAACAACGATACCAATTCCAATTCCTATTCCACCAGCCACGCATTCCAAGTCTACGATTCGAATTACATTATTCGCGTTATTCACTTGTTGGCTAATGCCAATGGAAGGCATTAACGATTCCACATAGCAAACACAGTTTACCCTTCTAAGACGTCAATGCAAAATAATATTATTATTTAGCAGTTCTTAATCTTAATCCATAAATTCAAATCCTGCGACTGCAATCCACACACAAATAAATACAATGAATGCCATCCACACGTAAATGCATAAATTGAGTGAATGCCATCCACAACTCTTCACTTGCTTATCGCTGTTATTGCTGTTGTGGTTTCCAGTCCCGCAACAAAAGATCATTCGCTTCGTCACCTTATCGCCTAACAGCGCTGCTGCCTCTATTTGCATATATCACCACATACGCTGCAGTGTAGGAAGTGCAGCCAGGTGGTAATGAGTAGTAATGCCTGGCATCTAAGGCGACGATTGTTGCTGTTGTTGTATCAGCTGGCTGGCTGTCAGGCAGTGCATTGCACTGCATTGCCATCGCATCATAGAGAGAGAGAGAGAGAGGGGGGGCGTGCAAATAGAGGCGCTGCTGAGCCAACGGTAAATAAGAGGCGTAGATACGACGCCAAGCGATGTCCCTCAACCCACACACTGAACCCGCAGTCGCGGTTCTGAAGAGTTCTCTGTTTCTGACTGATAAGCGAGTCATTCAAGAAACACCCGCTGAAGCCACATTGCCTATAGACCATTGTCCAACTGCAGTTGATTTCACCGATAGTAAGAGATATCGACACACTATCGATTATAAAACATTATGAAGACTAGAATAAAATTCACTAGAATAATGAAATAACTTATATTTAAAATTAATTATTAAGCATCTATTTACATAACACATATTTGCCTACAGATATAATAATAACTTTAAAAAAATGTACAGAAAAGTATGCACAATATAATTTAATATATGATAATATTAATTAAATGTTAGCTTCTTATCAACACAATGATATACAAAGTATCTGAAAGACATCTACAACAGTTAAAGCCCTTTCTTTGCACTAAATACTTATCAAGAACTTGACATATCAAATTCTTAGTTTCTCAAAATCATTGTACGTTTTTCGTACTTGCTTATGTGATTACTGTGTGTGTTGGGAGTGTTTATACCTTCTGAAGTGTCTCTACCATACTCTTGTCGTGAACTTATCGAGAAGTTTATATGCCATACATTAATCCCCCTCAAGTATCTAGAGTACTTCTCGACAAGTGTATATGACAGTTAAAATATAAATATTTGTCAATATGTTTGTCTGCCCCTCAACTCTTATCAATAATTTGCGATACTATTGAACGAGTATTTCTACATTGATTTAATTAGGAATATTGCAAAGTTTTCATAAGGAAATTCGGAGCAATATCAATGAGATATTGACCCCACAAAACTTTTGCACACTCGACGAAGATATTTTAAAACGATAAACATGGCAATGGCAATAAATCAATTTGAACAAGTGAGAAAGCTACACTCGAGAGTGCTCGACCGTATGATACCCGCAACCCATTTCGAGAGAAAAAAAAAATTTTAATGGTATTTTAACAACAAATATACCAAAAATATACTGAATTTTGTGTTTTGTTTGTATATATTTGAAAATAGCGAATAAAAATCCACAACACCGTTATGGTCACACTGTCAACTAAACAAACAAAGCGCGGGCAGCTGCAAGTGAATTTTGCATATAAAATTGATTCATTAATAACTTCCTTGTTTTTCACTCGATCTCAACCAAATTCACAGGAATTATTGAGAATATAATTGTTATTATGCATACCAAAATTCAATGCTCTAGGTCTATTATTACGGCTTTTACAGTTTCTGGGGGCGGGAAGGGGCGTGGCAAAAATCTAAAACAATCTTGATCTGCGTAAGACCTACACGAATACTGTCACCAAATTTGATATCTCTAGGTCATTCACACACTTAATACGTCCATATGCACTGGGCACTAAAATTTTGATAAATAATTTAACGAATAACTTTTGTTCTACTTATCCGATTTGTACCAAAATTACAGGGTATTTTAAGAGTGTCAAGCGCAGATGGGCTACCAAATTACACATCATTACACCAAGAACTTTTGGAGTTATACACGATTTACTAAAAAAAAAACTTGACTTTTTCTAGATTAATGCTTATTGTGGGCGAAGGGGGCGTGGCATCCAACTTTTGAAATAAACTTGATCTGCGTAGGGTATGAAAGAAACTTTTTGCCAAATTTGGTGTCTCTATGTCTTATAGTCTCTGAGATCCAGGTGTTCATACGGACAGACAGACGGACAGACGGACAGACGGACAGACGGACAGACGGACATGGCTATATCATCTCGGCTGTTGACGCTGATCAAGAATATATATACTTTATGGGGTCGGAGATGCCTCCTTCTGCCTGTTACATACATTTTCTGTTGGCACTAAGTCATAATACCCTTCTACCCTATGGGTAGCGGGTATAACAACAAATTGTCCAGCGCTGGGAAAATTCTTGTCGTAGGCTCAGTGAATGACTCATTGACAAGCTAGAATGCTCAGACTGAAACATCTTTCGCCTTCCCATTTCCACTTCCACTTCCATTTCCATTTCACATATTCCGAGTGCAAAAAGCGATGGTAAATCTGTACGTGGTATGCTCATAAATAACCCAAGTCAAGCAGATGCTGACATCACAAGAAGAACAAACAACAATATCATCATCATCATCATCATCATCATCAGCAGCAGCAGCAGTGAGGGAACCAATCGAGCGACAAAGACACAAAAATACAAATATTAGCACATGAATATAGTATGCCTGTGTGTAAGTACACGGCGAGTGTATTCGTTGATGTGTGAGTGTCTATGTATTTGCTTTGCAATGAAACTCGAATTCAACACATGCTAATAAAAATGCCTAAAGTCGCCGAACATCTGGACGACCCGCTTTTGGCCATTTGGCCATTTGGCCGTTTGGCCTGGGCAGATGCAACCCATCAATGTGGCAAAATATTGAAGTGACCCACTGCACTTAGCAACAATAAATAAATAAATTGGGATGAAAGCCAACGCGCATAATACAATTATATTTGTGCGCTGCCTTTGAGCCCAGCTAATTGATTTGGCTAACTCACTTTCCAATCACGCACAAAGCAAAGGGTCAAAATGTCAGGCGACGACTTCATTTTGCACATCGGGTAAACTAATGTGCATATGTCTGGATGTTTATAATTAATTAAGTAGTGAAGTATTTTTTGTTTTGTCTATCATCGATTCGCAATCGGAAACTATTGTCTGATTGAAATTTCTTCGTCTGCTCGACAACAAAGCAAATGAAAGCCGCCTTAATTATAAATATTTGTGGGGGACCACATGGCGTATGAGTGCGAATATGAGTTTGATTACCGAGCCGATGACGACTACGTCTAGTTAGTTGGGGTATTATCTAGATTTCCAGCAAAGAGAGCTGTTACATTTACATTTGCGTCTGCCGAAACTTTTTCGATTACAATTATCGTTAAGTAATTGCAGTCGATTCATTCAAAATGTAACAAAGTTTTAATTGCTATAAATCTATAAAAATATCTGGTCGATTATTTACTGTAGTTTTGGGGGTGGGCTGCACTTGTGTGTGTGTGGGGCACTTTCAGATTTTCTGGTTTCCTTTTTCCAAATGTATCTCAAATGTGTTTAGCCGTGTGCGTCATTTTGTTTGTTGTTATTATTGTTAGCATTTCTATGGCTTGTGCTTAATTTCGCTGCTAGAGCTTCCCGACAACGTATTTTAGATGCCGAAGAGAATTCGACATTTAAGAATTCTCAGCAAATTGGAAATTATCAATTCGATGCATTATCTATGGTCCCCAAAACTGTTTAGTTGATAGATGATTAATGCGGCGAATGGGCAAAGTGCAGTGTGCATCTTAATTGCTGTCAATTGATGCAATTCAACGCGGGTCAATGCAAAACATTTACAAGTCTAACGAGCAATCGAAAATCACAAATTTCACTTGCTGCTGCAATTGCAATTTTGTCGCCCCTGATTGACAGCGGGGGGGCGTGACCATTAATTGAGTACATTCCGCCAACCCCAACCCCGATCCCGATCCCATCTACTGACCGCCTTGTCAATGGGCCGTATGCATCCGTCATGCGGAAACATCGAAAATCACAAGAAAATTTCTTGTCTTTTTATTTTTGCGCGCTCTCTCTTGTTTCTTTTTTGTTTTTATTGTTTTTTTCTTTTTGCTTGGTGACATTAGAAAAATCAAACCAAAATTTGAAATTGGTTTTGTTGTTGCCCGCCCGTTGCCGCTTTGTGGTCGATGAGTGGGCGAACGTGAGTGAGTCGAATTAGATGCCAAGAATTGAATCGAATTCGAAGCCAAATTGCGCGTGTCTTCGAGATTTGCGTTGGTCAAACGCTCCTCTCACTCTCTCCATATGGGCATGTGGCCGGTGATAAGATTCAATTTGCCTGATTTGGCAACTCATTCCATCCATGTTGATGATGATGCTCACAGCGCTGTCAACATCATTAGATGACCACATTCGGTGGCAGCCCATTCCCAACTATTACTTCGTTCGCAGACCCGCCAACAGGTAGCATTAAAGCCACTTTACAAATGTTGTTGTGGAAAGACTATTGGAGTCGTTAGCTAATGCTTAACAGCGCTTGATTATCAGTCGAGTGTGAGAAACCGCTCTAAAAAGGTGCTAAAGACACTTGTGAAACAGCTGTCTATTTACAAATTTTCCTTTTTCTCGGCACAAATTTTCCATTGGCAGGGAGACAACAGTGTCTTTTGGCTTCTATTGGTTTGCAGTCTTTAAGTTCGATTACTTTATTAGTGAACTTCTGCTTAATGGTTTCTGGCTGCCTTTTTTTTTTATTGCTGTGCTTAATAGTCAAGTGAAGCTTTGCTATGGTTATTGGTTTTGCTATTTTCGTATTATTGATTTACCTTTTGCATTGGATGTGGTAACGTTTCAAGATTTAATACACGTTTAATTTGGGGTTGTGTTTGATGGCTTCAATTGTTGCCATTGAATTTCACTTACCTGCTGTTCTTCGCTTCTCTCTGTGCTTCTCACTTTGTAGTTTTCTCGTTTTATTGGGAATTTTTGTTTCTCTGTTTTGTTCAGCTTTTGTCAGAAATTCCACCTTGCCTCCCACTGTGCTTTGTTTTCGCCTTGTCTCTTTTTGCAGCTTTGGCTTGCATAGAATTTCTGCCTTTGTTTCGCTTTTTTCGCTCTTTCCTGTCCTCCTGCATTGCTTTACTATCCTTCCTGCTTCCTTCCGCGCTTATCAAACTGTGCACTTGAAGCTGTTTGACATTTGGGTTGCACTGAAATCAATAAGGCCACAAAAGCCCTTCTGGCTAACCTCTCAGTGCAGTTCAACTAGCTGCTTGACAGTCTCTTTTTTGCAAATATGAAACATCATTATTAATGCGTTCATTATTATGATGTCTTTTTTGTCAATTTCATAATTGTGATTAGTATTATTATTCCAATTATTTCCATTATTATTATTACTTTCATTATGTTCTTCTATTACTATAATTATTTTCATTCTTCATTATTTTCATTCTGTATTATTTTCAATAGTTATTATTTTCTTCATGCTTTATAATAATTTATCTTCGTTATAATTATCTTCATATCATTCAAAATTCATTCTCATTATTATGAATATATGTATTAATTTTATTATAATTTTCTTTATTTATAAATATTATTATTATTTTCATTATATATAATTATTATTATTATTTCCCATGTAATTAATATTTTTATTATGATCATTATTTTTTTTATTTTTCATGTTTTTCATTAAATAATTCTTTATTGTTATTTGTATTCTTATTATTATGAATATTTCTATTATTATTTTTATTCTCATTATTTATAATTATTTTATTTTTTGCCTTACTATTAATATTATTTTATTTATTCTTTATTACCATTTGCATTATTTTTAAATTGAATATTTCTATTATTTTTATTAATATTATTATCTTGTCTTTATTTATAATTATTATTATTACTTACATTATTTTTGAAATTATTGCTATATTTATCATTATTATGATTATATTTATTCATCTTCATTATGTGTATTATTTTTATCAAATTGGTTTGTATATTTGCCTTTACTTGCATTCATATAATTAAAATTACTACTTTGTTGCGATCATTGCTGGGTATTGTAAATCAAGGTGATTAGCGTTCGCGATATCTTGAGATTGTCTTGATTGTTATGCATAATTGCCGCTACGCTCGTCGCTGCTTATCAGCATAACTGTTGTTGGCCGCCATATTTGACGCCAAACACATTTTCGTTGATCGCTGATCGCTGATGTTTGCACAGTTGTGCAGAGATCTGGCGTCAAAAGTGATCGCCAACATTCTGTCAACAGATCCGATACATTGTATGTATGATGACTATTTGCCAGTTTCTTTAGTTTATTTGCCCGTCAGTCTCACTGTCAGTCTCACTGTCTGTCTTTCTGTCTTTCCATTCGTCTGTCTGTCTGGTTGTTTCTTTGCCTATTTGGCAGCAATAATAATTTTGATGTGCGCATTTTGCATTTCGCAGCGACATTAATAATTATAATTATAAGACGTGAATATTTTTAATTTGTATGCACATATTTAATCTTTCCCCAACCCCACCCCGCCCTCCCCCTTCCCCCATATGCTGTGTGTGTGTGTGCGATTTGTCCAAAATATTCTATTTGCGGCACGCCAATTGCCCGCTGAACACATTTCTGCGAGTTATGCAAGTGTAAATTATTCGCACTGCATTCACGAGTTGTAAGTTTACGACAAGTGAATTAGTTGCTTAGTTTTATTGCACAATTACCTTAAGTGGACATCGTCATCGTCATCGGCGTCCCAAAAATAGCAATCCGATTGTTATTATCATTATTATCGATCTGCTTCCGCAGCAATCCCTTGTAGATGTGTCTCTCTCAAAGCCAAAGCCAAATGAATTTGTGCATAATATTTTAATGAATTTAACGGATTGTCGCATACAAATCGCCATTCATCTTCTCTGCTTGACTGTCACCGCAAAGTGGGCGCGCGTGGGCGTGGCCCCGTAAATGCGAACGCCAAACGGGGCAAAAGATACACGGAAAAACTGACCGAGCGAACATGAACATTGATTGATTTCACGCCAACCAACAGCCTCAACGGCCTCAACAGCCTCAACAGCTTCAGCGAGCTGCTTATTTTTAGCGCCACACGGAGTGTGGTCGGTAGACTCGAAAATGTTATTTTAAGTGGTGCGCCAGAAGGGACGGACGGACAGCACATTTTCCTAACCAGTGATTGCGTGCCATGAAAAATGCCAAAACATTTTTGCCCAACGGACATGCAACGTTTCAAGGTCGCGAACGCAACGCAACCAACCCAAAACCATAACCAAAACCAAAACCAAATAAACAAACACTTGAACTAAATGAAAGTTGTCGCTCTCTCTCTCTCTCGTTTGCACCTTTGCAGCCCTTGAACTTGGCACACCGTTGGAGCCGCTGGGCAGCCGCTGGACGGCGGCGGCGGCGACGGCAGCCGCATGGACCATGCCGTCAAGGCGACGCGCGGCCGACCGCTCAACACGCTCCGCTTCGAGAATGACGAACTGGAATGCCTCTATCAGCGCTACACCCTCAAGCTGCAGCGCTTCTCGGTGCTGGGCGTCGTCGCTCTCGTCGTCGTTCTATGTGGTGTAATGGCCGCCCTCTCGCTGGCCTTTAACAACGCCGCCACCTTCCACGTAAGTACCAAACAGACAGACGGACGGACAGACACTCTGCATTCGCTTTTGTTCGTGGCAATTGTGTTGAACTTGTTCCGGCAAGTGAACTGCTCAATTGAACCTGTTCAACATCCGTTCAACATCGATGCAATTTGCCACACAATTGCCTAAGCTTTGTTTATGTAGTACGGCTTGTTCGTGGGGCAGACATAAGATGCATAAGAGTAGACTTAAACAATAAACAGTGTCAATTACTGATTAATTTGCCTACTATGACATGAATTTGTTAAATGTATTTTTATTTCATTTCATTACATAGCATTACATGCACTAGGTAGTTTTTTAAAATTGGTTTAGTTTGGCAATTAAATATCTACAAATTTAATTACGAATTTCGACAATATTATTTATATTCTACATTGGAATGAAAGCTTACGTGAATCTGATAAAGCTATAGAAATTTTTTGAAGAGTATTAATGCCAATAGCTGAAGAATATTTTTTGAAAATTAAGAGCGTGTGCATCCAATCAAAACAATATTTATACGCTGGCAGAAACCTTATCAACAACGCTTAGACAAGAACGAAGAGCAGCTGCAAGAGTGATGGATATTAACAATTTATAATTATTCCTACGAAAATTTGCAACACAAAATGGAATTTCAAATACTAGGATTTTCATTACATTCATTTATAATTAACAATAACCAAGATTATGCAAGTCACAAAATTATGAGGTTTTTGAAAACAAACTTAACTAAACATATACACTCGTTGTGGAACAGCTTAAACAAATTTAGAATATAGAAAATAAAATAGTACTCGCAATATTTAATAACATTTTTAAAAAGCAGCCCAATCTTCAATTTTCTAAATATGTTTTTGTATTTAAATAAATGAAATAAATTAGGCGAACAAGTTTTTTTAATCTCAATAATGAAAAATATTAAATTGGGAATTATAATTAAAAATGTATTTATTTATATATGTATATATTTGTAATGTCTTAATAAATGTTTATATTCAATTGCAGAACATCTTCAACTCGATTGTCTGCCTGCTGTTCGCCATTGTGCTGGTGCTGCTGCAGTGCTCGGTGATCAAGGATCACCATTTGCCGACGCTTTGCTATGGCATTCTCTTGTTCACCGCGAGCATCTGCATCGTATCCATGCCGCTGGGCAGCAACTTTCCGATGGACACCAAGGAGGTGATGGCCGAGGGCGTCTGGCAGATTGTGTTTGTCGTCTTCCTCGCATACGCGATGATGCCGCTGCAGATCTGGCAGGCGGTGGCCTTTGGCATTGCGCTGCCCTTGGTGCACATCAGCCTCACCGTCTACAAGATCTTCACGGACGCCCTGCAATACTCGGAATACAATCAGCTGATCGCCAACATTGTCATCTTCATTGGCGTCAACGTCGCCGGCCTTGTGGTCAACATCATGATGGAGCGTGCCCAGCGTCGCGCCTTCCTCGACACCCGCAACTGCATCGCCGCTCGCCTCGAGATCCAGGATGAGAACGAGAAGCTGGAGCGCTTGTTGCTCTCCGTGCTGCCCCAACACGTTGCCATGCAGATGAAGAACGACATTCTGTCGCCCGTGGCTGGGCAATTCCATCGCATCTACATCCAGAAGCACGAGAACGTTAGCATTCTGTTCGCGGACATTGTCGGCTTCACCGTGCTCTCCTCCCAGTGCAGCGCCCAGGAGCTGGTGCGTCTGCTCAACGAGCTCTTCGGTCGCTTCGACCAGCTGGCCCACGTGAGTTTGCTACTCTTTGATCGAATTATTTCTTTTACATCTAACTTGTTGATTCTTTATTGCAGGACAACCATTGCTTGCGCATCAAGATATTGGGTGACTGTTATTACTGCGTTTCGGGGCTGCCCGAGCCGCGCAAGGATCATGCCAAATGTGCCGTGGAAATGGGACTCGATATGATCGATGCCATTGCGTGAGTGCTTTTCAAAAGCCATAATCTATTATTGCAATTATGGATTATCTTAGAGTTTAACATATCATTTTGTATGATTCGATAGTTATTTTTTCATTTTTTCATATTGAATTCAATAATTATTTCAATCGGGTCTGGGTGTAGCAAACACCCTATATATTGACCACCAAAATTCAAACTTTTCAAAAGTCACAAATATCTTTTCGACAATGTGTATTTTTAGCAATAAAATCCTTGAACATCAACAATACTGTAAAGTAGTCTTGCAATAATTAGTTCATTATGTCCAGACTGTTATTTTAGATCATTCACTTAAATTAAATTTTCAATTGTTACATTTTATTTAAATTCCAACATTTACATGTTCAAATATTAATCAATTTAATTGTTAATTTTTATTGAATAATTAATATTTCGTTCATCATTTTAAAAATTATATATAAAGCTTTGTTTTTATTAATTCTTTTTAGAAATCAATTTAACTTTTAGATTTTTTTGATATAGTCTTAAAATAATTGTATTGAATTTTTTACCAATTAATTTTTCAATTCGATTTTAAATCAATTTTAAATAGATTGACTTTGGATCTACTCTTTTTGATTTGTTATCCTTAAACAAATTAAAGAAAAATTCGTATTAGTTTGAATTTGAATAGTTTGTTTGCAAATTAATAAATAATAATTTTTAATTTCCAATCAATTTTTAAATTCGATTTTAAATCAATTTTAAATAGATTGACTTTGGATCTACTCTTTTTGATTTGTTATCCCTAAACAAATTAAAAAAAAATTCGTATTATTTTGAATTTTAATAGTTTGTTTAATAAATAAATGTAATTGCAGCACCGTTGTGGAGGCCACCGATGTCATACTGAACATGCGCGTGGGCATCCACACTGGGCGAGTGCTGTGCGGAGTGCTGGGCCTGCGCAAGTGGCAGTTCGACGTGTGGTCCAACGATGTCACCCTGGCCAACCACATGGAGTCGGGCGGGGAGCCGGGACGCGTCCATGTGACGCGTGCCACACTCGACTCGCTGTCGGGGGAGTACGAGGTGGAGGCGGGCCACGGCGACGAGCGATCCTCGTATCTGCGCGATCATGGCGTCGATACGTTCTTCATTGTGCCGCCGCCGCATCGACGCAAGGTGAGCAGAAGAGACGCTTTTAATTGCACATATAGTTTGCTTGCGATCATTGTTCATTCATGTTGGACTCGTGTCTTCTGTCTTCGGTGTCTCTCTATTGCAGCCCCTTATGCTAAACACGCTTGGTGTACGCTCGGCGATCGGTAGTCGGCGCAAATTGTCGTTTAGAAATGTATCGAATGTGGTCATGCAACTGCTGCACACCATCAAGTTCTCGGAGCCGGTGCCGTTCTCCAACATCGCCACCGGTTCGTTCCCCTCGGCAGCGGCCGCTCTCGGGGGCGGTGCGGCACGTGGCAGCAGCGCTGATGCGACCACGGCCAGCGTTCAGGTGTCGGAGAAGGGTTCGCGCAAGGTAAGTCAAACGCATTTCCCACTCTCTGCATAGTCTACTGTAGATCTGATCTGATCAGACTAATTCATAGTGTGCATATATATGTAACATATATTGTCCATATAGCCCTTAGTCCTTAGTCCATTTTGTGAAAAGAGTTCAGAGACTCGTTGTAGTTCCGTAGTCGTTGATCTCAGTTGAGTGCATGTCCGGGTATTACATTTATTTTTCTTTTCTGATTCGTTTTGTTGTGGTTCCTTTTTGGGGGGTCTCTGTTGTGGTATCATTTTGTTCTCTGTTCGCTGTGTTTTCCCCTTTGATTTATCCCCAACGTATCGCCCAGATACATATACTACTACACGCGAGTAATCGTGTGTATTGTGAGTGAACAGCGATGAGTCCTTTTCATTTCTTTCGTTGATTTCTTTCTTTTCGTTTACTTTCAGGATGCGGTAAGTTCACCTTACTACTAAGTACTATATAAATTGCCCCCACAAAACAAACAAATTTCCCCCAAATCCGTTTCCTTGTTAAACATTATTTCGATATTATTTTTTGGACTCTTTTGTGGGTTATTTCGTTTCGTAGACGCAATATTCGTTTATTGCTTAGAACATACTAAATATAGTTGTATGTATATATACATATTCGTATTATATTTATTTAATTGCTAAATGCGTAGAACAATTGAATCAGTAATCTGTAATCTGTACTTCGTAATGCATACTTTAGTATTTACTAACGTAAAATTAGTGTAAAATATTGAAATCTCATTGCGTTTGTGTCGATGTTGTGCGTACTTTGTGTAAAGAGTAGAGAGGCCTTGACCAGATTGACAAGTGGATCGGATGCGAACTGCAATTTTATTCAGCTCGAAACAAGAAGTGGAAAACAAAATTATCAAGAGAAAAGAATACACTATTTATTGACAATCGGATGATCGGATTGGTTGAAGTTAGAAATCCCTCTGCCAGGCTTCAAAAAGAATTGCACAACACTGTCAATTGTGACACCAAAAATACCCTTATTAGGCTCAGGCGATTCGAAGATTGGCAAAAAAACTGGAAGAATTTACTCCGAATCACACTATACGCTATACACACACACATACACACAAAATTTACTGCTATCTGCTATCGATTAAAGAAGTTTCCGTTGCTGTTTCTGTTTCCGTTGTCGTTTTGAGTTTTAGTTTCAATTCGATTCGAGTCGATATCGTTTAATTCGATTATTGTTTTGCCCTTCCACTATACATATGTATATTTTTGTTGCCCCCCTTTCGTTATTTACGCTATTTATCCCTTACACACACACACACTATATCTATATATCATGTTTTTTAACTTCCTCTACTCCATTTAACTATCTATCGTTAACGTTTGTAATTTTGCCATCATTTAATTTAAGTACTATTTACTACTTACTACTTTCTACTACTACTACTACTACTACTACTACTACTACAAAATAATACGTATCTACAACAACTATATATATATATATATGTACTATATATCTCTGATCTAGGTAATACGTCTGCAGAAAATCTTGCATGCTACCCCGCCACCGCACAGCATGGGCTATGGCAGCGTCGTCGGCAGCAGCGGTGGCGTCGGCGGCGGCAGCGGTGGCGGCGGTGGTGGTAGCGGTGTCGGTGTCGGTGTCGGTGGTGTTGGGGGGGGCAGTGTTCAAGTGACCGTAGGCACAAGTCCCAATTCAACAGCGAGTACGATTAGTCGCATACATAGGCACAATCACAAGAACAATAAAGTGAGCAGAGCAACAAGCAGCAACAAAAACCAAAACTCTTCCTTTTCTTTTTTTCTTTGTTTTTCATTTTTATATGCGTTCCTTAACTTTGTTTCACATTCGTTCACTTGTTCAATCGTTCACCTGTTCAGTCGTTCACTTGTTCAGTCGTTCACTTGTTCAATCGTTCTCTCGTTTAGTTTCTTGTACTGTACTGTACCGTACTGTAATGCATTGCGTTCGTTCATTCTTCGTTCGTCAAGTTTTATTTGTTATTCGTTATTCGTTTTGATTTGCTTTCGTCAAGTGTCATGCTTTCAATGTGTGTTGGGCGGGTCGCCGTACTAATCTGTTTCGTTGAGTTCAATGTGCCGTCATGTCTCGTCTGGTTTTCGTTCAGTTTTGCGCTCATACTCTGCATGCCACACACACACACACGCACACGCACACTCACATACATGCACACACACACATACAGCTCTGCTCTCAACTGCATGTCCTAGCTCCAGCTACAGTTCCAGCTACAGTTCCAGTTCCAGTTCCATTTAGTGTACACAAGTGCTTAGCAGTACTTTCTCTTTATCTCTCTCTCTCTCTCTTACTCTATCTATCTATCTTTCTCTTCGATCTAGAAAGCAAGTGTCATTAGTTAAAAAAAAAAAAAAAAGAAAAACCCAACACAATTTGTCGCTTGCAATAATTAAGCACTAATTGCACCTATTTTCTTTTGCTCTTTCCTCCCGATCCCCCCTCGAACTTTCGATCTCTCTCCCCTCGATGCAGTCACAGTCAAAGGTCGCGGACAAGTTCAAGCGACCCTTTCGCAAGCGTCACTCGGTGGCCGCCCATCATCAGCCCACAAATCGGGTGAATCGCTTCCTCTCGCAGGCGATCAACGCCCGATCCGTGGACTGCGACAAGTCGGAGCACGTGGATCGCTTGACGCTGCGCTTTCGCCAGAGCGACAAGGAGCGCGAGTATCACAAGGACTTCGATCTGGGCTTCACCACGGCCATGGGTTGCTCCCTGCTCCTGCTGATCCTGGGCGCTGCCTTGCAGGTAACTGCGCTGCCGCGCACCCTCATCCTCCTGCTGCTCTTCCTCACCGCCTTCATTTGGGTGAGCGCCATCCTGATGCTGTTGCTGGCCGTGCGCCTCAAGTGGATCATCTGGGACATCTCCGAGAGCTTCACGCTGCGCATGGCCATCACCATATTCACCATCATACTCATCTACTCCGTGGGCCAAGTGAATGTGGTAAGTTCATCACAGCTCTTTGAATGCAATCAATAATTATTTGTATAAAATATATTTCAATATCTTTATTATTTCTTATAAATGATTTTACAGCTTATTTCGGAAAACATAAAAATTCCAAATTGAATTGAATTCCTCATACATTTATATTTTTTTTTAATTAATCCACAAAATATTAAAATTTAAAACTATTTATTTAGAAAACGTAATTTTTTTAAATTAATTTTAAAAATAGTTTATTTTTAGCTTATCTCACAAAATATAAAAATTAAAATAAATTCGAATTATTTTCTAATATTATGAATATATATTTTTAATTTTGTGTACCTAACAAAAAATCAAAATTCCAAATTGAATTGAATTCCTCATACATTTATATTTTTTTTAATTAATCCACAAAATATTAAAATTGAAAACTATTTATTTAGAAAACGACATTTTTTTAAATTAATTTTAAAAATGGTTTATTTTTAGCTTATCTCACAATATATAAAAATTAAAATAAATTCGAATTATTTTCTAATATTATGAATATATATTTTTAATTTTGTGTACCTAACAAAAAATTAAGTATACACATTATTTTATTTTATTGCTTACATTAAGTATATATTTTGTCAATATATTTTTGTTGATGTCTAAGAATTTGATGACTAACAACTGCTTATATTAAGCAAATATATTTTTTTAAATACATTATTTTGTAGCTGATCCCACAAGATAGAGTCAAAGTCTCTTAATTCAATATATAAATGAATAGCTTATACAATAAAATATTACAAATAATTATTATTTAATTAATTTGAAAAAAGTTGTATTTTATAAACTAAAAAATGAACTTTGAAAATGCATCACATGAAATATTAAAAGTATTCATTGAAAATAGTTTTGAATTTCTAAACCAAACTCGTAACTCTCAAATGTTATAGTTCACCTGCGTCACGGATCATCCCTGCTCGGGCAACATCAGCACCTCGGACTTCCAGAGCCTGGACATGGACGTGCCAGCGTTGATAAGCAAGCAACACGATGCGCATCGCAAGTGCTCGCTGCCACAATATGTCTCCTTGTCGGCGGCCTTTGCCTTTCTCTCCGTCTCCGTGTTCCTCAGGTGAATGTCTCCAGGAGGTGGGCGGGGGGTTGAGGCTTCTATTTATTGATTGAATTTGTTTTGCAGATTGCCGATTATATTCAAGTCGCTGCTCGTGATTGGCATGGGCACCATCTATGGCCTGTTTATCGAGCTGTCGCACCAAAATATCTTTGAGTGCTACGACACCATTGTGAAGTAGGTGTTTGACCCACTTAACTATTAAAATCGACTAACCCACATTTAATTATCGATTGCCATTTTGCAGAGCGTCCATTCCGCTTCATTTGATCTCGTTGGCGCGCATTGTCATCTTCATGATTGCGATACTGGTGCACGGACGATTGGTGGAGGGCACGGCGCGTCTGGACTTTCTGTGGCAGCTGCAGGCGTCGCAGGAGAAGAAGGAGATGGATGTGCTGCAGGAGTCGAACAAGCGCATTCTGCACAATTTGCTGCCCGCTCATGTGGCTGCACATTTCCTCGATGCACAATTTCGCAACAACATGGTGAGAGCGTCAGTGACGCACTGACTCACTGACAGCCTAACTGACTATCTAACTGGCTGACTAAATGTCCTAACAGGCTGACCACTGATTGATCCCTGATTGACTTCCACAATGATTCCCTTTTTGACTCCCTGACTGACAGATTTAGTGCCTTTCTGGCTGACGGACTGGCGCCCTAATGAGTTCTTAACTGTTTAGCTAACTGGCTGATTGATTTGTTGAATGAGTACCCGACTGACCTACTGACTGACTCCCTGATCGATTTTCCAAATGACTCTCAGACTGACCTGCTGACTGAGTTCTAAACCGGGTTCTTGACTGTACCTGGCTCTTTTACTCATTGAATTAAAGAATGACTCCCTCAGTGACTTCCTGCCTGTCTAACTGAGTGCTTCACTCTACATCCTGACTGACTCTTTGACGGACTTTCATACTCTTCATTCTGACTGATTGCCTGGCTTCCATCTAGCAGACTGACTTCATGCACGACTCCTCACTGAATTACTAACTACGTTTTTGACTGGCTTTTTAAATGAATCTCTGCCTAAATTTCTCACTGACAAACTCTTTTACTGACTGCGTGACTGACTAATTGACTCTCTGACTGACCTTCTGCATCCTAACTTACTTACTGCATCATTCATTGACTTCCTCACTAACTTCCTGAGCTCTTGATTCACATACTGATTCGCTGACTCATTGACCGACTTGCTGAACTGTCCAACTTCCGCTATAACCACCTCGTCTCACTTCTGTCGCTCAGGAGCTCTATCATCAGAGCTATGCCAAGGTGGGCGTCATCTTCGCCAGCGTGCCCAACTTCAATGAGTTCTACACGGAAATGGACGGGTCCGATCAGGGGCTGGAGTGTCTGCGTCTGCTCAACGAGATCATCGCCGACTTCGATGAGCTGCTCAAAGAGGATCGCTTTCGGGGCATCGACAAAATCAAGACGGTGGGCAGCACCTACATGGCCGTCGTCGGCCTCATACCCGAGTACAAGATACAACCCAACGATCCGAACTCGGTGCGTCGCCACATGACCGCCCTGGTGGAGTACGTGAAGGCGATGCGTCTGTCGCTGCAGGAGATCAACAGTCACTCGTACAACAACTTTATGCTGCGAGTCGGTGAGTCCACAGCATACATAAATAATTGTGCGACTTTTATTAAACATGAATTTGTTATTTAGGCGTCAACATTGGACCCGTGGTGGCGGGCGTGATTGGGGCACGCAAGCCGCAATATGATATTTGGGGCAACACGGTGAACGTGGCCAGTCGCATGGACTCGACGGGCGTGCCCGGCTACTCGCAGGTCACCCAGGAGGTGGTCGACAGTCTGGTGGGGTCGCACTTTGAGTTCCGGTGTCGCGGCACCATCAAGGTGAAGGGCAAAGGCGACATGGTCACCTATTTTCTGTGCGACAGCAGCAGCAATGCGCTGAACGGCGAGGTGCGCAACGCGATGATCAGCAGTCGCCCGGCGACGGCTGCGAACGACACGTTGAGCCAGGCTGGTGGACTGCATCCGGCTGAATACTATCAGAAGGCGTCGCAGTTCCAGGAGAATCGCCTCAACACGGACACGTACAGCAAGAAGGAGAACGGCCATCTCTACAATGTGGTGGGCGAGGAGCAACAGTTGCTGCTGCAGCACCAACATCAACAGCAGCAGCAGCAGCAGCAGCAACAACCGCTGCCGGCGCCTCCAGTCGCTGTGCATCATCATCTGCACCAGCAGCAGCAGCAGCGACTGAACAGCAAGCTGCAGAAGCAGCCGTTCATGGCCAACGGAGGATTGCCGAACATACGCGAGAACGGCCACAATGGCGATGCGATGCATTATGTGCCGCCCATCACCACAACCGTCACGGTTGTGGCACAGCAGCAGCAGCAGCAACTGCATCCACATCAGCATCAGCATCAGCAGCTCCAACTCCAGCACCAGCTCCAGATCCAGCACCAGCTCCAGCTCCAGCACCAGAACCAGAACCAGCACCAGCCCATTCCTTCGGTAATGTTGCGCGAATTCAATATAATTGAGAATCCAAACACCGGCGGCCGGCAACAGCAACAGCAGACGCAGCAGCAGCAGCAGCTGGAGCAGTTGTCGTCGGCGCCGCGTCCCCATCCGCATCCGCATCCGCATCCACACCATGGCAGCCTCGATGCTGCTGCTGGTGGCGGAGGCGGCGGCTTGGCGCTGACCGGCGACTGCTTCATGATGCCGCGGCGCGATCAGCTGCGCAGCTATGCACCGCCGGCGCCGGCGATGCCCCTTCTTAATAACCAGCATGGCCAGCATCATCCACTGCATCATCAACTGTATCACCAGCATCAGCATCTGAATCAGCATCAGACACCATCGTCCACCAGCCTGGGCTATGGCAACTGCCGTGAGAGCGAGCCGCTATTGCATGCCAGCAGCGTCGCGCCGGTAGCCAAGGTGAGTGATGACGTTGACCTCATGATCTGGAGCAAGGAGATACTGCTCTGAATGAAGCTCCTGCTCCTCCTATAAGCCCCTCCAGCCCCCTACAATCTGCCAATCCGCCAATCTATCAATCTACCAGCCAGCCAGCCAGCGAAGCAACCCAGCAAACAAAAAGCATCCTTCAATTGCAACCCTCCATCCTCCATTTGTAACTAATCCACGGCATGCTCGGTGCTCATCTGTATATATGTGTCTTTGTATGCGTGTGTGTGAGAGAACAATTTATTTATTTAAATGTATTATTAAGTATTTTCTGTTATCTTGGAATCCCGCTAAACCAAAGTCGAAGCGCTTTCAAACTCTAGATACCGAACTTTGCAATATTTCATATTAGCAGCATTTTCATTTGTAGCTTGGTGGAATTAAATTCTAGGATACAAAATATAGCCAGATCAATCGAGGCCTTTAGACCTTCCCAATAATTTGTAGGTTATTTATTTTTGGTACTTCGTCTTTTGACTACGAACGATATACAAAATGTAGGGATAGGAAAACGAAACTAAAATGTATTTTACTTATTTAATATTTTGAATTGAAATTAATATATTGGGAATCAATAAGTAACGCAATTAATATTATATTATTTTTGAATATTTTCAATCGAGCTGTTTGAAATTATTAAACGGCATTCAAACTATGCCGCTTTTTAAAGTTCTTGACGAATCAATTTAATTGACAGTGTTGAAAACATTTAGTAGCAGACAGAAGCAAGTCTTGCCATGGTAGTGCATTTAATTTATTTAATTAACTATACAGTAACTGTTCAAACTATGCCACTTATAGATAAATGTTGTAAAACATTTTGTAAAAGTCTTCACACATAATTTATTAAATGAACTGCATTGTAACTGTACGAATTACAAGTAAACGTTTTTTGTAGTCCATTTATTTAATTAATTTATACGCGCCACAGTTTGTCTGCCTCTCTGAAACCAGAAGAGCTGAAGATTCTAAATGTTTCATATAGCTATAAAATTGTTCATTAATTTTTGTAATTGCTGCTATCGAACCCTTGAATTTCGTATTTCAAGTTTTCTCTCACACATCGCATACCAAGCTAATGGTCATTTCCGATTACTGTATTTATTGGAGGTTTGTGCGAATGCTTGCACCTCTTTCATCCACTATGATAGTACCACATATATAGTATATATATATATTTGAATATGAAAAAGTATCTGAATATTTGTGTGTCTCTAACTGTGTATTCCACTCTTTGCATGATGTCACCCACAACTCGCCCTCAACCCCCGAACTCACCACTAACCCAACTAGATCATGCCCATGCAGCATGCGCCAAAGTACGAGCCACCACGTTACACCTGTCCCAACTCCGTGTTGTCACTGCAGCAGCAACAGATCGAACTGGTACCGCAACAGCAACAACAACAGCAGATGCAACAGCAACAACGTCAATACGCACTTTACTCGCAGCAGCCGCCGCTGCCGCAGTTGCCGCCGAAGCCGGCAATGAGAAGCTACCTGAAGCCGCTGCCCAAGCTGCCGGCGGACATCGAGGAGAGTCGCGAGATGTCGTCGACCGACGACCTCAGCTCGCGGCCGCATTCGCCCTCGATGAGCAGCTCGGACGAGAGCTACTCGAAGACCACCGAGGGCGAGGGCGATGCCGACGAGGATTCGCCGCGCATCAACGGCGGCCACTTGCAGCGCAACGGCATCGGACTGGGACTGGGAATCGGCCATGGACATGGACATGGAGTCGGCTACAACAATGTGCCGCATGGTGCACGCGTCAATCCGTTGCAGTGGCTGTATCCGTGCGACATTCAAGTGGATCCCACGTCGCCGGTTGTGGACATGGCGCAGCTGCGCGACTTTGACCTCAGCTCGACGACCGAGAGCCATGGCCAGCAGACGACCAGCAACACGACCAGCAACACTCAGCACAAGGGCGACAGCTGCAACAGCTTTGACTACCAGAAGACGACGACGACGACGACGGCGGCGGGAGCGGGAGCAGGAGCGTCAACGGGACCAACGGTTAATGGTGTGGCAACAGCCACAACTGCTGCTGCCACCAAGTCGCCCTTTGAGCGTGAGTTGCAGCGGCTGCTCAACGAGTCGACGCGAGCTCGCTGCCTGGCGACCACAACGACGACGGCAGCGGCCACCAACTCGGAGCACACGACCAGCAACTGCAGCAGCCGGCACAATGTGGACTTGAGCTACTCGGCCAGCAACAGCAAGCTGAGCTCGATCAACGGGCATGGCCAGAGTCTGGGCAATGGCCAGGCGGAGGGCGGTGGCTCTAGCAGCAATGGCAATCTCAGCGGCGGCAGCAACTCCAACAGCGGCAACAACAACAACCACCACAAGGATAAGCAGCAGCAGCAACAGGAGCAGGAGCACGAACTGCTCGCCATGGCGATGCAGGTGTCCGGCAAGCAGCTGCCCATGAGCAGCAGCTTCATGATATCCAAGCATCCCGTCGGCCTCGAGGCCATCAAGGAAATAACGCGCCACAAGAACCCCTCAGAGTCCAGCCAAATGTGAGTAGCGAATCAGCAACCAACCAGGTCCATAACCGATCCAACCAAAGTCGTCTTATCCATCTCTCGGGGAGTTGACATTTCACAGCCCATGCGTATCTAATACCAAACATTCGTTCGCTCATCCTTTGCCCTTGCTTTTTGCTTCTCAGCGGGTTGTCATATAACTTGATTTGCTTATTTGCCTTTAAATAGTTTATAGATCTGCAGAGAGAACCAATAATGTCTATTTTATTTGAATAATCACTTAAATTACTTGTGTTGGCATAATTACTATTTGTTTAGTTCAATTGTTTCGCGTATATTCTGGAAATTTCAGCACAATCGAATAGTAGGATTACATTTCAAAGTTTGCTTTAAAATGTATTAATATATATTATAGTTTCCGTTGGCAGTAAAATATAATATCCTATATGTAGCAGGCACTCAAACAATTAGTGGAATATTAGCTATTAACATTTCTTTAGGTAGAATTTGCACATTGCAGAAACAGTGTCACAAAACTTCTAAAGGGGACTGTTTTCGCCCAGAGGAAAACAATAAAGTTTTAGTTTCTGAAATGTGCACAGTTTTCCTATAAAGATATCTATGTGACGCATCAATTTCTAATATGATGTGTTCTATGGTATATTTTTAATGGCGTTCTTATGGAATTGTATATTTATATACGAAGTACAGCATATTTTCGGTATATTTGGATATATTCCGGTATAATTTCAGTATATATTCTGGTATATATACCAATTAACGATTTTTTAAGCTTTCATTTTTAACAACTTGACTTAAATGTTAGTCACAAAGTCGGTTACTTAATTTGTATCGATAAGAAGTCAAGAGTCGTTTTTATAGTTTGCTAAATGCAGTTAAATTAAATGACAATTTTGAAATCTCTTTTAATGTGTTGCATTGTTTTTGCAGGCAAACTTCGGATACGGAATCGTGCGAGATTCTGCACGAGAACCGCAACCAGATGCATGCGCTGGCCTTGCTGGAGCTGCACGCGGCCAAGGAGCAGCAGCAGCAGCAACGCTGTCATCGTCAGCGCCCGCGCTCCAAGGAACTGCAGCACAGCTATGAGAGCTTGGACAGGCTGGATGGGGCTCTGCCGCAGCAGCAGCAGCAGTCGCAGCAACAGTCGCAACGGCAACGTCATCACCACCATCATCACCATCATCATCAGCAGCAGCGACAACAACAGCAGCAGCAGCAGGCGCGCTACAATCACGCGGAGCAGGAGGAACGCGATGATACCGAGGACAACCTGGCCGACGAGGAGTTCGAGGATGATGAGGTGAGCCACGATGTGCGCCAGAAGCGACTGCTGCAGACCGAGCACAACAAGCAGCAGTCGCTGATGCACAATGCAGAACTGGACCAGCAGCAGCAGCAGCTGGACGACCAAAGGGATAGAGAGAGGGAGAGGGAGACAGCGCCGCTTGCGAATGGCAGCATGCGGCTCGAGGCGAATGTGATAAACGATGAACTGAAGTATGGAGCACATCATAACCACCAGTCCATGGACTCCAATCCGCTGGAGAGCCAATCGGAATGGTCGGACGATGATTGCCGCGAAGAGGCCACAGGTGAGCGATTGAATCAACTGAAAACGATTTAATAATTCTAATCGTTCGGTTCGTTGCAGGCGGCGCGGAGTCGACGGGTTACATCACCGATGAGCCTGGCCTGGAGAATATCTCGTTGCTGAACGAGGCGGGGCTGACGGATGCGGAGGGCGCCTTGTCGGATGTCAATTCGCTGTACAATGCACCGGATGTGGACGACACCTCGGTGTCGAGTCGGGCCAGCTCGCGCTTGCTCAGTCTGGACTCGCTGAGCGGTCTCTACGACTGTGATCTGGACTCCAAGCATGAGCTGGCCATTGTGAATGCCTCGCACAAGATAACCAGCAAGTTTGGTCCTCCGCTATCGCCGGCTCAGCAACAGCAACAACAGTTGCCCGCAGCAGCGACTGTTGCAGCAGCAGCAGCAGCACAGCCAGCAGCGCAGTCGCCGCAACAGCAGCAGCAACAGCAAAGTTAAAGGGAATGTACTTAAGGCGAAGAGAGGAGAGAAGAGGAAACCCGCACTCAAACGTTGTTACTGCTACATGCAAATGGTGTCTATTAATTTACAAGATAACTACCACAAAAGTTAGTTGTTAGGAACACACAACACATTCAACTCGACTCACAAACAGACACTCACACACACACACACTAATACACACATATATGAAACAATATATATATATTTATGCATTGTACAGGAAGGAAATCGGAGACGAGATACTTTGTTCTCAAGGTTGCTTTCCATTTCTCTACTACTTACGTAGTTTACGGCACTCTCTTTACGTATAAGATCAGTTTTTTTTTTTTTTGTCGCGTGGTCTAGCCCGTTCTTAGGTATTATATACATAGTATATACACACACAAAATATATATACATATATATATATGTATGAAAACGTATAGATATTGGTTATCCGACGCGAATTGGCCCAGTTAAATGTTCCAGTTAATTGAGCAAAGCGCAAACTAATTACAACTTGAATTCAAATATACTTCAAGAATATTATGCAAAATGAAAAACAGAAGAATTTAACAATTTAGGTTTAGTCAGTAACATCACAATTATCATTCTAAACGATATGTGGATAATTGTAAAATTCATTTGTGCGCTTAGCCTCTTTAAGGTATCATTTGCTCATTTGTTAAACTTAATCTTACTTACATGATAAGCACGCGCATAATTTAATATGTATACCTATATGCCTATATATTATTTAATAATCGAATAAGCAAAAGATCGATAGTGGACTACAACAATTTGCATGACACGTTGTAAATAAAGCGAAATATTATAAATATTTAATCCAAACTCTTCAACATTGACTTGTACTCACGCTTGGCACAATTATTTTTGTGAATCATAGAAGTTCAAGAATACCAACATTATGTATTGAATATACATTCATTTAATTTTTGTCTTAGAGCTTTAAGAAACTGTCTGTTAAATGAAACGACAGCTTTTTAAAGAGCAAAAAAATAAAATAAAACCATTTGTTAAACGCCAAGCGTCTTGTGCCATTTGTCGCAGCCTACTTTTGATTGCTGCGCTAAAGCGTTGCCTACTTTCAGGTGCCGCCCGCACACCTACTGTACATACACACATACGTACTTACCACTTACAATGCATCATACTCTTACTTAATGTATTACATTAGTTACGCTGGAGCAAAACTCGGTTGCGAAACAGGTCGAAAAGGCTTTAAGTCAATTTTTTATTGGCTGCTGCACAATTTTCGAAGAATTTTCACGCAAAGCTTTTTCTCATTTGCTCTGCACTAGGTTATACACATATATATGATTTGTAATCGAATTGAAGTATTGAATAATATAAAACATTTGATTCACAATTACTAGCAACTGTAAGACAATGAATGGCAAAGATATTTCTTGCACACTGTCTTGTGATGCCCCTAAAAATAACGTACAACAACAAAACAAGCAAAACTAAGCAGACATAACAATAAATGAAGACGTATAGAAGAACAGCAACAAAGATTGTAAAACATATGTATATGAACAAATAAACCATATTTTCTGTGTACAATTTAACAACAAAGATCGTTGAAACTAGCGAAGCAAATAAAAATGGTAACAAAAAAAAACAAAACCAAACATTACTAGAAACAAAACAAAAAGATGAAAAAACAGCCCACAGATTTACTTATATGCAGACCATAAAATATTATATGAAAATGAAATTACTCAGAAATATATATACACGATAAATACCTAATTACCTATTTAGTATATAGTACGCAGAACCAGAAAAAGTCAATGAGAAACAAATTAAAGAATGAATAGAAATTGTGAGAGACACAGAGAGAGAGAGAGACAGAGAGAGAGATATAGAGAGAAATGCAAGCTTAAGGCATGATATTTATTTTTCTGTACCGAATTGCAAATGAATGATATCTACATATGTATCTACACAAATATAAATATGAGATGATTTATGAATATATTATATACATGTATGTATATCTTCCACAATGGAGATTGTAAGAGCAAAAAAAGATACTTGTGGCCATATCTCTATATGGCTGAGTACGGCAACAATTAAAGACCCATAATAAAATCTTACAAATACGTATAACTAAATGGCAGCATATCAAATATGTTACAAAATGTGAAGAGTTATTTATTTTGGGAGTGGGATAAACATGCTGATATAGTGAATTCAAATTGATATTCTAACGCTCTTCTTATCAGCTATTAGGAAATGTTAATTGCCAATCGAAAGTGTTGAAACAATTATTGCATTCTTCGCTTTTCATGCACGATAGCGGCTGGGGTCAAATATTATACATGGAAATGAATTCTGTCTGTTGATGATTGTGTTATAACAGTTCTTATCTTACTTTTAGAGTTAATAGCTTCGTATCAAAACTTTTTCGCAATATAAATCATTTCAAACGAAATTATGTTCAATGCAGTATCGTTAACTGATATTGAAAGCAATAACTACGTCACGTTTAATTAACTGGCAAATAAACAATATTTTTATTTACTCGATTTTGTTTTTTGTTTTGATTTTTCTTCAGATTGTTATTATTTGTTCTGTTGCTAGTTGTACAGAGTTTGGGAGGTAAACAACCACAAGATATTGCGTACCATATTTTTGACACAAACAGTTCACTTCGGTTAACATTGTTTATCCCTCCAGCTGATAGAAACTATATTTTAATATTATCATTTTTGCATGGTTTCACAATTATATTATATTTTTTATTCTACTCAATAGCATGGCAGTTAAGAATTGAGAGATACAGACATTGTCATAGACTTACATAATTTGAATACGACAACGTTTACGGAAGACACTTTGAATTGTTTATACACCTGGAACAAATAAAAATGATAACATGAAATTGCAAGTGTTTTGTGCCGATTATATATTTGACATGGAAATGGTTTACAATTTATGTAAAGTCCACCTTGTGTATTGAATGGCAAACATTGAAAATACAAACTGAGTTTTTAATAGTAATAATAATAAAATAATTTGAAAGTGAGTTCAAATCATACCCGCATTTATTTTACTTTCCAATAAACGTATTAATTATTTCTCTTTCAATATATTGTTTAAAATTCTTGTGTATTCTATTCAAATATATTTATTTTAAAAAGCTGCTCAATGAAATGCAAATACAAATTATATGAAACTAACATTACAATTATCGTTTATTAAACTCTAAGCATTTTTTTATTCTATTAAAATATATTACTTTTTTTTTAGCATTATTTTAAATAGCTGCTGAGTGGAAAATTTAGATATCAGAAAAAAAGTTTACTTAGCCAAACATATGGCTATTGTTTCGGCAAATATTGTACAAGTTCAGACAGATCATCTTTAGGCATATATAGTTTATTCATATCGAAGAGGTCTATGGCAATTAAACAAACTTCTTTCTAATGCAGCTGGCCCACCACGAGAGGCAAACACAGTTGGAGGCACATATTTTAGGTGTGTTCCGGGCAAACTTTAAAGTTATTGATATAACTTATTATATTCGTATTTATTGTACAAATATATGTATTTTATTCGGCTGTCTTTTGTCACATTTTTGGCGAATAATTCGCGAATTCTGCGGCTATATAAGCCGCCAGATTTGACTCTAGTCCTACAGTTCGTCGATTACCATAATTCGCAATGCAAAGTTTCGGTTTGACACTCCTCAGCATCAGCCTGGCGTTGGCTCTGGCCAAGGCAGCAACGCCCGACTACTGTGCCACAACCCTTTGTGGCACCGAGACGCACATTGCGTGCAACAACGATGGGGTAACTACTTTGTAATGCCGAGCAAAACTTATTTAATTAATGCCACTTGCACTAGGCTTGGTCGGCAACTTGCCCCACAAGTCCGGCGCCGCAGCTCGTCGACTTGGATCTGGCGTTGCGCCAACACCTGGTGCGTCTGCACAATGTGAGGCGCAACAATCTGGCGCTGGGAAAACTGCCCAGATACGACACGGCCAGAAGAATGGCGACCATCCGCTGGAGTCCGCTGCTGGCGGAGCTGGCCGAGCTGAATGCCAAGCAGTGTGAGATGAAGCACGATGCCTGCCACAACATTGACAAGTTCAAGACGAGCGGCCAGAACTTGGCCATCATTACGTATTCGGGCGCCAGTTCCAGCCAGACGAACGAGGAGCTTCTGACGGCCTCGATCAAAATGTGGTGGGATGAGAGGCTCACTGCCAACAAGGCTGTGATGGCCAAGTTCCCCGCCACCTGGACTGGCGGGTAAGCCGCAATTGATTTGCATTCAGCATTAATTTACTTCAATGAATCTCTTCTCTCCTCCCCCAAGGGACATTGGACACTTTACGGTGATGGCGCGACAGAACAATTATGCCGTCGGCTGCGCTGCTGCCAGGTATGTGAAGAGCGGCATCAACAACTTCCTGCTGGTCTGCAACTATGCCACCACCAACATTGTGGGCAGTCCCATCTACGTGGCCGGTCCCACGGCCGCCGGCTGCTCCACGGGCACCAATGTCAACTACCCTGGTCTCTGCAAGGTGGCCGAGGTCTTCACGGTCTAGGCCAAGACAACGATCCGACATGTGAAACAATAAAACTATGCAGCAAACCCAGTGTAACATTCAATTCATTCAATTCTAAGGGCTGATTGACTGACAACTGACGAAATGTTTGACAATTTTTTGTATGGAGCGCTTTTCCATTTTTGTTTATTTGTTATTCTAGAAGAAAGACAGATTGGCAGACGATAGGTGGATAGAAAGACGGACTTACAAACAAGTTAAAAAATGCATTCTTTTTAAATAAATCAGTAAACATTTAGAAAAGCATAGAGGGAATATTTTGTGTAACTTGGCTATATTAAATGGGTTTGAAAATTGAAGGACAGATAGTCTAGATGAAATCCGAAAGCATTCAGAATTTGCTTGATATACTATTTGTTATGTTCCCGCTAATAAGTTTATTTTTAAAAGTCGTTAATATCAAAAACAAAATGTCCCTTTTATGGGGAAAACACAAACTACAATGGCTAGTTAGAAGTAATCATTTCATATTTCCCAAAATCTTCTTTTATTTTTTACGACATTATTTTAATCAAGAATCAAGTTTTTACATTTTCCGAATTTAAAAGAGATTGATTCGACTATAAATGAAGAGGGTAAAAAATACCTGTTGGAATCGAGCCTCCCCTTTTCATTGATTTCAATTTCCCTTTGGCAGCTTTGCAAATGTTTGCAGCGCATTTAAATTGCGGTTCCTGTTTGCACTGCATTTCCATAAGTCAAACATTTGCGCTGGCCAAAATAAACAGGGCCAAGGCATGTGCTTCTCTTTCTGCTGTTGCAGCCGCTCTCAAATTTGGTGACCAATGGTTTGGCACAACTAAAGCAGCTGGAAAACATCTCTTAGTTTTGGCACCATTATCAGAATGTGCTTTTTTGCTATGACGTCTTTGATTGTCGTTTGCGTTTTCGTCTCCGTTGGGAGTAACTTGGGTGCAAATATTTGAGCAATTGTTACGACAAGTTAGATAAAAGCGCGTCGCGAGCAGTTGACATAAAAGCGACGAGCACTGGCCAGGCAGACAGCAATTCAGCTTTGATACAGACATGAGCAACATCCCAATCTTCACTGTGCTAGCGGCACTTTCAGCGGCGCTCTCCGGCGTCTTCGCTGCCACGGACTACTGCAAGCAGAGCTGCGGCGACACCAAGAACATTGGCTGCGACAACAATGGGGTGCGTACAATGTCAATGCGAGTAGCTTTCTCCAATACTCATGTTTGCAATTGTATATATTTGTAGGCCTGGGGATCGAGCTGCCCCAGCGACAGAGCCCTGGTGAGTCTGTCGCAGGCGGACAAGAATGTGCTGCTGGCCCGCCACAATACGCATCGCAACTTCATCGCCGGCGGCGGCGACAGCAAACTGAGTGCGGCCTGCCGCATGGCCACCATGCAATGGGATGACGAGCTGGCCTATCTGGCCTCGCTCAATGTGCGCAGCTGCCAGATGGAGCACGACGCCTGCCACAACACGGACGCCTTCCAGTGGGCTGGCCAGAATCTGGCCTGGATCGGCTACTTCAATCCCCTGAACACGACGGCCAGCCTGCTGCAGGGCGTCGACATGTGGTACTCTGAGGTAAAAGACACCCAACAGTCCTACATCGATGCGTATCCCAGCAACTACAACGGCCCCGCCATCGGCCACTTCACGGTGATGGTCGCCGATCGCAACACCCACGTCGGCTGCGCCGTGTCCACGTACTCGGTGCAGGGACAATCCTACAAGGCCTTCCTGCTCGCCTGCAACTATGCGGCCACCAATGTGATCGGCGTCAAGATGTACAACTCGTGCTCGGTGGCCGCCAGCAAGTGCACCAAGGGCGTCAATCCCAGCTACAAGTTCCTCTGCAGCACCAGCGAGGTCTACGACGTCAACAACCTGAACTACTGATCCAATTTCTGCAGCGAACTTCATAAAATGGCAACAAAAAATGTAGATGCGTGAGCTCGTAATTGTCTCGATATATCTATCAATTTATTTTGTATTTAGTCAACTCCAAAAAGACATGGCGTAAAATAAAATCTGAAAATTACCAAAATCTGGCTAAAATGTTGCACCAATAATGTTACTTTTATTTATTTTACTGTCGTTTTCCCCATATGCTCATACATATGTTTGTTATTATAATGAGTGAGTAATATAAATACACAAACACACAATGATAACATAAATTTATTTGTTTTGTCGTTTTGAATGGAATATTTTTTATATGAACGAAAGTAGCTTTACAATTGTTTTGTGTTGTACATATAATGTTTCTGTTTTTATTCTTGATCAGCATTATTTTATTTCAAGTCTAAATCATATTTTTAAATAGTGCTGATCAAGTGTAAAAATAAACTTTGAGGGTTCCTCTTTTAATTACGCAGATAAAGTTAATTTGCAAGCCAATTGTGACCATAAATTACGATAAATCCACACATTGAGACATTTATATTGTAGCGTATTAGTTTATTATTTATCATTATTATTATTTAGTTTATTACAGTTTTGTCACAACACTCTTGTCGAGAGTGCTCGATTTTATTGGTAGTTGCTTTGGGTTTTATAAAAATACACAAATTTTTTATTTATTATTTAATATTATTTGATAATACATTATTATTATTAGTATTAAAGAATTCAATTACTCTATTTCAATGCTTTGACCCAGAGTTACTAAGGCTTTCAGGCTGACATTATTAAATGTTTTTATTTGATGCTTCATTTTTGGTTGAGCTTAGTTACAATCCAACAACAATATTCTAATATTATTCAAGCTTAATAAAGAACGTTAAACAAAGTCGTGTAGTTCAGTATTCTCGACTAAACCGTTTTTACTTTGAAATAAGTAAAACAAAATTAAATTTATTTTCCTTTGGCTCATTGGACATTTTCTAGAAATATTTAAATTTATTTTTGCGCTACTTTTATTTTTATTTACGCTGGTATTTAAATTCAAAACGTTTGTTGAATGTATTGTATACTTAATGCGTATGTCGTATACACAATTTATTAACTTTGAGATGAAGACGGAATTCATTACGTATACACAATTTACTTTCTATGAAAAATACCAAACAAAAATATACCAAATATTTTGTGCGTTACGTATACTCAATATTAGTGTTTGATATTAAGTATCAACACGAACCATCGCGTAATAATATTAAGTACGTTACGTATACTCAACATTAGTAGTCGATATAAAGTATAACACAGTAAAATAATATTGAGTATACGTATTGCTGAAGTATCATCCACCAACCAACGAATAATAATATTGAGTATACGTATTGCACAAGTTGTTGGGTTGCATTCGACTTGCATTCCACTTAAGTTCCACATCTTCATCAACTTGGAAATTTCGCAATGCACACTTTGGGGCGCGAGTAAATTTATCGTGTGGAGCAGAGACCTGCAACGAACATGTTCGAGTCGGTTTGAACATGTTGTCAAAATTTCAATCACATCCAAACAATTCTCGCCTGAATCGAACATGAACGGTTCAAGCGCTCGTATGAAAGCAGTCACTGATTAAACACGTCAAACACTCATCTGTGCTGGAAACGAACGAACAGTCGAACTGCTCGTTTGATTCAAACCAATCAAACACAATCACCAGTTCTAATGCTCAAGATGAGCGTTCGGAACAAACTTTGACAAACACAACGAACATGGTGGTTGTTCAAATGAG
This sequence comes from Drosophila formosana, assembly GCA_035045625.1. Classification (NCBI taxonomy): domain Eukaryota; kingdom Metazoa; phylum Arthropoda; class Insecta; order Diptera; family Drosophilidae; genus Drosophila; species Drosophila formosana. The sequence continues at coordinate 494,353 of JAWNOW010000576.1, read as the reverse complement.
ATTGAATCAGATAGGCAGTGTTGCATGACTTGCACTTTTGGTCGCCTGTGACGCTTTTAAAATCGAATGAAATAAACAATGATTGGCAATTGAAATTAAATATATTATCTTTTTAAATTAATAAAAGACAAAAAAAAATAAAAAAATTTTAACACACAAAAAATATATTTTTAAATAAAAAACACGAAAATTAAAATAAAAAAGAAAAGTTATTTTTTTTCGCTTTGACAAATATAATATGAATAAGTGCCCATTACTTATTTGTGAGGATTTTGCTTTTTCTTCAAATTTTAAATAAAGGCGTGCTGGTGTTTGAACATTATTGAACAATCCAATCATTTCCAATCATTTTGATCGAACTTGTTCGACTTTTCGCTCATGTTCCAATCAATCTGCTGAATCAAACGAACAGTTACAATCGGGTTCGGTTCGAGCAGTTGTGATGGGATTGATTGTTCGCAAAAAAGTCATAACCAAACGAACATTGATTAAACATGTTTGAAATGGGTTTGAACAAAACGAATACGAACAATTATTGGGTATGAGCGAAAATGAAGTCCTCGTTGCAGTTCTCTGGTGTGGAGCAAGTCAATAGTTGAGAGAAGTCATGACTATCATGCACTATCATGCTGCTTGTAAACGAATAGATTGCATTTCCTCTTTGTCCAGCTGAGATTGATTTTATTTGAATTAATTTAGTTTATTTGATTTGAAGATGACTTGCGTTAAGATATGCTTAGATTCTATGAGAAAGTCAAGCCAATAATATACTCGTAATGATATTTATTTATACGAGTCAAACGCATAACAAAGCTGATTTAATGTATTCTATTCTGTTCTATTTATGTTGTTCAAATCAGTATCTGAAAAAATAGTTATAAGTAAAAGGTTACAAACAAAAATAAATTATTGAAGCAGCTATCATAAACTGTGAGTGACTATAGAACAAATAAACTATTTCTAAAACTATTAAATAATAGGTAGAAAATAATTAATAAATATATAACTAATAATAATATTCTATTTCAAATAATTGAATTGTAATTGAAATACCAAATAAAAATATGTTGTAAAATAAGTTTTAGGAATGTACTATGTAGAAACTATAAGATAATATTATGTTATAAATAAATAAAGGCAAATAAATGACTTAAAAAATTAAAAAATGATGCATAGTTTTGGGGATGCCATTAAAATTATAGTTAAAAACATAACATAGTAAATATTTCGGAAACTACAAAGCCAATTTTGATGTCGTTTGCAGGGACGTTAGCTCTGATGAGTACGTAAAAAAATAACAATCAATTATCTTTTAAAGACTTCATGAAAATTAAAAACAAGCAAACGAAAATTTGCAAGAAAATCTACATGGAAAATAGTCAAAAATTTAGAAAATCCTCCGTAACTTCATTTGTAGGACGATCAGGATGTCCTTTGTCATGCATATAGGGACGGGTTCATGACGGACGACTATGAAATAAAAAGCCCAAATATCCTTTAAACAACAGAGAGAAAACATGCTCTATCTTCGCCATATCCTTGCTGATCCTTATGAGTTCTATGGCAATCAACTCGTCTCAACAAGGACTATCAGCTGGCCAAAGGACATTCCGATCGTCCTTTCCGTTTCCGAGATATTCATGATTTTCTGATTTTGTTGCGATTTCCTGCATTTTTTTTCGACTCCGCAACAAAAAATTTGCAAGTCCAAAAATTAAAAAATTTTGCATAATTTTGGGGATCGAATTAATTTTGTAGTCGAAAACTAAAAATGTGTTTATCTCGAAAACAACAACAACAATTTAGATATTATTTGGCCGGTCGATAGCTTTTGTAAATACGTTTAAAAATAACTACCGATTTTCATTAAACAAATAAAGAATATATAAAAAAAACAAACATGAATTTTTCGAAAAAATCTACAAGGGGTAGGCATGAAAAATTGGGCAAAAATTCAAAAATCCTCCGTAACTTCGTCAATTGAAGGACGATCAGGATGTCCTTTGGCATGCACATAGGGACGGATTCATGACGGACGACTATTAAATCAAAAGCCCAAATATCCTTCAAACAACAGAGTTAGAAGGACTTTTTTGCTGAGAGAAAACATGCTCTATCTTCGCCATATCCTTGCTGATCATTATGAGTCCTGTGGCAATCAACTCGTCTCATTCCGATCGTCCTTTCCGTTTCCGAGATATTCATGATTTTCTGATTTTGTTGCGATTTCTTACATTTTTTTGTCGACTCCGCAACGAAAAATTTGCAAGTCCAAAAATTAAAAAATTTTGCATACTTTTGGGGATCGAATTAATTTTGTAGTCGAAAACTAAAAATGTGTTTATCTCGAAAACAACAACAACAATTTAGATATTATTTGGCCGGTCGATAGCTTTTGTAAATACGTTTAAAAATAACTGCCGATTTTCATTAAACAAATAAAGAATATATAAAAAAAACAAACATGAATTTTTCGAAAAAATCTACAAGGCATGGAAAATTGGGCAAAAATTCAAAAATCCTCCGTAACTTCGTCATTTGAAGGACGATCAGGATGTCCTTTGGCATGCACATAGGGACGGATTCATGACGGACGACTATGAAATCAAAAGCCCAAATATCCTTCAAACAACAGAGTTAAAAGGACTTTTTTGCTGAGAGAAAACATGCTCTATCTTCGCCATATTCCTGCTGATCCTTATGAGTTCTGTGGCAATCAACTCGTCTTAACAAGGACTATCAGCTGGCCAACGGACATTCCGATCGTCCTTTCCGTTTCCGAGATATTCATGATTTTCTGATTTTGTTGCGATTTCCTGCATTTTTTTTCGACTCCGCAACAAAAAATTTGCAAGTCCAAAAATTAAAAAATTTTGCATAATTTTGGGGATCGAATTAATTTTGTAGTCGAAAACTAAAAATGTGTTTATCTCGAAAACAACAACAACAATTTAGATATTATTTGGCCGGTCGATAGCTTTTGTAAATACGTTTAAAAATAACTACCGATTTTCATTAAACAAATAAAGAATATATAAAAAAAACAAACATGAATTTTTCGAAAAAATCTACAAGGGGTAGGCATGAAAAATTGGGCAAAAATTCAAAAATCCTCCGTAACTTCGTCAATTGAAGGACGATCAGGATGTCCTTTGGCATGCACATAGGGACGGATTCATGACGGACGACTATTAAATCAAAAGCCCAAATATCCTTCAAACAACAGAGTTAGAAGGACTTTTTTGCTGAGAGAAAACATGCTCTATCTTCGCCATATCCTTGCTGATCATTATGAGTCCTGTGGCAATCAACTCGTCTCAACAAGGACTATCAGCTGGCCAAAGGACATTCCGATCGTCCTTTCCGTTTCCGAGATATTCATGATTTTCTGATTTTGTTGCGATTTCTTACATTTTTTTGTCGACTCCGCAACGAAAAATTTGCAAGTCCAAAAATTAAAAAATTTTGCATACTTTTGGGGATCGAATTAATTTTGTAGTCGAAAACTAAAAATGTGTTTATCTCGAAAACAACAACAACAATTTAGATATTATTTGGCCGGTCGATAGCTTTTGTAAATACGTTTAAAAATAACTGCCGATTTTCATTAAACAAATAAAGAATATATAAAAAAAACAAACATGAATTTTTCGAAAAAATCTACAAGGCATGGAAAATTGGGCAAAAATTCAAAAATCCTCCGTAACTTCGTCATTTGAAGGACGATCAGGATGTCCTTTGGCATGCACATAGGGACGGATTCATGACGGACGACTATGAAATCAAAAGCCCAAATATCCTTCAAACAACAGAGTTAAAAGGACTTTTTTGCTGAGAGAAAACATGCTCTATCTTCGCCATATTCCTGCTGATCATTATGAGTTCTGTGGCAATCAACTCGTCTTAACAAGGACTATCAGCTGGCCAACGGACATTCCGATCGTCCTTTCCGTTTCCGAGATATTCATGATTTTCTGATTTTGTTGCGATTTCCTGCATTTTTTTTCGACTCCGCAACAAAAAATTTGCAAGTCCAAAAATTAAAAAATTTTGCATACTTTTGGGGATCGAATTAATTTTGTAGTCGAAAACTAAAAATGTGTTTATCTCGAAAACAACAACAACAATTTAGATATTATTTGGCCGGTCGATAGCTTTTGTAAATACGTTTAAAAATAACTGCCGATTGTCATTAAACAAATAAAGAATATATAAAAAAAACAAACATGAATTTTTCGAAAAAATCTATAAGGGGTAGGCATGGAAAATTGGGCAAAAATTCAAAAATCCTCCGTGACTTCGTCACTTGAAGGACGATCAGGATGTCCTTTGGCATGCACATAGGGACGGATTCATGACGGACGACTATGAAATCAAAAGCCCAAATATCCTTCAAACAACAGAGTTAAAAGGACTTTTTTGCTGAGAGAAAACATGCTGTATCTTCGACGTATCCTTGCTGATCCTTATGAGTTCTGTGGCAATCAACTCGTCTCAACAAGGACTATCAGCTGGCCAAAGGACATTCCGATCGTCCTTTCCGTTTCCGAGATATTCATGATTTTCTGATTTTGTTGCGATTTCTTACATTTTTTTGTCGACTCCGCAACGAAAAATTTGCAAGTCCAAAAATTAAAAAATTTTGCATACTTTTGGGGATCGAATTAATTTTGTAGTCGAAAACTAAAAATGTGTTTATCTTGAAAACAACAACAACAATTTAGATATTATTTGGCCGGTCGATAGCTTTTGTAAATACGTTTAAAAATAACTGCTGATTTTCATTAAACAAACAAAGAATATATAAAAAAAACAAACATGAATTTTTCGAAAAAATCTACAAGGGGTAGGCATGAAAAATTGGGCAAAAATTCAAAAATCCTCCGTAACTTCGTCATTTGAAGGACGATCAGGATGTCCTTTGGCATGCATATAGGGACGGATTCATGACGGACGACTATGAAATCAAAAGCCCAAATATCCTTCAAACAACAGAGTTAGAAGGACTTTTTTGCTGAGAGAAAACATGCTCTATCTTCGCCATATCCTTGCTGATCATTATGAGTCCTGTGGCAATCAACTCGTCTCAACAAGGACTATCAGCTGGCCAAAGGACATTCCGATCGTCCTTTCCGTTTCCGAGATATTCATGATTTTCTGATTTTGTTGCGATTTCTTACATTTTTTTGTCGACTCCGCAACGAAAAATTTGCAAGTCCAAAAATTAAAAAATTTTGCATACTTTTGGGGATCGAATTAATTTTGTAGTCGAAAACTAAAAATGTGTTTATCTCGAAAACAACAACAACAATTTAGATATTATTTGGCCGGTCGATAGCTTTTGTAAATACGTTTAAAAATAACTGCCGATTTTCATTAAACAAATAAAGAATATATAAAAAAAACAAACATGAATTTTTCGAAAAAATCTACAAGGCATGGAAAATTGGGCAAAAATTCAAAAATCCTCCGTAACTTCGTCATTTGAAGGACGATCAGGATGTCCTTTGGCATGCATATAGGGACGGATTCATGACGGACGACTATGAAATCAAAAGCCCAAATATCCTTCAAACAACAGAGTTAGAAGGACTTTTTGCTGAGAGAAAACATGCTCTATCTTCGCCATATCCTTGCTGATCATTATGAGTCCTGTGGCAATCAACTCGTCTCAACAAGGACTATCAGCTGGCCAAAGGACATTCCGATCGTCCTTTCCGTTTCCGAGATATTCATGATTTTCTGATTTTGTTGCGATTTCTTACATTTTTTTGTCGACTCCGCAACGAAAAATTTGCAAGTCCAAAAATTAAAAAATTTTGCATACTTTTGGGGATCGAATTAATTTTGTAGTCGAAAACTAAAAATGTGTTTATCTCGAAAACAACAACAACAATTTAGATATTATTTGGCCGGTCGAAAGCTTTTGTAAATACGTTTAAAAATAACTGCCGATTGTCATTAAACAAATAAAGAATATATAAAAAAAACAAACATGAATTTTTCGAAAAAATCTACAAGGGGTAGGCATGGAAAATTGGGTAAAAATTCAAAAATCCTCCGTAACTTCGTCATTTGAAGGACGATCAGGATGTCCTTTGGCATGCATATAGGGACGGATTCATGACGGACGACTATGAAATCAAAAGCCCAAATATCTTTTAAACAACAGAGTTAGAAGGATTTTTTTGCTGAGAGAAAACATGCTCTATCTTCGCCATGTCTTTGCTGATCATTATGAGTCCTATGGCAATCAACACGTCTTAACAGGGACTATCAGCTGGCCAAAGGACATTCCGATCGTCCTTTCCGTTTCCGAGATATTCATGATTTTCTGATTTTGTTGCGATTTCTTGCATTTTTTTTCGACTCCGCAACGAAAAAGTTGCAAGTCCAAAACTTAAAAAATTTTGCATACTTTTGGGGATCGAATTAATTTTGTAGTCGAAAACTAAAAATGTGTTTATCTCGAAAACAACAACAAAAATTTAGATATTATTTGGCCGGTCGATAGCTTTTGTAAATACGTTTAAAAATAACTGCCGATTGTCATTAAACAAATAAAGAATATATAAAAAAAACAAACATGAATTTTTCGAAAAAATCTACAAGGGGTAGGCATGGAAAATTGGGCAAAAATTCAAAAATCCTCCGTAACTTCGTCATTTGAAGGACGATCAGGATGTCCTTTGGCATGCATATAGGGACGGATTCATGACGGACGACTATGAAATCAAAAGCCCAAATATCCTTCAAACAACAGAGTTAGAAGGACTTTTTTGCTGAGAGAAAACATGCTCTATCTTCGCCATATCCTTGCTGATCATTATGAGTCCTGTGGCAATCAACTCGTCTCAACAAGGACTATCAGCTGGCCAAAGGACATTCCGATCGTCCTTTCCGTTTCCGAGATATTCATGATTTTCTGATTTTGTTGCGATTTCTTACATTTTTTTGTCGACTCCGCAACGAAAAATTTGCAAGTCCAAAAATTAAAAAATTTTGCATACTTTTGGGGATCGAATTAATTTTGTAGTCGAAAACTAAAAATGTGTTTATCTCGAAAACAACAACAACAATTTAGATATTATTTGGCCGGTCGATAGCTTTTGTAAATACGTTTAAAAATAACTGCCGATTTTCATTAAACAAATAAAGAATATATAAAAAAAACAAACATGAATTTTTCGAAAAAATCTACAAGGCATGGAAAATTGGGCAAAAATTCAAAAATCCTCCGTAACTTCGTCATTTGAAGGACGATCAGGATGTCCTTTGGCATGCATATAGGGACGGATTCATGACGGACGACTATGAAATCAAAAGCCCAAATATCCTTCAAACAACAGAGTTAGAAGGACTTTTTTGCTGAGAGAAAACATGCTCTATCTTCGCCATATCCTTGCTGATCATTATGAGTCCTGTGGCAATCAACTCGTCTCAACAAGGACTATCAGCTGGCCAAAGGACATTCCGATCGTCCTTTCCGTTTCCGAGATATTCATGATTTTCTGATTTTGTTGCGATTTCTTACATTTTTTTGTCGACTCCGCAACGAAAAATTTGCAAGTCCAAAAATTAAAAAATTTTGCATACTTTTGGGGATCGAATTAATTTTGTAGTCGAAAACTAAAAATGTGTTTATCTCGAAAACAACAACAACAATTTAGATATTATTTGGCCGGTCGAAAGCTTTTGTAAATACGTTTAAAAATAACTGCCGATTGTCATTAAACAAATAAAGAATATATAAAAAAAACAAACATGCATTTTTCGAAAAAATCTACAAGGGGTAGGCATGGAAAATTGGGTAAAAATTCAAAAATCCTCCGTAACTTCGTCATTTGAAGGACGATCAGGATGTCCTTTGGCATGCATATAGGGACGGATTCATGACGGACGACTATGAAATCAAAACCCCAAATATCCTTCAAACAACAGAGTTAGAAGGACTTTTTTGCTGAGAGAAAACATGCTCTATCTTCGCCATATCCTTGCTGATCATTATGAGTCCTGTGGCAATCAACTCGTCTCAACAAGGACTATCAGCTGGCCAAAGGACATTCCGATCGTCCTTTCCGTTTCCGAGATATTCATGATTTTCTGATTTTGTTGCGATTTCTTACATTTTTTTGTCGACTCCGCAACAAAAAATTTGCAAGTCCAAAAATTAAAAATTTTTGCATACTTTTGGGGATCGAATTAATTTTGTAGTCGAAAACTAAAAATGTGTTTATCTTGAAACAACAACAACAATTTAGATATTATTTGGCCGGTCGATAGCTTTTGTAAATACGTTTAAAAATAACTACCGATTTTCATTAAACAAATATAGAATATATAAAAAAAACAAACATGAATTTTTCGAAAAAATCTACAAGGGGTAGGCATGAAAAATTGGGCAAAAATTCAAAAATCCTCCGTAACTTCGTCATTTGAAGGACGATCAGGATGTCCTTTGGAATGCACATAGGGACGGATTCATGACGGACGACTATGAAATCAAAAGCCCAAATATCCTTCAAACAACAGAGTTAAAAGGACTTTTTTGCTGAGAGAAAACATGCTCTATCTTCGACGTATCCTTGCTGATCCTTATGAGTTCTGTGGCAATCAACTCGTCTCAACAAGGACTATCAGCTGGCCAAAGGACATTCCGATCGTCCTTTCCGTTTCCGAGATATTCATGATTTTCTGATTTTGTTGCGATTTCTTACATTTTTTTGTCGACTCCGCAACAAAAAATTTGCAAGTCCAAAAATTAAAAAATTTTGCATACTTTTGGGGATCGAATTAATTTTGTAGTCGAAAACCAAAAATGTGTTTATCTCGAAAACAACAACAAAAATTTAGATATTATTTGGCCGGTCGATAGCTTTTGTAAATACGTTTAAAAATAACTGCCGATTGTCATTAAACAAATAAAGAATATATAAAAAAAAACAAACATGCATTTTTCGAAAAAATCTACAAGGGGTAGGCATGGAAAATTGGGCAAAAATTCAAAAATCCTCCGTAACTTCGTCATTTGAAGGACCATCAGGATGTCCTTTGGCATGCATATAGGGACGGATTCATGACGGACGACTATGAAATCAAAAGCCCAAATATCTTTTAAACAACAGAGTTAGAAGGATTTTTTTGCTGAGAGAAAACATGCTCTATCTTCGCCATATCTTTGCTGATCATTATGAGTCCTATGGCAATCAACACGTCTTAACAGGGACTATCAGCTGGCCAAAGGACATTCCGATCGTCCTTTCCGTTTCCGAGATATTCATGATTTTCTGATTTTATTGCGATTTCTTGCATTTTTTTTCGACTCCGTAACGAAAAATTTGCAAGTCCAAAAATTAAAAAATTTTGCATTTATTTGGGGATCGAATTAATTTTGTAGTCGAAAACTAAAAATGTGTTTATCTCGAAAACAACAACAACAATTTAGATATTATTTGGCCGGTCGATAGCTTTTGTAAATACGTTTAAAAATAACTGCCGATTGTCATTAAACAAATAAAGAATATATAAAAAAAACAAACATGAATTTTTCGAAAAAATCTACAAGGGAAAATTGGGCAAAAATTCAAAAATCCTCCGTAACTTCGTCATTTGAAGGACGATCAGGATGTCCTTTGGCATGCACATAGGGACGGATTCGTGACGGACGACTATGAAATCAAAAGCCCAAATATCCTTCAAACAACAGAGTTAGAAGGACTTTTTTGCTGAGAGAAAACATGCTCTATCTTCGACGTATCCTTGCTGATTCTTATGAGTTCTGTGGCAATCAACTCGTCTCAACAAGGACTATCAGCTGGCCAAAGGACATTCCGATCGTCCTTTCCGTTTCCGAGATATTCATGATTTTCTGATTTTGTTGCGATTTCTTACATTTTTTTGTCGACTCCGCAACAAAAAATTTGCAAGTCCAAAAATTAAAAATTTTTGCATACTTTTGGGGATCGAATTAATTTTGTAGTCGAAAACTAAAAATGTGTTTATCTTGAAACAACAACAACAATTTAGATATTATTTGGCCGGTCGATAGCTTTTGTAAATACGTTTAAAAATAACTACCGATTTTCATTAAACAAATAAAGAATATATAAAAAAAACAAACATGAATTTTTCGAAAAAATCTACAAGGGGTAGGCATGAAAAATTGGGCAAAAATTCAAAAATCCTCCGTAACTTCGTCATTTGAAGGACGATCAGGATGTCCTTTGGCATGCACATAGGGACGGATTCATGACGGACGACTATGAAATCAAAAGCCCAAATATCCTTCAAACAACAGAGTTAAAAGGACTTTTTTGCTGAGAGAAAACATGCTCTATCTTCGACGTATCCTTGCTGATCCTTATGAGTTCTGTGGCAATCAACTCGTCTCAACAAGGACTATCAGCTGGCCAAAGGACATTCCGATCGTCCTTTCCGTTTCCGAGATATTCATGATTTTCAGATTTTGTTTCGATTTCCTGCATTTTTTTTCGACTCCGCAACAATAAATTTGCAAGTCCAAAATTTAAAAATTTTTGCATACTTTTGGGGATCGAATTAATTTTGTAGTCGAAAACTAAAAATGTGTTTATCTCGAAAACAACAACAACAATTAAGATATTATTTGGCCGGTCGATAGCTTTTGTAAATACGTTTAAAAATAACTGCCGATTGTCATTAAACAAATAAAGAATATATAAAAAAAACAAACATGAATTTTTCGAAAAAACCTACAATGGGTAGGCATTGAAAATTGGGCAAAAATTCAAAAATCCTCCGTAACTTCGTCATTTGAACGACGATCAGGATGTCCTTTGGCATGCACATAAGGACTTTTTTGCTGAAAGAAAACATGCTCTATCTTCGCCATATCCTTGCTGATCATTATGAGTTCTGTGGCAATCAACTCGTCTTAACAGTGACTATCAGCTGGCCAAAGGACATTCCGATCGTCCTTTCCGTTTCCGAGATATTCATGATTTTCTGATTTTGTTGCGATTTCCTACATTTTTTTGTCGACTCCGCAACATAAAATTTGCAAGTCCAAAAATTAAAAATTTTTGCATACTTTTGGGGATCGAATTAATTTTGTAGTCGAAAACTAAAAATGTGTTTATCTCGAAAACAACAACAACAATTAAGATATTATTTGGCCGGTCGATAGCTTTTGTAAATACGTTTAAAAATAACTGCCGATTGTCATTAAACAAATAAAGAATATATAAAAAAAACAAACATGAATTTTCCGAAAAAATCTACAAGGGGTAGGCATGGAAAATTGGGCAAAAATTCAAAAATCCTCCGTAACTTCGTCATTTGAAGGACGATCAGGATGTCCTTTGGCATGCACATAGGGACGGATTCATGACGGATCAACTCGTCTTAACAAGGACTATCAGCTGGCCAAAGGACATTCCGATCGTCCTTTCCGTTTCCGAGATATTCATGATTTTCTAATTTTGTTGCGATTTCTTGCATTTTTTTTCGACTCCGCAACGAAAAATTTGCAAGTCCAAAAATTAAAAAATTTTGCATACTTTTGGGGATCGAATTAATTTTGTAGTCGAAAACTAAAAATGTGTTTATCTCGAAAACAACAACAACAATTTAGATATTATTTGGCCGGTCGATAGCTTTTGTAAATACGTTTAAAAATAACTGCCGATTGTCATTAAACAAATAAAGAATATATAAAAAACACAAACATGAATTTTTCGAAAAAATCTACAAGGGGTAGGCATGGAAAATTCAAAAATCCTCCGTAACTTCGTCATTTGAAGGACGATCAGGATGTCCTTTGGCATGCACATAGGGACGGATTCATGACGGACGACTATGAAATCAAAAGCCCAAATATCCTTCAAACAACAGAGTTAAAAGGACTTTTTTGCTGAGAGAAAACATGCTCTATCTTCGACTTATCCTTGCTGATCCTTATGAGTTCTGTGGCAATCAACTCGTCTTAACAAGGACTATCAGCTGGCCAAAGGACATTCCGATCGTCCTTTCCGTTTCCGAGATATTCATGATTTTCTAATTTTGTTGCGATTTCTTGCATTTTTTTTCGACTCCGCAACGAAAAATTTGCAAGTCCAAAAATTAAAAAATTTTGCATACTTTTGGGGATCGAATTAATTTTGTAGTCGAAAACTAAAAATGTGTTTATCTCGAAAACAACAACAACAATTTAGATATTATTTGGCCGGTCGATAGCTTTTGTAAATACGTTTAAAAATAACTGCCGATTGTCATTAAACAAATAAAGAATATATAAAAAACACAAACATGAATTTTTCGAAAAAATCTACAAGGGGTAGGCATGGAAAATTCAAAAATCCTCCGTAACTTCGTCATTTGAAGGACGATCAGGATGTCCTTTGGCATGCACATAGGGACGGATTCATGACGGACGACTATGAAATCAAAAGCCCAAATATCCTTCAAACAACAGAGTTAAAAGGACTTTTTTGCTGAGAGAAAACATGCTCTATCTTCGACTTATCCTTGCTGATCCTTATGAGTTCTGTGGCAATCAACTCGTCTCAACAAGGACTATCAGCTGGCCAAAGAACATTCCGATCGTTCTTTCCGTTTCCGAGATATTCATGATTTTCTGATTTTGTTGCGATTTCCTGCATTTTTTTTCGACTCCGCAACGAAAAATTTGCAAGTCCAAAAATTAAAAAATATTTGCATACTTTTGGGGATCGAATTAATTTTGTAGTCGAAAACTTAAAATGTGTTTATCTAGAAAACAACAACAACAATTTAGATATTATTTGGCCGGTCGAAAGCTTTTGTAAATACGTTTAAAAATAACTGCCGATTTTCATTAAACAAATAAAGAATATATAAAAAAAAACAAACATGCATTTTTCGAAAAAATCTACAAGGGGTAGGCATGGAAAATTGGGCAAAAATTCAAAAATCCTCCGTAACTTCGTCATTTGAAGGACGATCAGGATGTCCTTTGGCATGCACATAGGGTCGGATTCATGACGGACGACTATGAAATCAAAATCCCAAATATCCTTCAAACAACAGAGTTAAAAGGACTTTTTTGCTGAGAGAAAACATGCTCTATCTTCGACGTATCCTTGCTGATCATTATGAGTCCTGTAGCAATCAACTCGTCTTAACAAGGACTATCAGCTGGCCAAAGGACATTCCGATCGTCCTTTCCGTTTCCGAGATATTCATGATTTTCTAATTTTGTTGCGATTTCCTGCATTTTTTTGTCGACTCCGCAACAAAAAATTTGCAAGTCCAAAAATTAAAAAATTTTGCATACTTTTGGGGATCGAATTAATTTTGTAGTCGAAAACTAAAAATGTGTTTATCTCGAAAACAACAACAACAATTTAGATATTATTTGGCCGGTCGATAGCTTTTGTAAATACGTTTAAAAATAACTGCCGATTGTCATTAAACAAATAAAGAATATATAAAAAAAACAAACATGAATTTTTCGAAAAAATCTACAAGGGGTAGGCATGGAAAATTGGGCAAAAATTCAAAAATCCTCCGTAACTTCGTCATTTGAAGGACGATCAGGATGTCCTTTGGCATGCACATAGGGACGGATTCATGACGGACGACTATGAAATCAAAAGCCCAAATATCCTTCAAACAACAGAGTTAAAAGGACTTTTTTGCTGAGAGAAAACATGCTCTATCTTCGACGTATCCTTGCTGATCCTTATGAGTTCTGTGGCAATCAACTCGTCTCAACAAGGACTATCAGCTGGCCAAAGGACATTCCGATCGTCCTTTCCGTTTCCGAGATATTCATAATTTTCTAATTTTGTTGCGATTTCCTGCATTTTTTTGTCGACTCCGCAACAAAAAATTTGCAAGTCCAAAAATTAAAAAATTTTGCATACTTTTGGGGATTGAATTAATTTTGTAGTCGAAAACTAAAAATGTGTTTATCTAGAAAACAACAACAACAATTTAGATATTATTTGGCCGGTCGATAGCTTTTGTAAATACGTTTAAAAATAACTGCCGATTGTCATTAAACAAATAAAGAATATATAAAAAAAACAAACATGAATTTTTCGAAAAAATCTACAAGGGGTAGGCATGGAAAATTGGGCAAAAATTCAAAAATCCTCCGTAACTTCGTCATTTGAAGGACGATCAGGATGTCCTTTGGCATGCACATAGGGTCGGATTCATGACGGACGACTATGAAATCAAAATCCCAAATATCCTTCAAAGAACAGAGTTAAAAGGACTTTTTTGCTGAGAGAAAACATGCTCTATCTTCGCCATATCCTTGCTGATCCTTATGAGTTCTGTGGCAATCAACTCGTCTCAACAAGGACTATCAGCTGGCCAAAGGACATTCCGATCGTCCTTTCCGTTTCCGAGATATTCATAATTTTCTAATTTTGTTGCGATTTCCTGCATTTTTTTGTCGACTCCGCAACAAAAAATTTGCAAGTCCAAAAATTAAAAAATTTTGCATACTTTTGGGGATTGAATTAATTTTGTAGTCGAAAACTAAAAATGTGTTTATCTAGAAAACAACAACAACAATTTAGATATTATTTGGCCGGTCGATAGCTTTTGTAAATACGTTTAAAAATAACTGCCGATTGTCATTAAACAAATAAAGAATATATAAAAAAAACAAACATGAATTTTTCGAAAAAATCTACAAGGGGTAGGCATGGAAAATTGGGCAAAAATTCAAAAATCCTCCGTAACTTCGTCATTTGAAGGACGATCAGGATGTCCTTTGGCATGCACATAGGGTCGGATTCATGACGGACGACTATGAAATCAAAATCCCAAATATCCTTCAAACAACAGAGTTAAAAGGACTTTTTTGCTGAGAGAAAACATGCTCTATCTTCGCCATATCCTTGCTGATCCTTATGAGTTCTGTGGCAATCAACTCGTCTCAACAAGGACTATCAGCTGGCCAAAGGACATTCCGATCGTCCTTTCCGTTTCCGAGATATTCATGATTTTCTGATTTTGTTGCGATTTCTTACATTTTTTTGTCGACTCCGCAACAAAAAATTTGCAAGTCCAAAAATTAAAAAATTTTGCATACTTTTGGGGATTGAATTAATTTTGTAGTCGAAAACTAAAAATGTGTTTATCTAGAAAACAACAACAACAATTTAGATATTATTTGGCCGGTCGATAGCTTTTGTAAATACGTTTAAAAATAACTGCCGATTGTCATTAAACAAATAAAGAATATATAAAAAAAACAAACATGAATTTTTCGAAAAAATCTACAAGGGGTAGGCATGGAAAATTGGGCAAAAATTCAAAAATCCTCCGTAACTTCGTCATTTGAAGGACGATCAGGATGTCCTTTGGCATGCATATAGGGACGGATTCATGACGGACGACTCTGAAATCAAAAGCCCAAATATCTTTTAAACAACAGAGTTAAAAATACTTTTTTGCTGAGAGAAAACATGCTCTATCTTCGACATATCCTTGCTGATCCTTATGAGTTCTATGGCAATCAACTTGTCTTAACAAGGACTATCAGCTGGCCAAAGGACATTTCGATCGTCCTTTTGGTTCCCGAGATATTCATGATTTTCTAATTTTGTTTCGATTTCTTGCATTACTTTTCGACTCCGCAATTTAAAATTTGCAAGTCCAAAAATTAAGAAATGTTGCATACTTTTGGGGATGAAATATAAATTTCAGTCGAAAAATCAAATTTTAATTTACTCGATTCGTTCCATTCAATCCCGGACTAGGCAAAGAAGAGCCTCGAGATTTGGCGACGCTATTGATCGATCAAATAGAGACTTTAATTACGAGCACACAAATGCCATTAATTGCAAAGTGCGCGCTTTACAACACTGTAAGTGGGGTCAGTGACTGCGTAATGGTGCCGCATTTTACAACACTGCAAATGAGAGCAAGTGACAAGCGAGCAAGTGACAGAAATTAGTCAATATTTTATTGAAGATGGCAGCCGAAGACAATTCGCATAAAAGTGCCAAGTAATTGAATAAATAGTGAGCTTTAAATTTAGTAATCCCAAATTTCTCATTGTCCTCTTCTCTGCAGTGACCTGTTTATTGGCTCCATCGAGTACAGAAACGACTTGCCCGAATCGTTGCCGGGCCTCAAGTTTCTGCCAAACGGCGCCAAGACCTTGCTGGACTACACCACGGAGCCGGTGTCCTTTCCGGAGCAGGAGAGGCAGTACGACTTCAACTTGCGCGGCCTCTACCAGGTGCTCGACATCGATTTGCTGGCTCAGGACACGTTCGAGGTGCCCAGCCGGCGTGGTCAAGTGGACTCCAGGGATGCTGCCTTGCTCGCCGACATTGTCGATCCGTACATGCCGAATCCTGCCCCCGTTACAGTCCAGCCCGCTGCGATGCCCCGCCGCAGGCAAAGGCCACGGAAGCATTGAAGCGTGCAGCCGCTTGGGATGATGCAACGACTATAAAATCAAAAGCCCAAATATACCTTAAACAACAGAGTTATAAGGACTTTTTTTGCTGAAATGAAACATGCTCTATCTTGGCCATATCCTTGCCGATCCTTGCGAGTCCTCTGGCAATTAACTCGTCTTAATAAGGACTATCAGATGGCCAAAGGACATTTCGATCGTCCTTTTGGTTCCCGAGATATTCATGATTTTCTCATTTTGTTGCGATTTCCTGCATTTTTTTTCGATTCCGCAACCAAAAATTTGCAAGTCCTAGAAATAAGAAATCCAATTTTTTGTTGTTGGTTCTTTATTTGCGCCGGAAATGTGCAATAACCGGACGTTTAGGAAAAGCGAAATGATGTACAGGACAAAATATGCTATTAATTTTTACTATTATTTACAGTTTTTACAATTATTTATACAATTGCTTAAAAATATTTACAATTATTTACAACTATTTACAATTGATTACAATGATTTACAATTTATTACAAACAATTACAAATGAGATTATTGAGTTATTGGATGACCCGGCAAGTAGGATCTCTGGGGTGGAATCTCTTCAGCCTTCGGAGATGTTGCGGGTATGCAAGCCTGCTTGCCAATAGGTTTGGGTGCGCCGTGAGCCTATGAGACGATCGGTTGATTTACCTGGTCGCCCACTGGAACAAGGCGAGGATCAATTTCAATCGTGCCTTGACAATCCTCAGTCTGTTCTGTCGACAGCTAAATACTTCTGGACTTTAAAAAGGCACTTGGATTTGAATGCCGTATTGTAGGTGTTCCATATAAGCCGGCGGTCCAAGTGGACACCCGAGTAGCAGTGGGAGGCGACTTTTTCAATTTCGCCACCATCAAAGATCAGAGCACTGCCAAGCAAACGTCTCGCATGCCAACTTACAGCAGATAATGACTAGTCGATCGCTTGCTCAATCTCAGCCGATCTTCAGATACAAATTTACAATTACAATTAGTTTTTGATATAAGTCGAATTGAATTGCAGATTTATTTTTATGAATTATATGAGAATGTACTAATATAATATTGTATATTTTCTTGCTGATTTGCAGAGTGCGTGCTCATATATTTAAAAAATCTGTTCGTATAAATATAAACAATATTTAGTCATACGAGTATATTTAAAAAATCTGTTTATAAGTGAGTTTAGATAATGATTAAGTGCATTTATTGACATTAGGTAAGCAGCTTGCTGTCTTTGTAAGATTTGTGTGTATGAATATTTAATAAATAAATACAAACTTACAATAATAACAAAATTTCATTAATTTTTGGTTTAGTTAACTGAGTGATTATTTGTCGATTTTACTCGAATTGAATTGCAGATTTAGTTTTATTCATTATATGATAATGTGCTAATTAAATTTTGTGATTATTTATATATTTATATGTTTAAAAAATCTGCTGGTGGAGACAAATCGTATTCAGTCAAGCAGCAATGTACAAACAATTGCTCATATTTATGGAGCTGCGTGGGTTTATTTAAATTAAGACTGCAGCTTGTTTGCTATTGACACAAATGTTGCTCAGTTATTTGTCCCACTGCGCTCGCATCCTGTCGACTGCTTCAAGGAGTCGCTGATTGCAGCATGCGTGGATGTACTTTAGTAAGCATTGCTGTCGCCAAGTGTTGTCTATTGCGATTGGTGTGATAACTGCGGGAAATCCCAGTCGCATTGACATTACCATTGCCATTGGCATTGGCATTGGCATTCGCAGCCGGGCTTCGACTTCAATCAAAACAGGAATTCCCCCTGCGATCCGTTGTGCGCTGTCATTGTTGTTACATGCCGAATTTGTCGTGAAATGTTTTGGTAATCAATTTATGTGTTCCGTCTCTGCCGACATCTCTTCTCGCAGCAGTTGGCACCATTAGTTCTGCGGTCTCGACTCGGCAGCTGCCACAACAAGTTAACTGACGAAATTCACCTGCAGAGTTCTTAGTTCTCTCTGCTCTTTAGCTTCGACTTGAAGCCACAACTACAGCTGCAGCTTCAGCTTCAGCTTCAGTCTGTCGTACGTGAAAATGAAGCATTTTCCATTTGATGATAACAAAACATGTTTGGCATATTGATGAATGCCTCCAGAGAATTGTTGTGCTCGTCGCTGCGCGCGCAGACAATGTGTGGGAGGTGGATGAGGATGTGGATGTGGCAAGGGGATGTGGTAGATGTGGTGGATGCCACCCCAGCAATTGCCCTGCTTGCCACGCATTTCAGCACATCCACATCTTGCGGCAAGGATTGGAATTAGGTGGCGACGGGCAGCGCGCGCGCTCGATTTTAATGATGTGACTGACGGGACTGCGAGAGCTTACCAAAAATTCCAGCTTCAATCTTCCTTTTTGTTTTGATATTTCTCGTCTTTTTTTTTTTTTTTTTTTGTTCGTCTTTCATATTTCCAGCCATCCATCGCATTTGCTTGTCTGTTTATTTATGCGTGTGCCGAAGTTTGTTTGCTTTGTGAATACGTGATGCGCCCACGGGTAATGGAAAGGCGGCAACGGCAACAGCAACGGCAAAAACGAGGACGAGAAGGAAGACATTAAGGGAGAGGGGAGGCATCAGCATTTGCTTATGCCAGCAAAAATGTTTTTAGTTGCCAGCATTCGTAATAAAAATAATAATAATAATAATAATAATTTCTCACTTCATTTGTTGCACAAATCGAAAATGAGCTTCGTCGGCATGCGGACGTGTTTGATGGAGTTTCGTTTCGTTTCGTTTTCGTTTTCATTTTCATTTTCCCTCGTTTCCTTTTCGCCTCTGTGGCATTGAATTTCAATGAGGCAGCAGGCAAACGCTGCGTATGCGCAATTTGTGCAGCCAAAAACGATAATCAGCGGCGGGCATGCAAAAATTCAAGGAAATTTTTATGCTGCAAATCGTTGGAATTCAATTACAGCAAATTACAGAACGCAGTTGCTGCCACAATTTAAATTATCGGCAAAAGGTAAAATGTCTGCCGTGTATCTATTTAAGCAGCGCGCAGGAAGCCATAAAAATTGTTGTTGCCAGGAAGCGACGGCGGCGCCAACAAGATACGATGCCACGCTTCCTGTGGCAACTTGCTGGCTGTGGCAAAATCGTTTAAAGCCATCCAGCGATGTATTAGCATTACTGAGCGGAGCGCAAGTTTATCGCCAGCCAATCACAAGGCAATTTATGAAACGGACATGCAAAACTTTGGCTCGCGAGCTGCCTAATTGGTAAACAAGTGCGATGGGGCAAAGTACTTGCTGAGATAAAGTTCTTAAGCTGCTGACGATGAGTGCAACAGCAACGACGATGCCAACTGCAAATTGAGTGCCGTTTGTCTGTGGCAATAACAGGGATCTGCTGCCTCTGCCTGTGCCTCTGCCTTTGCCTGTGTGGCGTGGCATAATCATATTAAATTAGCTGCCAAGTTGCGAGGCAATTTCAATTTGTGCTCCGGCAACATTATAATAATATTATGATTATTATTATAATATTTTCTTGCTGCCTTTTTCGTACGCTACCTCGAGCGACACCCAAGTCGAGGGCGACGTCCAGAGCTGCAAAACGTGTCGTTGACATGTCGAGTGCGCCAAGCACACGTCGAAGTATGTGTGTGTGTGTGTGTGTGACATGTGTGTGTGTGTGTGTGTGTGTGCCTTGCATGGTGTAGCATACTTTTCAGCGTCGCCATTCATTAATCAAGTTCAGGGCACTTTAAAGTGCTGCTGGCGCGTCATTGTCAGCCCACAAACACACACGTGCATACGCCACACACACACACACACACACACACACACACACACGCATAAAACATAAAACATGTTATAATGATGCAATAATAAAGCCGCATCCTTCTGGCTAAGCAAATCCTGTGGGAGGCGTTGTTGCCACGCTGTTTGCCCCTTGCCACAGCATTAGCTGCCACTGCCGCTGCTTTTGCTTAGGCCATAAACGTTGATAAAGTCATAAAAAAGTAGAGACCAAGAAAGAGAAAGAGAAAAAGCAAAAGAAAAGAACGCACCGAAATAATAAACCCGCAAGCCAAGACAACCCAGCAAACAAAGGCTTACGCCTGTCCAGGCACTCGGCATATGCTGGCCACAGCAACAGCAACAATAACACATTGCGGCTCTTATCAGGAATAGCCCACTTCCACCCCCCCCCCACCCACTCCTCGTTCGCAGAGAGAAAACAAACTTAGCAAACGGCCTCATCAGTCCCTGGGGCAACACTCAGCGTCCAGCTGCGAGTTAAATGGAGCGAAGGCATGCAACTGAAGTTGATGTAAGCGAACTGCTATATGCGAAAGTATATTTGGGGATAAGTAGCAAACATATATAGATTAAACGAGAGTCCCAGGAGTGCAGTTGACACGCCAGCTCCAAAGGTGAGTTCGAGTCTCGAGTCTTGAATTTGGGGCCTAAAGTTGCGCCTCATTAATGCATCAATCAATCAAGTAGGTAGCTCGCATGGCGAGTTCAATGGACAGTTTAATTTATCTACAACAGACAGACAGTGGAAAGTAGTGAAGGAGAAGCAGTTTTAAATCGAGTGATTTCACAGTACTTTTACTGCCACTTGCTATCATTCATGATGGACATTTAATGTCCGCTGATTATGCATGCTCTACGCCCTCAACTCTCTCTCTCTCTCTCTCTCCCTCTCTCTCTCTCTCTGTCTGTGTATTTGTGCCTTAAGCCCTCAGCAGTGCAAACTGTGGCGCCTTCTGCTCGTCCTGCGAACCTGTTGCTGCAAATTGTGCGGTTTGCAAGCAGCTTAATGAACTGCCCAGCAGGCCAAGTTTTCAGAGACGACCTAAGGGAGGAATCGTTGGCCAGCAAGATAATTAGACCAGCAAAGTAAAGCCCATGGCGCACGCTGCGTATGCGTAATAATCAGCCATAAGTCTTGTGCTCGACAGAGTATGTTAAGATTGAATATTGCGGTCAACTGTCTCCAGCTGATTGCAGCTAAGAACAATGAATCCAGTTCAATAACATTGCAGTAGAAATCAATTAAACGCAATCAATGCAAATCTTTGACTACTTATGTTTCTATGTTTTTGTTACAGTGCGAAATTGGTAACTAAAAGAACATTGAAATTGTTTAAAAATAAATAAATCAATCAAACGCAATCAATAAACGCAATCAACTTGAGTATAGCTAAATCTTTGACCATTTTATTATTTTCTAGACATCATTATTCTCGTATTGCAAAATTTGGAAATATGGAACATGCAATGTTTAAAAATAAATAAATCAAATTAATCGTTCACTACTTATTTAATTTTAATACTTTTGGTAAATATAGGAACATGTTTATACAGCCTTCCCACATATAAATTTAATAATCTCGCCAAATTTTTACAAACAAATAAATCAATTAATCGCAATAAATGCAATCAACTTATTTAATTTCTTTATTTTGTGTACAGTGCAAAATTGGTTAATACAGGAAAAATATAATATATATTTAAAGAGCGTGCCCTTGCAAATTGTTTAGAAATAAGTAAATCAATTATTCTTTGGTTACTTATTTAATTTCTATATTTTATAACCTGCTAAAATATAAATTTAATGCAAAATGGTTCGTGCAACCTTTAAAATTCAATTAAATGCTCTCAACTTAAGCGTAGTCACATCTATGAGTATGTATTTACAATTGCCTACTCTACAATATTGGCATATCAAAGAACATGTTTATATTAGTTGGTAAAGTATTCATTATTATGGGCATGCAATTGCAAATGTTCGTTAAATTACAACATGTGATGTGCAATAAATAAGCAATTACAAACAGCAATAAGTTTGACTTATCGACTGGAATATATTCAGGCAAATGCAAACTTAACTTAATGACAGTATCAAGCTTGTGGGCTTAAAAGTTCGATTTAGATCTGGTTAGTTCATAAGTGAAAATCAATGAGAAAACGCTTTGAATAAAACAGTGCTTGAGCAAGACAAAATGTTAAAAATACCTAAGCCATTACAAAAAAAATGTAATTGATGGCCACTATAAGTTTTAATATAATAATATGTTTTCGTAATCTTTTTCTCTTTGAAATATTCAAATGAAATTGCAATTTTAGTTTAATCAGTAAGTGAAATGCCGCTATTTAAGCCATTGTTAAAAATAAAAACAAAATCGATGGAAGCAATCTCGTAAAATCGGACTACTCCATCTTTATCAAATAAATAATTCGGACATATATTCTTATTATTAGAAAGTTTACAATACCAAAATGTAAACAACTAAATGCCACTAAATTACCTTAAATATTAAATAGCAAAAAAAGTTCTCACTTTTATTACATCTAATTAAATGTTTGCTTAATTTGTATACGTTAAAACATTCAAACGAGAATTGAAATTTTAGTTGAAGCAATAAGTCAAAATTAGTTAGACTTTAATGTGACATAAATTTTGCTAAAATTATGACTTTTAATAATAGTGTATATTGCTGTTCTCGTTAAATAAATAAAAATTAAAATTTTAGTTTTGTTAGTGCAAATTCACTTTGTTAAACTTTGAAGTGAATTCTTTGGAAGTACGAAATACTTAAATTTAAGCAACCAAAGAGTTGGAGTTCTTGAAAGCCGCTCTAATTTACTAATCTTGCATCATTTAATTGGCTTTAAAAAAAGGCAAATGAGTTAAAAGAGTTCGGTGCCTTTGACTGATTAGATAGATACATAGATTACATAGATTGGCACAAAGTTCAGCACAATAAAAAAGCATTTGATTTGCCCACTCAAAGAGACGAACAAGCAACATCATTTGTACATCCATACTTACATATGTATTCTTTTTTTATTTCTATTTATTTTGTGCAATTGTCGTTAGTTTTGTTTATGTAAACGAATCCAAAATCATGTGCCAGATGCGTGTTCTTAGTAGCTGCTGATTTCTGCTTCTCTGTGTTCCGAACATAGTTAATATTTATATATCTATATATGTATATATATATGTATCTGTTGTGGATATATGTTATGCTATGTAAGTACCACCTTATAATTTGTTCGCTCAACAATGGCAGCTGGCGACTGCCGCTGAGTCCGACTCTGAGTTCGAGTCATTGCCATTGGCAGCAGCGTCAACGTCCAATGGCCAACGCTATACCCTGTAGCAACCAAATCAGTTAAGCGGTATGTCGGACTGCAAATCCAGTTACAAAAATGTATTTTTAAATTGGGTAATTTTAAGAGTTTTTTTTTTTGACTACTTGAATAATCGCTTGGTAATCACAGCAATTATTTCAAATATTAACTAATGGTTTATATTTATTTGTACATAGCTAATTTTGTAGAAATATGTTATTGTTGCTGTTGAGAAACGAGTTGAGTTGAGTACTAGAACTGTGAAATTTTGAAAATAATGAAACAGAGTTTTAGCAGCAACAGGCTGAAAAGGTATAAACAAAATACGTTCCGAATGAACATCAAAAACACAGTCGATAAAGCCACTTCTCTGACTATCTAACGAACTTTAAGAGTTGGAGATACTTTACTTTTCGCTTAAATATGTTTTTGTATTTTTTTACTTTATTACTTCACTTACTTTAAGTACTTTAGGTGCTTCATGATAATCGGTCCATAAAAAGCGATATAATAATATTAAATGTTGTGCTGGAAGCAAACAGGCTGTCAATAGTTTTGGACATATATATATTCATTGCGAATTAAACAAATGTGAACGGGTCTCCCACAGTCAACTCGTGGCTGTAGCTTTCCTACTTGTTTTCCTAGGAAACAAAATATTGGGGACATCCCCGCTAACAGGTGTCAATCTGTTAATGAAGAATTTTATCTCATAATGTAATGAATGTTTCATTTTCAAAACAGATTTCGCTAGTTGTCAGACTGTTCAATTGCTTTATAGCGTATGGACACGTCGAGCGTTGCAAATTGTTTAATAAATACCCTTAGTGGGCATTATAATTTTGTCACGAAATGTTTGAGGCAATTTTGAGTCTGTAATTGTAATTATATAGTCAGATGTGCCAGTCAGGCTGACTGATTGTTTGTGAGCCACCGAAATTGGCCAAAAGAAGCAACAATATGTGAGAACCATTGACGAACAGTTCGCTTGGCAGGGTATTAAATCATCGGCTGTTGGCATAAATTATATTATCTAGGCCTACGGTTTCATGGCAATTGCGAGTGAGAAAACAGCATTGAACTGGTCAAAAGCAGTCAACAGCCCGTTAATTGCCTATCAATAACTATTGGCGGTTGGTGAGGACAACTTTTCGGCACCCTGGCAACCCTGGCCGTCTCGGCTTCTCGGCGATATCGCCACATGCATCCGCCTCATCTCAACTCGAATCTTGAATCTCAATCGCACTGATCTCCATATTAAATTTGGATCTTTTTGGTTTTGCTTCGTTGTTTGTTTACCGCTTTTGGCTAATGAGCAGTTAATACAAATTATTCAAAGCTGCTATGAAATGATGTCAAATAAGCGTGGCCAATTAATCAATTGAATTGGCCAATTGAACGTCCATTTAATGTGCCAAATTGCGGGAGTGTCGATCAATTTAAAGAGTTGTCTAAAATTGTATAATTCAAATACACATTTAATTGGCAGAACAGCAACAATAATAATGAAATCGTCGATGATGATGATGTCGGTTTAGAGTCGTCAAGTGAAAGTTTGGTCAGGTCTGCTTGATTTATTGGCGGCAGTTCGATGCCGAGAGTCATGTGACTATATAGTTGCCACCTCGCTCCCTCCTCGATTCCTCATCGAGCTGCGCTGCTTGACCGTTGTCAAACAACAACTGCCGATGATGGTGTCTTTGGTCTAATGTTTCCACTGATTATGCTGAGCCAAGTCTGTCTGTCCGTCTCTGTCTCTGACTGTCTGTCTCTGTCTGTTTGCTTGATTGCCGCTCGCTCGCTTCGAGTTGGAAAACAACAAAGCGATCGCAAAACGGCTGCCTGCTGAGCGAAGATGACAAAAGCGCCAGGGGGGAGCCAAGCACAGCAGCAAATGATGGTGCGACTTGAAGTGCTGTGGTTGCTGCTGTGGTGGCTGCCTTTGTTAACGGCGTGCAAACATAATTACAATTGGAAATTAATCAGCAGCGGCTGCAGCGCGTTCCAAGCGACCAAGCAGCGCGCCTGCTCGCCTACTTGCCACACGGCAACCACAGAAGGGTATGATAGTCCACTGGCATTACATGCAACGTATATTAAACTATACGAGAAAACAACTTCATTTTGTAACACATTCAAGTCAACACAAATTGTTATTAAATCAAACAGTATTACAAATGAATGTACTTTAAAGTACATATAATTAAATCAAACAGACTTGAAGACATTCGAATTTTATGATTTCTTATATATAATTGTAAATTAAAATACTTTAAATAAGATATATTTCAATCAAACAGCGTTAAAGACATTCGAATGTAACAAATTTAAATATTGCAATTTGACATGTTCTATAAAACCATATTAAATTGTATTAAATCGTTTTAACGTTTATTAAACAGACCTAAAAACATGATTTAATTTTTGCAATTCAATATATATTACATGAAAACAATAGGAAATTGTAATGCAAAGAAACATTTTAATAATAAATTAATATTGAAATTCCTTTTAAAAGTAATACTGAATTGTAAAGTACATTTGAAATATTTTTACTGGCTTTTACTTAACCTAAATATGTATATATTTAGATATTTATTATGAAATATTTATGTTTAAAATTTTTATAGGATTAAAAGTGAAATTAATTTTGTGTTTAAATATTTATATAATTCGTAGACGTGCATTAATATTTAAATATTCGCATTTTCTATAAATTTGCTTATCTTTAAAAATACATTTCTATTTATTTGTATTCATTATTTTCTAGTATTTACAATATTGTTTACGTTATTTAAATATTTACAATCTATAGTTAAACATTCATAGTCCAATTTATAGAGCTTCAGTTCCATTTGAATGCTTATTTCGATGGCAAGTGCTTTGCAGTAGAACATATTTTGCATTCAAATATACATTTAAAAAATTGATATAAAAAAATTGATTCAAAAATACATTTTTCTATGTTTCTATATATTCATTATTTTTATTTTTAATTTGTATACAATTGTGTTGCTTACCTTATTTCAATATTTACAAATTATATTAAAATGTCTTGGTGCAGTGGCAAGTGCTTTGTAGTCGAGGTGGCTTGCTTGCTGCCATCTGTGCAGTTTTTATTCTTCTTGCATTGTTGCATCGCATTACCAAATGTTTAATAGCTGCACAAATACTCACAAAGACGCAGGCGTGCAAACATTCGTGAACACACAAACACATAGATAAGTGAATTATAATAAGTATTATCATTATTTGTATTTTTGCTGTTTATTGTATTGATACTTATCATGTTGGCCGCTGCAGCTGCAACAACAAAGGGCAGTGGGGCAGGCGGACAGACGGACAGACGGACAGCAGGGCAGAGGGCGGGGGGTGTGGCAGAGGGGCGGGCTCAACGCGTTACAGCTCAGCGACGACGCGTTCCATCGACATCGACATCGACATCGGCATCGGCATCAGTCAATGAGCTGCTGAGCTGTGGTCTTTGCGGCATTGCGGCTTTGTAAGTCAAGGCCGGGTGGGCGTGGCCGAGAGCTGCACCAGCCATCATCAAAGCACAACAATAAACAAGTGCGATAATTATGGCCAGACATAAAAACTGTTGATTGTTATGCGAGTACCGCAACAGCAACAGTAGCAACAATTGGTTTGAGCCCAGTTTGTTAGCCATTTAGCCAGTTAGCCAGTTGGTTGGCTGTCTATGACCTATTGAAGGGCATAGAACATGGAGAGAGAGAGAAGCAGACAAACGTATCGGGGAATTTCCAGTTGAATTCAGGGAGTCCCTCGCTCAATCGAAATTTAATTAAATTGCCAATATTTATGCAAATTAGCGCAATCAATAAATTCGTTATTTCTTTGTTTTGTAAATTGTTAATGACTACTTTGTAGATATCTTCTTAAATGATTCGTGATTCCCTCGTGTGAGATTCGGGCTTGTTCTATTTAGCTCAAAACACTCGATAACGAGATAAATCATGCGACTTCACTTCAGATTGCATTACACTTTCCCCCCCTCCATCCACGCTACCCGGCGACACTTTTAAGACGTGTTTCTTTTGGAGCGAAAAGTGCTAACGATATTGATGTCGTTCAAATGCAAAGATCCAAAAAGGTGACAACGCAAAAATAATTGGTAACTCCAACAGCAGCATTGACGTGTTCACAATTAATGGCTAGAGCCCACAATCCACAATTGTTTGCATATATGTATGTAAAACATACACATACGCTTCTAGATCTCTGCATACCCTGTAAACCGCGAATCGAGCACAGCGGGTATACCGTTCACTCTCGACACACTAAGCTTGCAACTGTCTTGTTTCAAGAATTCATCAGCGAAGTTATTTTATCTTTTCTTCAACGGAATGTTTGAACTCATTGGTTTTAGTCTAATGTAAAAAAGAAATGAGCAACTCGTTTAAACATTTTCACAATTAAGATTATATATAATTAACTTGGGTTCCGAATAAGAAGTACTTGAAGAAGTGCTTTGGTATAAGTAAATTTCACTCATGCAAATTAGTAGTGGTAATAGTATAATTATTATAACAATCAGTGTGGGAAGTATTAAAAATATGTAAGGAATATATAATTGGGGAAGGTATATAAAGAGTATGAGTAAGGGTAATATTTATAACACTAATATTATTATATTATTTTAATATATAACAATAATAAATATATATATGCTGTTAAATTTTTCCAATGAGTGCAACATTTATATATAATGTAGAATAAAAATTGATGCAAATATATAAATAAATAGTTGTAAAAAGTAAAACAACAACTATTCAAAAAAGCGAATAATAAAATGAACAATCAAAAGCAAATTATATAGAATTAAATGTCGTAGTAAATAATGACAAAAAACGCTAGCAGAAGAATTCGCTAATTAATATTAAATTTGAACAAATTGTTGTAGTTTGTCATCATAAATAATAACAAGAATAGCTGTTGACTTAATTAATCTAAATTAAATTTGTACAAATTGTTATAGTTTGTCTAACAGCAAGTGATTTCGGAATTCAAAAATAAATGATCACTTAAATTTACAGAGTTATTGTGCGGAATTGTAATTTATTTATGAAAACAGCAGCGAATCCATTGTCGTTTTGTCGTCGATTTAGTTATGTCATTATCGGCGATGACTCGCATTGACATAGATTTAAACACTTGCGAGCACATGTCGGTATACAGGGTGTAGCGCCCGTCGAGCACGCTCGCCTCGTGCCGACTTCTGTCTGGGATTGTGTAAATATCTTTTTCGCAATAGAGCCGGGGAGAAATTTAAGTGGACAGCGACGCAGTCGTAAGATGGATGTATTTACGTGTACCTTACGCGCGTATATCATTTATTTATACAAGTATATTAATAATATTTTTATTTATTATTATTTTTTGGCACTTGCGACACGCAGCAACAGCAGAGGTAACGCCAACGGCAACGGCAACGGCAACTCGTAGACGCTACAACACACACAATCGCTTATCAGCCGCCGTCGTTGTCGCCGTCGCTGTCGACGTCGCTGCTGCCGTTACGAGCTTGGATCTGGGCAGCGATCGTCGCTTGCCGCCCGCACTGCGTCGCGACGCTGGCTTTGGCGTCGACGTCGACGTCAGCGTCGGCAGCGTTTGCCGTGTGGCGAGTCGAGTCGACGGCACTCATCAAATTTGATACGAATTTTAGTCGCTGAGTTTAGCTCAACGTCGCTGGTTTAGGTACATGGCAAAGCTCGTTAAATAAGCCTCGTTTCAATCTACAACAACAACAACAACTGCCAGAACAATAAACAATTAAGTTACAGCGCTGCGACATGTTGTTATTGTTGTAGAATTTCACGCAGAATACTCAACGCGATCGTCGTGCAACAAAGTCCCCCGAACACAACAACAATCTGGCTGGCGAGAAAGTATCTGTAGGATACCAAAGATACTTGCTAACAGATAGCTATCTAAAGTGAGTTGTTAACCCTTACTTTTATTTACTGTGCGTCGTCTATCAGAGTGTGTGTGTGTGTGTGTGTGCTTTTACTACTAATTTCATTAAAGACATGTAAATTAAATCAAATTCGCGTTTGTCGTGAAATTTGTTTGCACTCGTTTATCCATTTCCCCTTCCCTCTTCCCCCCCTAGCCCAGTGTGTGAGTTTGTTTGACAATACAAAATTTACCACATTGTTATTGTTATTGTTATTGTTGCTGTTGCTGTTGCTTTTTGCGTGGCAGCGGCAACAACCAAATTACTTACTACAAATTGTCCACGTCCATAACATTTATTTATTCCACTCGAATTCCAATTTTGTATTCGCATTATTTATATTTTTTGTTCTTTTTCGCCAACTTTATTTATTTACATAAACACATGTCGTTTATTATTTTTTTGTGCATATTGTTATTAATGATTTTGTTGTTCGAGTCTCCTTCGATTAATTGAATACGAAACATTTTAAAGTTTTCGTTTCTCTAGTTTTTGCTGCTAGTTTCCATTTGTTAATTTGCAAACTAGACTCGTGTGTGTGTGCGTGTGTGTGTGTGTGTGTTTATTCAATTCAGGGATTTTTTATTGCTGTTGTGGCTGCGGTGGTTCTCTGTTTTGATTGCCAAATTAGTGGATAATTCTTCGAAGCGCTCTTTCGCTCGCTTTTATGCTTTTATGCATTTTGTTTTGTTTACGCAGTCGCACACGTCGCCTGTCGGAACTGCCGCAAATTGCGACTGTTTAAGCCCCATAAATTAAGCGTTGTCTATTCAAACACTCAAAACACTCGCACTCACACTCACACTCACTTCGATGCGAGTGCGAGTGCGAGTGTGCACAACTATTTTTAGCTCTTCGTTTGATCATTGAATTGCGCATAAATAAAACGTAAAGTAACGTTTTTTTTTTTTTTTTGGTTTGTTCGCTAGACTAATTGTATTTAATTATTTTCAATTTAGAGCCGAACTAAAGCACTGTTTAATTTCGCATGTTTGTCGCACGCCTCCGCACAATGTTTGTATCTCGGTACCGTCGCAGATGTATCTGTATCTCGCAGATAGACATGCAATCAATAACCTAATGGACAATTCGCAGCGTCGTCGTATGCGTAGGTGTGTCTCTTTCCCTCACTCTCTCTCGCTCTCCCTCTCGTTCTCGCGGTGTGTGAAAAAGTTTTGTCAGCAGCCGGAAATGGGTAAAAATATGATTAGAGAGAACCCGGCAAATTTCCAACGAATTTCCCGCAAATTGAATTTGTTTTATTAACTGGCTACGGTTGTTTTCACAGCAGCAGCCTCCACAACACACACACACACACACACACACACACACACACACACATCGTGGCAAATCTAATAAGTTAATTGTCATTTGTAATTTTGCTGTTTATCAGTTTTGTCCATTATTATTTGCCCATATATCCGGACTCATCATTACCAGAGTTATTTCTGCGAACAACAATTGAATTTAGTTATCCCTGAGCTTAAAGGCCGTTTGCACAGTTGATCTATCTATAAGATATTTGACAAATTAAGATTGCTTCACAAATGTTGCCCAATTAATTTTGAAAGTTTTATCCGTCAGAAAAAAGGGGCCTGACTATGCTGAGAATACATTAACTGCTCTACCAGATGTTCTTCTGAACATCGTGACTGCTTTAAAGTAGTTTTTTTTTAAACGATAAACTTATGCAAGTTCTGAGTTGGGTTTAACATGAACATGATCGGTTATCTGTAAATATATAAATTAATTAATGCGTTGACAATTCTTGGGAATTGAATTGATATGCAGAGCCAAGAAAAGCACCGATCAAATTCATTGAACCTGGCGCAAGCTATAAATAAATCAATTCCTATTATTCAATTGTCACATTTGCCCGTCTGTCCGGTAGTTAGTTAATATGCTGGATCACGACGCTTCCTGGTAGAGACAACGAACCCAAATCACAATCAAATCCAAATCCGAATCCAAATCCAAAACCCTAACCTTAACCGTAGACCAAAAGAGTGCATCAACGTCGTCGGAGGCGTCGACGATGAACGGTGAACATGCGACGTGCCAAACTCAGTGTAATGAAGCAAATGACCTCAATGAACATTTTTTACGCTTACGTTTTTTACGTTCGCAACTGAGTTCAACGCACGTTTTTTTTTTTTTTTTGTTGTGTTTTCTACTTGGGTGACATTGATAGCATTACTATAATAAATAGTAAAAGCAGCTGTTGTCAGTCGTTGTAAACAATTGGCGCTGAATGCAAATTAATTGCTTATCGCACTCGCGATATTCCTACTGTGAATAACTCTCTATGACCATGAAAGACTCTCGACCAAGAATAAAACAAAACAACAAAAAGTGGAACGCATTGTTCAAGATCTAGATCAGCTCAAGTTTACGATGGATTACGTCGAAGTGCGCGATTTTGTAATTCATTTTGAATGGCTTCTCATTCAATTATTGCGAAGAGCAGTCAAAACTGTCTTTCATTATGAATGCCAATTTAAAACAATAATTAAACTAGCTAATTATTCATTATAATTTATGCGCGTACTTAAAGGTATTGATTTATTTGACTTTAATTATTATTTTGTTCCCATTCAAACAGTTGACTAAATACACATTTTAAAAAACATTTAATCAAATTATGGCAACATTAAATGTTAATACTTTTTAAAATATGTATCGCTTCAAATTGATTTATGAAATATAAAAAGTTAAAAACTATATTTTTTAAGTTACATAGATTTTGAGACAATCCATGACCTATGAGTTAACAACTTGTGAGTTGCCATAAAATAATTAAAATCAAAATATTTAAAACTTATAATTGTTATTTACCAACAAGGGGTAAATGCCAATTTACGAATAATAAAACACAACTTTTATTTAAAAATTAAATACAAATAAATAAATAAAAATTATAATTTACATTTACAAATTTAAGAAATTTAGAATCGCCAAGAAAAGAATTTATCAGTATATTCAAAATACTTAAATACTTCAAAATATTTAAAACTTATAATTATTATTTACCAATATGGGGTTTGCCAATTTACGAATAATAAATTACAAAACTTTATTTGAAAATTAAATACAAATAAATAAATAACAATTATAATTTACATTTACAAATTTAAGAAATTGAGAATCGCCAAGAAAAGAATTTATCAGTATATTCAAAATAAAAGAAACAAATTTTAATAAATAATTATAATTACATTTGTGAATTGTCACAAGTAAATTCATATAAAAACAAAACAATAGTTAAAAAAATATTGAAAAATAAAAATAAAAATAAAACACTCATTTCAAATGAAGTTTAGAATTTGAAATTAATTAATAAAAAGGTAATAGTAATAATTTGATTTAATTTTAAGTATTTTTAATATGTTCGTAATTGAAACATAATTCTTAATTACCGTGACGTTCCCCGCAATAAACACGTTTAATATTGTCTTTTTTTTGGTGTATCAATCAGGTAGAATTTTTTGTATGGGGCTTTTGTTTTTTCAAACGCAAATGAGCGGCAAAAATATTTGGCGAATTGAAAATTTCAACTGCAATTAAAGGCAATTAAAAGAGCTATTTGCGAGCAGACGAAAACGAAATACTAAACGTACGACTTGTACAAGTATTTAAGAACCTAACAAAGCATGATAATGAACTTTATCATATACGATATATACGATGTACGATATTGTACTATATATGCGATACAATTGCGTGTGCATGTGTGTCAGTGTCCAAATAGATAGACGCTATAATTAACTCAAGCTTCAACTGTCTTTTGGGCGGCAGAAGCAGCGACGTCGACAGCGGCAGCGACAGCGACGTCGACGTCAGTTGCGTTGACGGAAGTTGAAGATTAAAGCCGCCAGCGATGCACTTTATGGGTCGTTCAATAGGTGTGAGTGTGTGTGTGTATATGACTGTCAAGGTCAATTAGCTTTGCTTAATTTCTGTCACTTTTAATGGATGCCACACAACAAAAACACAAACAAAATAACGCAAAACAAAAACAGAATTAAGCAAAAAGAAAAAAAATAATAAAGAAAAGAAAAATGAGTTTGTCGCTAAGAATATGTGTTCAGTTTTACTCAGATTTATGGCCACTCTTGAGAAATATAATATCAAATAATAAAATATAATGTACTCGCATTTGTACTTTCACAAATCCAAATGACATACATACATATATATATACAATTTATATCCAATTAGTGGTTACTCATCCCGTGTTGTTACTTACTTTTAACATATATGCGTTCTGTTGAAAACTATAAATAAAAAACGAACCTACAATTTTGTTGTTGTATAAGAACTCAAACTCGAACTAAAACTGCGGAATTTTCATGACAATAGATGCGAGACAAGTAAAGTACTTCTATCAATTTTTCAACTATTGAAATTTAATAGTTGTAATTACCAGATTGTAGATAGGCCGATTAAATAAACTATTTTGTAGTTCCCCCTGCACAATTTGCCGATCGATCCTCTTGGTATAAATATTACAGATCAACTATCTGAAGTTCTTGACGGTGAATCTTTCAAAACATTAATTGAGCGTTTACAACTCTGCCTAAAAACAGGCTGCGAAAATTACAATTCACTTTGCTTTTAAAAAATCACTCTATATATATATAGTAATCCTATTTGAAATATTATCGTCCAGTATTTTTGATCCGATTTTTATAAAATCACACCCATTTATAAGACTCATAATATAATCATGTAAATGTATCTTCTAAAATAATATAATAAATATAAATATCCATGACATGAGCTACTAAAATGTTTAGCTATATATAATAGTTCGAAATCGGACTAAACTGTGACCAAAAATCGTTTTGTCTGATTTTTGTGACCCCATTTGAAACGCTCTTCAAATATTCTACATTGTCTGGGCTTGAGCCGGTTCCAAATCGGAAATCGCCGGAGTTCAAAGTCTTTCGCGACAACAACAGTTTAAAAATATTACACGAGAGTTAAAACGAAACCTCTGACTTTATTTATTGTGCACAGGCTCAAATGTGAATGAACACTTCAAGTTCTAGGGGGTTTCTGTAATAAAAGTGAAACAATAATTACCCAATTTACTATTGTATAGTTAGCACGTACAGAATGTTAAACTGCAATAACAGTGATAATAAACAAAAAAAACAAAAGCCTGAGTTGCTCAAAACATTTCGGGAAATTCCACAAAGATAGGAATACATATTGGGTTTCAAACCAAACATGGACACAAATGTAATTATATTTTCCAATTCTCGTAATTCGATGAAAATGCGTTATGTTCTACGCAATGTTCTGTCAGGTGACAAAAATATAAAGCAGAGCAAATGTGAACAACACAAACAAGCTTCATTAAGTATCGGGAAACAGCTGCTGCTGATGTGCCACAGTGGGCCGTTCACATTCATTTTGTCGCCACTCTTGGGTCCTCATAAATAGTGTATTGACGGGCCATTAAAAGAACATTCGCTTCACATAAAAATAATATGTTTAAATTCAAAGTCCGAGCGGATCATAAATGTTACTATTTTTATGTTGCATCCATAATGTATTTTTTATGTTTATTCGCTTTAATTGATTGTGATGGAATGGATTATTTTCAAATGTGCTTTGCAGAAAATTCTATCTTTAGCTCTATTAAGTTTCCGTCTGTCTGTCGGTTTTAGTTTTTATTACAGATCTATTATTGTTTTTTTTTTATTTATCAGATTAAATGTGCGACTACATTTAATATTATTTTAAGGGGAATCACAATGAAACTTTAACAAGATATTTTATTTGCGGTACTTTATTCTGAAATTCCATAATCAATTTCATATGATGTCAAAATGAAACCCAGCCTATAAATTCCTTTATTAAGATCTAAATTCTAGATTCTAAATATGATTTTGATTGTTTTCATATGAATGAAAAACTTTTTTATTTTATTTGTAAAAACAATAAAATAAAATTGGATTCTTTTTGAAAGATTGAAATATTGTCAAAGTCTTGTTGGCATTAAAATAATCTTTAAAAATTATAATAGTTTGCAACAAATTGACTTATCATCGTTAGTGTATTTATGTTTCGGTTGGATACAAATACATTTCTACTTGGGTATGTCGATCCCACCGTGCGTCGTAAAGGTTGTTCGAGAGTATGGCGAAGTAGCACAATGAAGTAATGCCCTGATACTGCAGAGTAACTGACAATGATAATTGATAATGATAAGCGCTGCACAGCAGCCGCCTACGCTGTCACCGTTAACGTCAACGTCACCGTCAACGTCAACGGTGATGCTGACGCTGACGCTGACGGTGGCGTCGACGGCGGCGTCACGCTTGATTGACACTCGAGTTCCGCTTATAGAGGAGGAGCAGCCCAAAACAAAAGCGAAACGCGAAGCCCCGAAACGGAATACAAAGCGAAATACTTTCGCTGGCGATTGCCACAAAAGCGAATAATCCAATCAGAACAAGTGGGAGATGCGCACAAAAATAGAATGACAACAAAACTGTCGCAAAGCGGAAAGCGAAGCTTCAATGGCCATGCCATGATTAATACTCGCGACAACACTGCGAACTAGAGATCGCGAATGGTTGCGGAATGATTGATTTCGATCTGTCATCATCATCATCATCATCATCATCATCATCATGCGATGATGGATCCACGGAATGCAGATTAATGCAAGGTGTGCGATTAGACGATATTGAGTGAGGTTGCCGTCCAGCGGAATCCACACTGAACATCAATTATGGAATGTCATCTAACAACACAACATCGGAATTCGCCTTGCTTCTCAATGGCAAACTATTGAATATTGTTTGTAGTTTGCTATTCGATAGATACTGTATCTTATTTCGCATGCCAACTTAAAAAATTCCTATAATTCGGTTTGTAGAATTAATTATGGAACGACAGCGAAAGGACGTGAAGGACTAAAAAGAATGATTTATATATTTTTAAATTATTGTGCAGCGTTGTATAATTATAGCAATATTATTCAATCCATATTTATTTCCAATAGCTTCTTTTATTGACTAGGCTTCAATTATTAGAATATCAGTACGCTGCTTGAAGATTATTTTTGTTGCTAATTGCTGGGCTGCAAATTCAACTTCGCTTAATAGATATTTTGATAATTAAAAATCAAAATTATTTTTTAAATTTGAAAATAATACAAATAATTCGTATTCAATTAATTATTATAGTTAAAATACCAAAAAAAGAAATAATAATTTTTTGCTCGAATATTCAATAAGCAATACAAATTAGGAAAACAATATTTTACTTTAAATCAAAAATAATGTGTATACAATTTATAATTACCAATGAAGAAAAAATAATTATCTAAAATGAAATACTTTGTAACGCTTATATAAAAATAGAACATTGAAGGTATTTTGAAATTGTTTATGTGAATTAATAAGCAAATCTTTCATTTTAAGAATGGAAGCTTTAAGGTATTTTTCAACATTAAAAAAAAAAATATAAATAAACTATATCATCTATCGGTCCATGTACATATACTTTTAATTGCACACATTATATATACATCATCATGAGAAATGCACAAAAATGAGAATGATGGATTGAGGATTAAAAAATAAGCAGAACAATAGAAAATTATTTTTATTTACTACTTTACTTTAGATTTGCTCCAATTATAGTCTAATACTTGCTAAATCCATTTCTCACTAATTTTTTCCACAGCCTCCAAGATGTCACCCAAGGAGGGCGGCGGCATGGACCTGTCCAAGCACAACAACAAATACACGCTGAACCACGCCTCGACGCTGGGCAGCCCCGCCCAACTGGGCGGCCCCGAGAAGGCGGATGCGAGTGGGGCAAAGACGGCGACGCCGCCAGCGACGCGCACCTGGCGCGAGAAGCTGCGTCTGGTGGCCAACAACATCACCGTGGAGCCCATCCTGGCCGCCTACATAATGCCCAGCGTGCTCTCGAACCTGGCCACACAGAACCTGAACCTGGAGAAGGCGTGTCGCGTCAACATGGCCTACGGCGATGAGATCTGCGATGCGCTCACCCGCCGCCAGACGGCCAACTACACGCTGTGAGTTCAGAGTTCAATCCTCTCCAGAATATGCATCCCTAATATACATGCACGTCACGTTGTGTTCGCAGCGAGGAGGAGACTGTGCAGCAGATGGTCGCCAGGATGGCTGCGTGGAAGACTGTGATCCAGTCGCTGTTCCCCTGCCTGCTGATTCTGTTCTGGGGCTCGTGGAGCGATCGCCATCGTCGACGCAAGCCCTGCATCCTCATTCCCGTGGTGGGCGAGTTCCTCGGCGTCGTCGGCCTCATGCTCTGCGTCTACTTCGAGAACGCGCCCATGGAGGCGGCCGCCCTCACCGAGGCCATCTTCCCGTCGCTCAGCGGCGGCTGGTTCACCATGCTGATGGGCGTCTTCAGCTACATCGCGGACATCACCACCGAGGAGGAGCGCACGCTGCGCATCGGCATCCTCAACGTCTGCTTCTCGGTGGGCGTGCCCATCGGCATGGCATTCAGCGGTGTCCTGCTCAAGTGAGTCGCACTCCTCCCACTCAATTGATTAGACTTTCCCATTCCTAAACATAATTAATTCTGTAGCTTTGAATTACCTTTATATCGCAATTAATTCTTCTAATCTCAGTATCCAACTTTTCGAATTACTTTGATCTCTGAACAAGTTCTTAAAAGCTCTAATTAATTGATTAGTCTTTCTTATGCCTAACGAAATTCACCAATTCTCTATGCTAATAAATCTCTCATTGCATTATTTGAATCCATAATTAAGTATCCAATATTAATATATCTACATCTAATTCATCTGCTTGAATTTTATGTTCCATCCTTTCTCTAAACGAATCTATATAGTCTATATTAATTCAAATAATTCCCATATCGTAATTACTTAAATCGTTTGAG
The DNA here is from genome assembly GCA_035045625.1 of Drosophila formosana. Taxonomy (NCBI): domain Eukaryota; kingdom Metazoa; phylum Arthropoda; class Insecta; order Diptera; family Drosophilidae; genus Drosophila; species Drosophila formosana. The sequence goes on along the minus strand of JAWNOW010000576.1, from coordinate 455,932 downwards.
TAATTTTTGTCCCAATTCTTCTAATTTTAATTTACTTTTATCGCTTATCGAATTATTGCTTACCAAATTTATGCGTAACCGAAATTTTAGAAATTCCTATTCCAATCCAATTTTTCATACATTTAATTGTTTTCAAATGTCTAATTTCATTTTAAGAATTATTTTAACCTGTCATCAAATTCTTTAAATTTCTTATCGAATTAATTTAAGAGTTCATTATAAATATGTATGTATGCATATATTAGCAATCGAATTTTTGTTATTGGATTGAAGTCTTTTTAAATCAAGAATGTCCATGTCCATTTTGAACAGTAACGTGCCATTCAATTAAGAGTTTATTTTAATTTAGTTTATGATATGAAAAATATGTAAGTGGAAATATCAAACTCATTCAATAGTTGAATTCTTTTGAGTATCTAATCGCGTACTTATAATCTCTTTACCAAAATTGATTTATTTAAATCTCCAATACATTTATTCTAAATTTACTATATATCTATAATATTTTTGGCTAATTTTTCCTACTTTCAATCTCTAATCCCTGCACTCCAATTTAATTATGTTAATTTGCAATACATTTATTGTACATTTAAATTGGTTTGTAAAATATCTCCAAACAAACTCTGCCAAATCTGTATCGAACATTCGCTCAAAATTCCAATTCAAATATTTATTTCTGCAAAACAATTGTTCTATAATTATTCTATTTTTGTCAATCTCTAATGCATATATTTATATCTATTCTGTGTCGATCACTTCTAATCTGTAATTCTTGCAGACAAATTGGCTTCTACGGCGTCTTCTCCATCTCGGCTGCCTTCTACGTGCTGGCCTTCGTCTATGGATTCTTCTTCCTCGAGGAACCCGTCGCGAGGCCCGAGAAGACGGCGCCGCAGAAGAGCCTCCTCGCCGACTTCTTCGACAAGGAGCACGTGGTGCAGACGTTCCGAGTGGCGTTCAAGAAGGGCGAGAACCAGCGACGCCAACGCGTCATCCTGCTGATGATCGTGGTGATGGTGATCATTGGACCGCTGCACGGCGAGATGGCGGTCACGTATCTCTTCACCCGCTTCCGCTTCAACTGGTCGGAGGTGGAGTTCAGCTTCTTCTCCACATACGCGATGTTCACGGGCCTCATCGGCGTCATCTTCTGCGTGGGCATTCTGTCGCACAAGCTGGAGATCGACGATGCTCTCGTTGGTGTCCTGTCGAGCACCTCCAAGATCCTGTCGTCCTTTGTCTACGCGTTCGCCACGCTGCCGTGGCACATGTACTTGGGCGGACTCGTGGAGATCTTCAACGGCACCGCCTTCATTGCGATGCGCTCGATCGCCACCAAGCTCGTCTCCAAGGACGAGCTGGGCAAGGTGAACTCCTTGTTCGGCGTCGCCGAAGCCCTCATGCCCATGGTCTTCGCCCCCATGTACACCACACTGTACGCCGCCACTCTCCGCGTGCTGCCGGGCGCCTTCTTCCTGCTGGGCGGCGGCCTCACCATGTTCTCCGTCGGCATCTTTCTGTGAGTACCCCAAAAACATATTGTATTTTATAATAAATATAAATCTGGGATCGCAAAAAATGATTATCGCAAAAAATGACTATCAAACAGAAAAAATCATTAACACTCCTTTTTAAAGATTATTCTATATTATAAAAAATCATCAAAATTTGAGGATTAATAATTTATATTTCGTAGATCGTAGAATAATTATTATTTCTTGAGCTATACTTTAGTATTCAACACATAGTCTTTATTTTTTGGGCAAACAAATATAAATCACGGAAAAGTGGTTAATTTGTAATTTGTATTTGTAAATGTTAATTATTATTAAATTGAAAATTATTATATTTATGAGCTATACTTTTCGTTGAGAAAATAAATATGAATCAAGAAAACTTCAATAACTATACATATCAGATCTTAAATAATTACAATTTTTGAGCTATAGTTTAGTACACTATTTTTTGAGCAAGCAAATACAAATCAAGAATAAAAGATTAATTTAAAATGTATGTATTGCAAATCGTAGAATAATTAGTATTTTTGTAATTATACTATACTGAGTACTTACTCAGCGAAAAAGCATATTATTTTAGCAAATAAATTAAAGTACATGAAATAATGAAAATTATTAAAAAATATTTTTTTTCATATAAATTCATATTTTGAGGCCTACGAATAACCACTAGAGAACATAATCGTGTAAATAAGAAATAAGATAAATAATAATATTTTATTATTTTTAGCTCAATATATATTGATTATCGATCAAGTTACATATCCAACAACCATTATTCTTTCTTAATGAATTTATAAAGCTCTTATAGTAGTTCATTATTTGCAAAACCTATAATGATTATTATTATTATGACACGAATAATAATATCATTTCGTGATTTTGATATCTTAGCTCAATATATAATGATTATCGATCAAGTTACATATCCAACAACCATTATTCTTTTTAATGCATTTATAAAATTAATTAATTAGTAATTAATTGTTTGTAAGACCTATAATGATTATTATGAATATTATTATTATGACACGAATAAGAATATCATTTCGCGATTTTGATATCTTAGCTCAATATATAATGATTATCGATCAAGTTACATATCCAACAACCATTATACTTTTCAATGAATTTATAATAATTAATTGTTTGCAAAACCTATAATGATTATTGTGAATATCGCTTTGCAGCTGGATGTACCGCTTCCAGGTGAAGCAGCGGCGCAAGCAGGTGCGGCCGGATGCGGAGCAGGGCTCGTTCCGGGAGACCAACGGCAGCATCAATGCCGTCGAGGCCTTGGCGCTGGCCAGCGAGGCGAAGGGTCAGCTGAACGGCATCATTGCGAATGTGATACACGAGTCCTTGGAGCACACGGAGCCAGCAACAACGGCAACAACGGCAACAACGGCGACAACGCGGCAAAATGGCGTCGAAAATCGCGGATTCGTGCAGGACACGCTGGATGGCAAGGCCAAGGATGCCTAGGATTGGATAAATCCCGTGTTATATGTTGTATAATTATTATGTACCTACTTATGTTGACCTCCAGGCCCGGGTCGCGTATTATCTGTACCTAAGTATCGTACGATCTGTAAATTGTTTAGCCCTAAGTTGGATTTCGATTGAATTTGCCGAGTGCTGCAGTGTGTGTTTTTTTCTCTTATTTTTACATCCTTTTTTTTTGCTTAGCTTTAAGACTGTCAAAGTATTGAATAAATTTAATAACGTCCACAATCGGTGTTTGACCTTTTGTGGGGGAGGGGTCGGCGAGCCACAGGATGTGCCGGACGAGGCATCGACTATTTGACTATTGAACACTGTAATCAGTTTTTGTGGCCCCAGCGTAGCGGCAATTACACACACAAATAACCCGGACCGACTTGCACAGTCCTGTCCAGTCCTGTCCTATCGTGTCCTGCGCTGCGTTCGTCGGCTGGCCTATCGCACACTTCCTGCAGCAATGTGGACAACGGCCACACAATTGGTTTGCTCATGTCGCTGATAATTGTCGTTTGCGTTGCACAAAACGGATGCGTGCCGTTTTCCTTTTTCGACCCTGCCTCTGGGGTCATATCAGCTACCACTTGAACCTTGGCAAAGCTCGATTTTCATTTTGAACGGAAATCGGAAGGGTTAGTCAATTAATAATGGAAGTGAATTTGATGCACATGTTTTATTTACATTCATCGTACTTCAGAATGGACTTCTATATTTGTGAATTTGATCATTTCGACAAGACTCTTTATTTAAATTCTATTCATTAAGGTGAAAAAATTATGTACCCATCCTATTTATTATTATCCTAGTTCAGCATTAATTTCGATATTTAAAGTCCATTCGAACAAGAGAATATTAATAATTTGATGAGACTACAGAAAATAAACATATTTTATTTGAAATAATTGTAGTTCAGACATAAATTCATTAGCATAAAATAATCTATTCTTATAATCTTTCGTATTCTACAATAGGTGAACTTGATCAAATTTTATAAAACTGCCTTTCATCTTAAGCTCTATTAGACAACGCAAGCAATTAAACTGCAGTTTTTATTAAATTAATATTGATATTACAAAACTCTAGAAAGTGCTCCCTATTTTTTGTACACTAAGGGGATCTTTCGTCATTATGAATGCTCCCTAGAACTAAAAATCAAATAGATATTATTATATGCGTTTTTTGAATCTTAATCCATAAGAAACCAAATTCAAACATATTTTTATATGCTTACATTTTAAAAGGTGAAGAGTTAATGTATTTTATAGAATAAAATTTGTAATTGATAACTGCAAAAATTAAATTTAAATTTAAAATTAAAAAAGGAATTAAACTGCTATCTATAACATCTGATTTCTATGAATTCGACAGTAGTCGCACAAATCGGATTTTCGATCGTCGCTTTATAATCGATAGCAAAGTGCAGAGCATCTAGAAGTCGCTGCGTTCGCATAATTGCGTCGCTTGGCGTCCGTTGTTGCCATTTGGCGACCGCATGTGGCACGTACTGCACTTGACAGGTTTCGGTGGACGAAAGGTTTTTGGAGGTGGCTGCAGGAGGAACCGCCGCTGGGCGTGGCACTCGCAACGTCCCACCAAAAGCGAAAAACACAAAAAAAAAAAAAACGAAATTATTGCCGAACGTCGCTCGCTGCCTTTAATTACTTTTTCGATATTGAGTGCTCAGTTGGGTACGAACGCCCACCTGGCCACGCCCACGCACCCAAACGCTGCGGCTGCGGCGCCCACTCGATCGGATCAACAATGCCAGCAGATAGCAACAACAACCACAACAACAACAACACCTTGGCTCCAAATTCACCAAAACACACAGCATCCACAGACAGCATGTTGCGAGCAACATGTTGTGAAGCGTTGGCAACATTTGGTAAATGTTGCACTGGACTGAAATTTGATAGCTTTTCTCAGATAATTTTTGACCCATAAATAATTGGAGTAAACAATGAGCGACGCGACAAGGCAAATGACTTGGAATTCTCGTATTGGAATCGAAATTGGATTTGGTTATGCTTTGTGGTTTGTGGTTTGTGGACAACAAACATGGCTCATAAATCTATGGGAAGCCGCATTTAATCTGGCTTAAACACGCATTTTCTTGACAATTTCACAGTAAAACTGTGTTGCTGGGAATGAATTGAGCCTGCAGCGAAATGACAGGCCGACAACGAGTCGTATAATTAATATGCGATATTTCTCGTTCGTTCGTTGGTTCGCTCCAAATGGCCACTGAGCCACTATAAATTCACAAATGATAACACTAAATCAAATTCAAATGCAAACACACACAGCGAGCCAACGTTATTAGCCATGGCCAAGGGCTCTGGGCCCTGTTCGTGGCAGGAGGAAATTGTGTGCGAGAGAGTGTGTGGGGGGTTAAGTTTATAAATGAAGCCAGGCCGAGGAACTGCTGGGCATCAAACGAGTTAATGAAGCGTAAGTCACCCAAATAGCCAGAGAGCGACGAACGAAGAAAAAGAAAAGCCAGCGTGACCAAAGAGCCAGAGTCGCATTCTTGTGGCATGCAGAACGTCGTGGCGTAAAAAGTCAAGCGATTTGACCGTTAAATTCCGCTACAAGTGCTAAGGATAAATGCGGAAGCGAGTGCAGGAGGAATGGCAGCCGGAAGCCTGGCAACTCCCATCTAAGTGGGTCTATAGCAGATGTGGCCAACACACACGCACGCACACACACACACACATGCCACAGGCAGGAAGCTTATTTTGTCTCTTGACCTCATTCCTAGCTTTCTCTTTCTCTTTCCGTTTCCGCCTCCGCCTCCATCTCCGACCCGATGCCAAAAGCCAAATGCTAAGTAGTTTCGCTTTTAGTGCAAAATACTCCAATCTATTGTTGTTGTTGTTGTTGTTGTTGTTTTGTTGTTGCTTTGACTTTGATATTTGCTCAGAGGCAACAGAAGGAACAGAATAAAAATGTCATTGAGTCGCTTTCTTTCATATTTTTAAATGCGCCACTGGGAGTTGTTGTTGCCGTCAGACTATTTGAAAAGTACCCTGTGGGGGAGTTTTAGTTTTATTGCTAGTTTTATATACCCTATAAAGGGTACAAGCTGTGGGAATAATAAACCCAGCCCCATCAAGTATTTATCTAACACAGAAGCAGCAGCAGACGAACAATTTGTTTGCCACATGAACAGAGCACGAAGTATTCAAATATGTTTATTCATTCATTCACTCCCCCGCTGATGCATTTACCAATAATGAATACGTGCTGAGAGACTGAGAATATGAATATAAACATGACGTATGCAGAATGCAATGTGAACAAGGTTCCAGCTCACAATAAAGAACGAGAAAAGACACAAAGAAATGTTAACGAAGAATGCACAACACAACTCAAAATCAATTTAATGATTTTTAATAATAATAACTTAGTGCCAACAGAAAATGTATGTAATAAGCAGAAGGAGGCATCTCCGACCCCATAAAGTATATATATTCTTGATCAGCGTCAACAGCCGAGACGATATAGCCATGTCCGTCTGTCCGTCTGTCTGTCCGTATGAACACCTGGATCTCAGAGACTATAAGACATAGAGACACCAAATTTGGCAAAAAGGTTCCTTCATACCCTACGCAGATCAAGTTTATTTCAAAAGTTGGATGCCACGCCAACTTCGCCCACAATAAGCATTAATCTAGAAAAAGTCAAGTTTTTTTTATGTAAATCGCGTATAATTCCAAAAGTGTGTGTAATGATGTGCAATTTGGTAACCCATCTGCGCTTGACACTCTTAATATACCCTGTAATTTTGGTACAAATCGGATAATTAGAACAAAAGTTATTGGTGAAATTATTTATCAAAATTGTTGTGCCCAGTGCATATGGACGTTTTAAGTGTTTGAATGACCTAGAGATATCAAATTTGGTGACAGTATTCGTGTAGGTCTTAAGCAGATCATGTTTGTTTTAGATTTTTGCCACGCCCCTTTCCGCCCCAAAAACTGTAAAAGCCGTAATAATAGACCTAGAGCATTGAATTTTGGTACGCAGAATAATAATGATAGTCTGAATGACTCCTGTGAATGTGGTTGAGATCGAATAAAAAACGAGGAAGTTATTAAAGAATCAATTTTATATGCAAAATTCACTTGCAGCTGCTCGCGCTTTGTTTGTTTAGTTGACAGTGTGACCATGTCGGTGTTGTGTATTTTTACCCGCTATTTTCAAATATATACAAACAAAACACAAGTTTCAGTATATTTTTGGTATATTTGTTGTTAAAATATCATTTAAATTTTTTGTTTTTTCTCGAAATGGGTTGCGGGTATCATACGGTCGAGCACTCTCGACTGTAGCTTTCTTACTTGTTCCTGATTGACAGACTGAATTGAAGCAACCTTCTAAATTACTTAAGCACCATATCTTACGAAATTTCACAAAATTCGATAGTTAAAGAAGGCTCTGCGAGAAAGCTCCGAGCTTTGAGATCTACCTGGCCTTACAAATGTGAAAATCTCGAACAGAGAGCTAGTGCAAATAACTAAATTTTTCAAAAAAATAAAAAATTCTTTAACAATCTACGAAAAGTCTCATCCTTACCGCTTTCAATATGAAACTACGTAGCGGACGCATATATGGAGTGCCAGAACCATTGAAAAAAGGTATTTATAGATTTCAGATCTTTGGTTTCTTGGAATGACTTTGGCGTCTTTGCAGCTGAGCCACTCAAAGGAAATCAGATGGATCTTCGTTTGCTGATTCTCATTATTGTTATATTCGTCATATTATTTTTGCTCGCTTTTAAATATTTCGTTTAAAATTTAACCAAACATTTTCCGGTTCAAGATTTTGTTGTAAGCATGTGTGTGTGTAATCTACCCTACTATTTTAATCCAATGATTTAATTCCTTTCATTTGTGTTTCCAGCTTGACATGTCCTCACAAATCAAGCTGCATTTTCAATTACATTAAAAAAACAACAAAATTTGCGAAACTCGCATTCTGTTCTCTAGTCAGCAGAGGATGAAATGTTGGTACTGATCCTCAACTGGCTCTTTAATGTTCATGAAAATTAATCGTTGTCAAAGAAACTAACATAATTTGTATGTCCGTATAAATAAATACATCATACAAAAACTTCTCTTCTTGCCTTTATTATCTCTGATTAATATTTATACCAACTCATGGGTTTAAATGCCTTAAATTTAATGCAATTATTAAATTAGTAGCATGTTGAATTGCTTATTATACCCGCTACCCATACGGTAGAAGGGTGTCATAACTTAGTGCCAACAGAAAATGTATGTAACAGGCAGAAGGAGGCATCTCCGACCCCATAAATTATATATATTAAATTTGCTGATAGTATTCGTGTAGGTCTTCGCAGATCAAGTTTGTTTTAGATTTTTGCCACGCACCTTTCCGCCCCCAAAAACTGTAATTTTGATATGCATAATAATAATGATAGTCTGAATGACTCCTGTAAATGTGGTTGAAATCGAATAAAAAACGAGGAAGTTATTAAAGAATCAATTTTATATGCAAAATTCACTTGCAGCTGCTCGCGCTTTGTTTGTTTAGTTGACAGTGTGACCATGTCGGTGTTGTGTATTTTTACCCGCTATTTTCAAATATATACAAACAAAACACAAGTTTCAGTATATTTTTGGTATATTTGTTGTTAAAATATCATTTAAATTTTTTGTTTTTTCTCGAAATGGGTTGCGGGTATCATACGGTCGAGCACTCTCGACTGTAGCTTTCTTACTTGTTCCTGATTGACAGACTGAATTGAAGCAACCTTCTAAATTACTTAAGCACCATATCTTACGAAATTTCACAAAATTCGATAGTTAAAGAAGGCTCTGCGAGAAAGCTCCGAGCTTTGAGATCTACCTGGCCTTACAAATGTGAAAATCTCGAACAGAGAGCTAGTGCAAATAACTAAATTTTTCAAAAAAATAAAAAATTCTTTAACAATCTACGAAAAGTCTCATCCTTACCGCTTTCAATATGAAACTACGTAGCGGACGCATATATGGAGTGCCAGAACCATTGAAAAAAGGTATTTATAGATTTCAGATCTTTGGTTTCTTGGAATGACTTTGGCGTCTTTGCAGCTGAGCCACTCAAAGGAAATCAGATGGATCTTCGTTTGCTGATTCTCATTATTGTTATATTCGTCATATTATTTTTGCTCGCTTTTAAATATTTCGTTTAAAATTTAACCAAACATTTTCCGGTTCAAGATTTTGTTGTAAGCATGTGTGTGTGTAATCTACCCTACTATTTTAATCCAATGATTTAATTCCTTTCATTTGTGTTTCCAGCTTGACATGTCCTCACAAATCAAGCTGCATTTTCAATTACATTAAAAAAACAACAAAATTTGCGAAACTCGCATTCTGTTCTCTAGTCAGCAGAGGATGAAATGTTGGTACTGATCCTCAACTGGCTCTTTAATGTTCATGAAAATTAATCGTTGTCAAAGAAACTAACATAATTTGTATGTCCGTATAAATAAATACATCATACATAAACTTCTCTTCTTGCCTTTATTATCTCTGATTAATATTTATACCAACTCATGGGTTTAAATGCCTTAAATTTAATGCAATTATTAAATTAGTAGCATGTTGAATTGCTTATTATACCCGCTACCCATAGGGTAGAAGGGTGTCATAACTTAGTGCCAACAGAAAATGTATGTAACAGGCAGAAGGAGGCATCTCCGACCCCATAAATTATATATATTAAATTTGCTGATAGTATTCGTGTAGGTCTTCGCAGATCAAGTTTGTTTTAGATTTTTGCCACGCACCTTTCCGCCCCCAAAAACTGTAATTTTGATATGCATAATAATAATGATAGTCTGAATGACTCCTGTAAATGTGGTTGAAATCGAATAAAAAACGAGGAAGTTATTAAAGAATCAATTTTATATGCAAAATTCACTTGCAGCTGCTCGCGCTTTGTTTGTTTAGTTGACAGTGTGACCATGTCGGTGTTGTGAATTTTTACCCGCTATTTTCAAATATATACAAACAAAACACAAGTTTCAGTATATTTTTGGTATATTTGTTGTTAAAATATCATTTAAGTTTTTTGTTTTCTCTCGAAATGGGTTGCGGGTATCATACGGTCGAGCACTCTCGACTGTAACTTTCTTACTTGTTCCTGATTGACAGACTGAATTGAAGCAACCTTCTAAACTACTTAAGCACCATATCTTACGAAATTTCACAAAATTCGATAGTTAAAGAAGGCTCTGCGAGAAAGCTCCGAGCTTTGAGATCTACCTGGCCTTACAAATGTGAAAATCTCGAACAGAAAGCTAGTGCAAATAACTAAATTTTTCAAAAAAATAAAAAATTCTTTAACAATCTACGAAAAGTCTTATCCTTACCGCTTTCAATATGAAACTACGTAGCGGACGCATATGTGGTGTGCCAAAACCATTGAATAAAGGTATTTATAGATTTCAGATCTTTGGTTTCTTGGAATGACTTTGGCGTCTTTGCAGCTGAGCCACTCAAAGGAAATCAGATGGATCTTCGTTTGCTGATTCTCATTATTGTTATATTCGTCATATTATTTTTGCTCGCTTTTAAATATTTCGTTTAAAATTTAACCAAACATTTTCCGGTTCAAGATTTTGTTGTAAGCATGTCTGTGTGTAATCTACCCTACTATTTTAATCCAATGCTTTCATTCCTTTCATTTGTGTTTCCAGCTTGACATGTCTTCACATTTCAAGTTGCATTTTCAATTACATTAAAAAACAACAAAATTTTGCGAAATTCGCATTCTGTTCACTAGTCAGCAGAGGATGAAATGTTGGTGCTGATCCTCAACTGGCTCTTTAATGTTCATGAAAATTAATCGTTGTCAAAGAAACTAACATAATTTGTATGTCCGTATAAATAAATACATCATACAAAAACTTCTCTTCTTGCCTTTATTATCTCTGATTAATATTTATACCAACTCATGGGTTTAAATGCTTTAAATTCAATGCAATTATGAAATTAGTAGCATGTTGAATTGCTTATTATACCCGCTACCCATAGGGTAGAAGGGTGTTATAACTTAGTGCCAAAAGAAAATGTATGTAACAGGCAGAAGGAGGCATCTCCGACCCCATAAATTATATATATTAAATTTGCTGATAGTATTCGTGTAGGTCTTCGCAGATCAAGTTTGTTTTAGATTTTTGCCACGCACCTTTCCGCCCCCAAAAACTGTAATTTTGATATGCATAATAATAATTATAGTCTCAATGATTCCTGTGAATTTGGTTGAGATCGAATAAAAAACGAGGAAGTTATTAAAGAATCAATTTTATATGCAAAATTCACTTGCAGCTGCTCGCGGTTTGTTTGTTTAGTTGACAGTGTGACCATGTCGGTGTTGTGTATTTTTACCCGCTATTTTCAAATATATACAAACAAAACACAAGTTTCAGTATATTTTTTGGTATATTTGTTGTTAAAATATCATTAAAATTTTTTTTTCTCTCGAAATGGGTTGCGGGTATCATACGGTCGAGCACTCTCGACTGTAGCTTTCTTACTTGTTTTAATCGTATTTATATTTAGAAATTGTTTTGATTTAATTAAATACTCAACAAGTATGTTTAAAAACATTCCAGCTCACAATAAAGAACGAGAAAAGACACAAAGAAATGTTAACGAAGAATGCACAATACAATTAATTTTTTTTAATTATGTTTATATTTAAAAATTGTTTTGATTTAATTAAATACTCCACAAATATGTTAGAAACATTAATCATTAATATAATAGCAGCTGTTGATATAATTAGCTAGATATTGGATACATTAAATATAATTATCTGTAATAGTTATTGAGAATTAATTAATTCTATTAGATACAAAAATATGCTAGAAGTATTGACTTTAATATAAGAGCAATATATACATATTATATTACAATATTTACTGCATTTTTTCCCCCTTTTTATTAAATATTTATTTTTGTTCTTAAAGTGAGTCAAAACATATCAATTAAATTAAATTTAAGATTACATTTTAATTTGACATTTTTTAAAGTTTTCAGTTGGAAATTATTTGAATTATTCATAATAAAGTTAAACATATAATAGACATTAAAATAGAATAATAAAAATATGTATTGAAAAAAATATTAAATAAAATTAATTGTCAAATTTAAATGGAAATTATTTGAATTATTAAGAGTTGGTCAATTATGTTAATAAAAATATATGAAAATACGTAATTTCTCAGACATTCTATTTTTACTGACTTTTAGTCTATTTGAAAGTTTCCAAATGTCTATTTCTGTAAATTTAATAAATTTGGAATGCAAACAAAATCAATAAAGAACTTGTGAGCATGTTTGATTTTATGATATGTATTTTTGTTTACCTTAACAAACCACTTTATCAGCTACAAAGTACTTGGAAAATTGAATGGAAAATAGAAAAAAGAAATAAATAGAGCTTACTATTAACTTTTTCAAAATAAACAAACTTGAATTTAATAATTCATAATGCGTATTGTTTTTACATAACTATGAATATATAAAAAAACACAATGAACGCTTCAAAATACATTTGTTTTAATGTTTCATTATGTGTATTTTTGTTTACGTAAATAAAACACATAGAAGGGGTTTGAACATTGCGAATGAAGAAATTCATACAGTTTACTAATTATGAATATACTAGAAAAGATAGCTCCAAAATAAATATGTTTGAATGCCGCGAACTTAATATTTTACTATGAGTATTTTTGTGAACATAATAATTGTACACAATTTACAATAAGAGTAGAAAAGGGTTTGAGCATTGCGAATAAAGAAATTCATAGAGTTTACTAATTATAATTAAAAAGTTTGCTGCAAAATAAATATGTTTGCATGCTTAGAATCAATTGAGGATTCCAAACAGAATTCCACTTTGGGGAAGGAAAGGGGAAATGGTAAATTAAATAGTTTTGCTTGCAACCTCAGAGAGTCATTATAAATATTTATTAGTGATATACTCGAACTCCAACTTCTGCTTGTTTTGTTGCGTTGTGTTGTGTGGCATAACTTGTGTGTTTACGTACGTATATTTTATGTTACGAGTACATTTCATATTTCGGATTTTGGATGTTGGGTTTCGCTTGAATTTCTCTATTTTGTGGATACCATTTACTATTTGCCATTTGCGGAGAATGCCTTTTGGCTTATTTATTTGCCGTGTTTGCATTTTAGTTTCAATTAATTCCCAGCAAACATTTTTCAATGTTTCTGCATTGTTTTGCCGCTTTGCAAGCACAACACAAATTTTCGGGTCTTTGACGCTCGACAGCAATTTTTTGCAGCCCGATGAGTTGAGTTTCCAGAGTGTGCGAGTGTGCGAGTATGTGTGTGTGTGTGTGTGTGTGTGTTATGTATTTCTAATGAGCCCTGTGGCTGCCACAAAAACCTCCCCTTCAACAGTAGCCAGTGTGTGTGTGTGTGTAATTTATTTCATTTAAATGATTTATTTATTTTGCCCATTGCCTTTTGCAACTGCGTTGCCTGCTGCTGCTCGTATCCTTTGCGAGGACTCGTCTCCGGCACATTGTTGTCCTACTCGACGTCGTTGTTGCTGTTGTTGATGCTGTTGTTGTTATTGTTAAATTGCTTCTGGCATTTGATTTGTACATCATTTTTAACGAAGCATAAACTTTTATATATAGCCAACAGGACAACAGCAGCAACATATTCTCGCCCAACTCAGCTTCTCGTTGTCCTTGCTCCTCTTGACTTTGTGTGTGTGTGTGTGTGTGTGTGTGTGTGTGTGTGTGTGTGTGTGTGTGTGTGTCGGCTTCTCTTAATGAACAAAAAAGTGGCATGCAGATATTTTCTCGTTTATTTCATGCTTTGCTGTCGTCCTGCTGCTGACAGGCTATCAACTAGGCATTTCCATTTGCAGGAAATATTAAATCAACAAATTACAAAATTACCAAATTACAAAACGCAAGCGAGCGAGATGGAGACATGTCTCCGTCTCTCTCTCTCGACTGTTGTGTCGTTTCCCATGTCAAGTGGCTGCTGCATCGTCATCATCGACGCTGCATCTCAAGTGTATCATCGACGAGGCTATCGGAAAATCACGTAATGGGCACGTAGGCCAAATATTTACTTAAGACCGCAGCGTGAACACTGCAGCGTGTGTGTGGGCGGGGGGGAGTGGCATTAATGTTGTGGTGGCAAACCAATTGACTTGACAAGCGACGATGCCACACGATGCTCGCCAAGGAGTCGAAACGCAATGGGGCGACAACTTCCTGCAGCAATTGTTTGACTTAATTGCCTCACTGCTGCCGTTGCTGCAACTGCCACTGCAACGTCGACTGTAAACAGAAACCGTGGCGGCAAATAAGCAAACTGACTTTGACTTTCGGCAGCCACACAAACACACACACACACACACACACAACATTCACTTGCTGCGTCTTACTGCAGATTGGTTGGCTGTCGATTCTCGTTCGATGCGCGTTGCATGCACCCCGCGGAGCTGGCAGTTGCCACAGCCACAGCCACGGCGATTGAGGCACGCAGACCAGTTGCAGTTGCAATTGAGCAGCAGCTAAAGCTTATCCAATTCCCAAGTCCCATGACTAATCACGCATTAAGAGCACAGCACCGTTTTCTACACTGCAACAAAAAAACAAGTACTTCGAACAATGAGAAAATATGCAAGCACTTTCATTTTATTTTACTCACTACTTTTCATTTATTCAGCAGAATATATAATTTTTTCAATTTACAATTAATTAGAAAACTTAACAATTGCATTTAATTTTCATTTTATTTATAGTTACTTTTTTGGTATTATTAAGAACAAGATTTTCATAACTTTTCATACAATTGTATTTAATTTTTATTTTATTTACTATTTATTATGTAGAATACTATTTCTTTAACTTTTCGATTAACAAGTAAATTAATATCACAACAATTGTAATTTTTTTGTTCTAGAATTATTCTAAAACAGCGTCAGCTTTTCTTAACGATCAAACCTTTAATATTATATCATGTTAATTGCAATTAAAATTTGATATGAATTCGAAGCCTTGCATTAATTATTTCAAATTAATTTGTACCAATTTTCTTTTCAATTTTTTTTCTTTAATTATTCTAAGCCAGTGCGATTTTATTATAATTTTAGATTAATTACAATATATAATATTTACATATATTCACAACTTTTTTTAAAGATTATCTTTTTAATTGAATTTAGTCATCTTAAATCACGCATTAAAATTAGTATAGAATTGCTGTGAAAGTCAAATTAATTAGGTGCATTATAATTTGTGTGAAAAGTCGTTACATTTTTTTCTTTTGCAAATATTTGAATATATAGTAAATCAAACGATTTGTGTTGGTTTTACACATTTTGAATGTTTACTGCTGTAGATTGCAATTCTTACACAGAAATAAAAGGATGTTATATTATTGGTATACTTGCATAATTGTTTAAAATATTTAATTTGAAATTGATTAAACGATAAACAAAATAAAAATAAATGTTTCAATAAACAAAATGAAAACTACATTTTTTTTAAATTGAAATAATCCGAAAGATATCTTCGCTATTGAAAATTTTATATCTAAAATACGATATGAATAGCGAAAACACTTGATTTTCAAATACTGAAAAGATAAATCGATACTTTTAAATACAATTAAAATTTCATTTTTTATCATTTAAACGATTTGAATTTAACTTCCCATTCAAGTATCAGTTCGCGCAATTGTAAACTCTCAATTTGGTAGCTAAATCCTACTTTTCCATAACTATTTTAATTTATGATTAGATTAACCCTTTGCGTCCCATTTAGTCAACAATTGACAAGATCGAAAGTTCGTGTTTGCGATATTATAATTATATGTATTAGAACTTAATGAAATGCTTTAGGAGAGGATTTCCCAGTTGTGCAGCAGTAAAAACTATATATATTCTCCGTTCGTCCGGCATCAATTACGCTTGCTGTTGGGGACGCCACGTCGCTTCGAGTTTGTGTTGCCAAATCCATGCCACTTGCGCTCCAGAAGATGCAGTCGCTCCTTGTCGAGCTGCTGCCTCTCGATGGAATCTAAATCAATCGTGCGTTTCTGCTTCGGCTTCCCGCGTTTCCTTCTCCTCTTCCCGATTTCACTGCGATCCAAGAAGGACAAGTTGCCGGCCAGATTTATTTGAGCCACTTTCCGTTCGAGACTCTTCTTGCGCTTATGCTTAAACGCCTTACGCTTCTTTTGGTCTTTGACTGGCCGAGGGGCGTCTTCATCGCCTCCAAACTGTCGCTGACTGAGGAGATCTGGCAACGACTCCAGCTTGGCGGCATCTTTCGGAGTGATCTTCTTCGAGTTGGCTCTTTCTGCATCACAGGGGCGATACTGCACAACAATGCGACTGTCCGCGTTCCAGACACAAACTCCCTTGGCGGGCTTGTGCCGCAGCACGTCGAACATTTGATCCTTGAACGGCGTCTTCAAGAACAGATCCTCCAGATCGACGTAGCCCGAGCAGCAGATCAGCGCATAGTTGTCCAGATTGTGCTGCCGCTCGAGCACCGTGCGCTCCCTGCTCGTGATTATGGTGACGCCCAAATGCTGCTGCGTTGCCACCTCAAAGCCGTGCAACACCAACTCATCCGTTGGTCGTCGCAGCGTCGCCGTCGGCGTGATCAGAAGCAGCAGATGACGCAGGTTGGGGACGCCGAACAGCCGCTGAACGATCCGCTCGGTATCGGGCCGGAAGTGGCCATCGCTGCCCATCTGGGGCTTGAGGAAGCGCTTCGACACCTTGAGCGGAGCGACGCGATTCACGCTGATCACGAAACGACCGCCGAAGATCAGCGCGTTATCCTGGCTGAAGTCCATCGCGTGGCTGTTGAACAACTTGGGCAGCTGGAAACTTTTGTTACTCTGGCTCGTTGTGTTGTGGATCATGTTGAGCAGCTCGAGAGCCCGGCTCTGGTTCCTGGTCTGCATGTCGTCTTGGTCATTCATTTTAAATAACAGAATTATTTGATTACCTTGGGCCGAAAGAGAAGTGTAAGTATAAAATCGTGCTTGTCGTCAGTAGAAAGCTACAAATTGTTGTGAAAATGTAACAAACTTTGTGTGGGACTTTTGAAAAAGTCGTGGACGACTCAATTGAGTTTTATTTCTGTCCCCCAAATCGATAGGATTTTTGCATCCAAGTAGGCGATTTATAATGGTAGTCGAAAAAGAACTGCTGATTCTTTTTGATTTGAAATTATGATAGTTTTTAAGGCTCAAAGTTACAAAATTGCAGAACTTTAATTTATTTTGACAATACAAAAATAATGAAGTGGTTTACGTTCGAAGCTCTAGATTTCGAATAAGTTGTTTATACAATACTAAATACGATACTGCTTTATAAAAATTGCAGAATTTCTATTTATTTTTAGAATACAAAAACAATGTAATGATTTGAATTTCAAGCTAAAGATTTCAACTGAATTGTTCATTCGATGCTAAACGTGAAAATATAAAAAATTTGATTTATTTTAAGAATAAAAAAATTAACTGTTTTAAGTTAACTAACTGATACTAACTAAATGTGAATTGAAATGTAAAAAGTTGTAAGCTCGCCTTGGCGCAAAGTGCACTTGATTTTTATGAGAATTGCATAGAGAGGCGTTCGTCATATTGTCTGGTAACTGGCTCTATAAAAAAATATGCGCAGTTAACGGTTGTTTCTGATTTGGCAAACGGCTCCAAACTCTGGCCAAATGCTCAACTGCCACGCCCCCCAAATTCAAGGCGAATTTCACTAGCTGTGGATGGGAGACGTCGACGGGCCTTGACAGCGAGTATCATAAGCATAATCATCAGTCAAGTGCAGCGCTCGAATGCCACGCCCACCACAAGCCGCCACTTGCAGGTGGCAGGTTGCAAGTTGCAAGTTGCAAGTTGCAAGCTGCATCTAGCGGCACCATCTCGGAGCTGGCGTCATAATTAGACGTTGCAGCAGCTCCGGCTCCCGTTGCACTTTAGTTTGTGGCCCGCAGCCGTCGAATTTTGCCAGCTCGTAAACGAGGCCAAAACGCTGACGCTGACGATGACGGTTTTTGGCCCGTTGCATGATGGCCGTTGAAACGGAAAGTTGTGGCGGGCATCTCTCAACTGGAGCAGCAGGCAAATGAAATGAAAATTCCTTTTGGCAAGTCCGAAATTCGAACCCAACTCAAAAGTCACAGGCAGCACAGGTCAAATATGCTTCATATTTGGGCAGGAGACGACGACGACGACGACGACGACGACGCTGATGATACTGACAGCGGTAAGTGGGAGCGAGAGAGGGAGAGCGAGCGAGTTCTCGTAAATATTTATAAACAAACAAGTAAGACGGCTACAGTCGAGAGTGCTCGACTGTGAAATACCCGCTATCCATTTTGTGAGTATTTAAAATTCTTTGTACATTTTAATGTTTTCGTATTTATATACCGTATACAGTATAAACGCTTTTTAGAAACAACATCACATAAAATATTTATACAATATGCTAAATTAAATATATTACTAATTGAAAAATTCTGTGAACCACGCAACAAACCACAAGCAAACAAAATATAAAATGTTAAAAATAAATTATAATATACCAAACATGGGCACACTGTAAACTTAACGAACTAATCACATGAAGCTGTAACTTATTTTTGCCCTGTAAATGTTTTTATGGATTAACTGCCATGTTTCTCATCTGATCACAATAAATTGTGAATTATTTCTATTAAATTCATATTAATATTATTGTAATATTATTTTTAAATTTGAAACAAATTGTTGTCTCTGAAATCGTCTCGACTGTTCACACTGATCAAGAACATACATATATACTTTAGTTCTGCCCGATTGCTGTTGCCACTCACTTATAATACCCTTCTACCCTTTGGGTAGTGGGTATTGAAAAAAGCCATGACAAAGCCAAAGGCAGCTACAAATCCGTTATAAATAAAACATAACGAGCCGAATTGTTGCCAACCACTTGAAACGCAACTGAAACCAAGAAATGAGCGCAGACGACGCACAAAATGTCAAAAACAATAAATCAAAAAGGGCCCCAAAAAACAACAACAGCGCACAAACGGTCAGGAGCAAGTGATTCGCCTCGAAGCGACGGGGGGAGAACGCGGTGCAGAGGGGATGGGGAAAAACCGTTGGCCAGTCAAACGGAAGCTTCGCGCTGAGTATTTTTTTGGGCACGTTCCCAGCTTACGAAAGGTAACAAGCGATAAATGAATGCGAGTCAGAAGGAGAGGACGGCAAGGAAGGGGTGAAGGGGCGAGAGAGGGGGGGGACAACGCGTAATGCGGCCTTACAAATTGCAGATGACACCACGAAGACAAAGATCACGAAAGAGAGAGTGAGTGGAGAGAGCGGGAGAGCGGGCGAGAGAGGGAGCCTTAGTGGAGCATGCCGTTGGATCGACGGCAGGCATTAGCAGGAAACAAGAGACAAGAAACAAGAACTGCGCAGGCGTCGCTGCTTCGCGGCGTCGCTGCGTCTGCGTCTGCGTCAATGTCTGACTGAGCATATTTGTTGGTGTTTTGCATTGTGAATGAAATGTATTGAAATCATGACAGCGGAAGTTTTGATGTCAACTCGCGAATTGAGGTTATGGCAAAGACTCGCGCATAAATGGACTGCCATTGTCTTCCCCTTATGTGTATGCCTCTAATCTGCCATATAGAAATACGAGTATATATGCATACATTGTGGATTGCTAAAAACGACTTTGTATTTCCTGTGCCACACGCAACTAATTTTAAGTGCTGGGGCGTCAGGTTTTGGGCAGGTTGCTAAACGCCTTACGAAATGTTGGGCCACAAATGTTGCCGCTGGCAACATGCTGCCCAGCAACCACTTCGTCATTCACCTAATGTTGCCAAGCGGCAGCATCCACAAAACCTACATCCACACAGTGCGCACAGTGGAACGCAGCAAATTCACGCAGCATTTCATATTTTAACATTGCGTTTAATATGTATTGCATTTTTAACAATTGCATTTATTGAAGCCTTATTATTGCATTTATTGCAGTCAAAACTACAACTTAAGTTAGTAGTTAGCAATAAATCTCTGGCATTAATAATGTAAAAATAAAGCCACTTCTTTCTGTTAAATTTGTGCATCATAAAGTAAGTAAAAATAATGACGATGCGATTGAATTGCATTAGCGTGTGACATTGCCCACGGTGCAGTTCATTGGAGCGATAACAACGCACAGTGCACAAAACTAAGCCAGTGAGAGCGAGAGGGCGACAGAGAGAGTGCGAGTTACAGCCCACAAGCAACGGACGAAAGCAACAGCAACAGCGACAACAGCAGCAGCAGCAGCAGCAGCAGCAACAGCGACAGCAGCAACATCAGCCGGCAAGCGACCGGCACGAGATGCTGCGGCTGTTTAGTAACGGACAAACGTTTGCCAGGTGAACAACGAAGCCGACGCAAAGCGTGCAAAACGAACGAACGACAAACACAAACGAAACGAAACGAAACGAGTGCGACTGAGTCTGTCTGTGTGTGTGTGAGTGTGTTGGTTACTTTGCTGTTCGTGCTCGTGCTCGTGTTCGGCACTCAACAGCCCACGCGCGCCTGTAATTGTGTGTGTGTGTGTGTGTGTGAGTGTGCCGAACGAAATTTTGTTGGCATATCAAAGTATCTGTTTTTTTTTTTCGGTGTTTCGGTGTTTCGGGTGAAGCAACATTTGCGGGCAGCAGCCGCAGTCGCTGCCAGCCTCCGTCCGCAACATGCAGTGGTGAATTTGGAGCGAGAGACACGAACGAACGAACTCAACTCAACGCAACGCAACGCAACTCAACTCAACTCAACACACAGCAGTGAGCAGTTAGTTGTCGTCCGTCGCCTGTTGTTGTTTGTTGTTGTCGCAGGATACGCGGCGCACGAGGACGTCGAACGTGAACGTGAAACGAATAACGGAAAACGGAAAACGTAAAACGAGCGTGAACGTGCACGTGAAGCGAACAGAACAACGCTGGCCGTTGACCGAGTTGCATCGCCAATCGCATCGACACAACCCAACACACACAACACTATAGAGTGCAGAGAGTGCGAGCGAGAACAAGCGGAAACCAAAGCGGCAGCTGTTGCATGTGGCCGCCGTGCCAGACTCAGTGACGCCGCCGCCGCCGCCGCTGCCGCCGCAGCCGCTGTCGCCGTCGCCGCGCGTGTCGCGTGTGTTTTTGTTGTTTTTGTTTAAGTGTGCAACGTACGTCGCTTGATCCTCGCGAGTGTGACAGAGACACCAACACCAATCCCAATTGCAATACGTGATTTTGAAAATGAATTCCAAGATGAGGCAGCTGCTCCTCCTGCTGCTTGCCACTGTGGCGCTGACGGGCGCCATCAGCATCAACGCCAACGATCCCTGCTACTTCGAGGGCAAGCCGCGGAAATGCTTGCCCAGTTTCGTCAACGCCGCCTACGGGAATCCGGTGCAGGCGTCGAGCGTCTGCGGCGCCCAGCAGCCGGAGCGCTTCTGCGAGCTGCAGCGCGACGGGACGGCGGGCGAGTGTCGCGTGTGCGACAAGAAGCTGGAGCATCGCTATGGGGCCGCCGCTCTCACCGATCTCAACAATCCCAGCAACGTGACCTGCTGGCGGTCGGGCAGCGTGAACGTGCCCCACGATCCGGACACCGCTCCGCCGGACAATGTGACGCTGACGCTGTCGCTGGGCAAGAAGTACGAGCTGACCTACATCTCGCTGTCGTTCTGCCCCAAGGCGCCCCGCCCCGACTCCCTGGCCATCTACAAGAGCTCCGACTTCGGCCAGACCTGGCAGCCCTTTCAGTTCTACAGCTCGCAGTGCCAGAAGTTCTACGGCCGGGCGGATCGCGCCAAGATCAGCAAGTTCAACGAGCAGGAGGCGCGTTGCATGAACTCGCAGCACGACGGCACCGCGGGCGGTGGGGCCGCCCAGAGATTCGCCTTCAATACGCTGGAGGGCAGGCCGTCGGCCAACGATCTGGACGCGTCGCTGGTGCTGCAGGATTGGGTGACGGCCACCGACATCCGGGTGGTGTTCCATCGGCTCGAGCTGCCGCCCCAGCTGCTGCTGAGTCGCGAGCGCGCCAAGGGCAAGGGCAACGCGAACAGCTTCAGCGATGAGATGACCGCCAGCCAGGAGGACGAGGACGGCGAGGAGCTCGACGGCCACGAGCTGGAGGAGCAGGACGAGTACGACTACAACTTGCACGACAACGACAGCGCCGGCTACGACCACGAGGAGTACGAGGAGCCCAAGAAGCATCTCGAGCTCGACGACGAACTGCATCTGGACTATGCCAACGACGGCGAGGGCAAGCGCCAGTCCAAGCACAAGAGCAGCGTCTACGAGAAGCACTACCAGGGCAAGCTGGTGGCGGCCAGCACGCCGTCTCCTCCCGCAAGTGTGCCGCTCAAGGCATCGCCGGCCAGCAAGGTTGCCCCTTCGTCCGCCCCAGAACTTGGTTCCGCTTCCGGTTCCGTCTCCATCCAGCAGCTGCTGTCCGTGTCGCAGCATTACGCCGTCTCGGACTTTGCCGTCGGCGGGCGCTGCAAGTGCAACGGCCACGCCTCCGAGTGTGTGGCGACCACGAGCGGCGTCAGCGCGCTGCACGCCAACCCCAACGACGACGACGGCCAGGACGACGACATGACCACCGCCCTCCACTCGCACTTCGGACGCACCACCAGCAGCAGCGGCAGCGGCAGCTCCGCCGCCCTCCAGCTGAACGCCAAGCTGGCCATGACCTGCGCCTGCAAGCACAACACCGCCGGACCCGAGTGCGAGCGCTGCAAGCCCTTCTACTTCGACCGGCCCTGGGGACGTGCCACCGACAACGACGCCAACGAGTGCAAGAGTGAGTACCCACTGCCCCTGTTATGTTATATTGCTGCAGTCCATATAAACCGTATCTAGACGCGATAAACTTCTAAGCGCGAGGGCGGCTCAAAGAGTCTCGAAAGTTGCCTTCATAAAGCAAATCATTTCCGTGATGAGCAATTACTTCTTATATAAAATTCGATTCGAAGAACAAATTGAGTCGCAAAGAATTACAAAGAATCCCTTCAATACATAAATAATTATCCATAATATTCATTAAAATAGTTATTATGAAATGCAGACTTCAGAGTCCTTTCACTACATTACTATAATATTTATACAAAGTCATTTCTAAACTGATATCAAAAATTGATGTATTTTTTGCACGGCAATACGAAATATTTATGCTATTAAATATAATTCAATTACAAAACAAACCAATTCTACAAGATTAATATTAAACTATCATAATAGTTCTGCTAAATTGCACTTTAATATAATATATTTTGAAATATGAATATATTATCAAGGCGAAATTCTCAAAGGGAATTTTTTCAAGGCGTATTTGTGCTATGAGTGATTTGAACAATTCAGTTTATCTAGAGCATATTCGGAAATTTATTTCTGTCTATGGGAAATTTATTGTCGCTTGTGAAACGCTTCAATTGTTTAATGGAGTGTTAAGATTGTTTCATTTTGCTATTTTATTTTTCTGTACATAAATAATATTTTCAACACTTTTACGGTTGAAATAGTTATAGATAGATAAAGCAATTCTACTTGTTGAAATAAAATATTATTATTGTTATTCATTGATAATTATATTTTATTAAAACACAAATAGTATTTTATTTGTAGTTCTATGTAAATTCAGAGAAATTCGAAAATTGATTTCAGTAGGAAATTGATTGCCTATGTGATGCTCTTCAACTTATTCAATAAACGAAACACATTGAACTTATTTATATGGCTGTTGTACATATAGTTATTTCTGTATGAGAAATAATATCTGAATATATGAATTAATTAGTAATAATTATATTCTTTTAAAACACAAAGTTGTATATCAATGCTGAGCAGCCATCGCTGAAGCGACCCTCGCCGAGCCAGAAATAAATTGAATTTATTTATATGGCTGTTATATATTTATATATGAGAAATAATATCTGCAATATTTACTTGATGAATATATGAATTATTTAGTAATAGGTATATTCTATTAAAACACAAAGTTGTATATCGCTGAAGCGACCCTCGCCGAGCCAGATAACTGATAACTGAGAACTGCGAGCGTTGCTGGCATAAACGGCATTTTGTCGGACAGTCGGATGCACTGTTGGCCTGCCCCATCGAGTGGCGTTTTCAATTGCGGCCATTGTGTGGCACACTCCTCGCTAGTCGATGGTCGATGGTCGATGGTCGAGGAGTGTCGAGATGGAGCGCAATGAACTCGCCAGCAATGCATTGCCATCTAGCATTCGATTGCCATTCCCATTTCCAATGCCAATGCCAATGCCAGCGACAACGACGACGACGACGACGACGACGTCATCGACATTCTTCTCTTTGCATTTTTGGTGTTTTATTCAACACTTGGACGGCGCATTTGAATGCCTCGAGTGAATCGAAATCGACATCGACATCGACATCGATGGAAATGGTAAATGGTAAATGGCGAATGGGAAATGGAGTTGGAGCTGGAAAAGGACTAGAGCAAGGCTGTCCAATCGATTGCAGTCCAGCAAACTGAATCGATCTCTCGCTCTCCCTCTCTCTATTCATTTGGCATATTTGTTGTCAAAGTCAGCGGGTCATTTATGCAATCATCATCATCTCTGTCTCCATCTCCATCTCCATCTCCATCTCCATCTCTGTCTCGCTGGCAAACAAACCAATTATATGTGTTCTTGGCTGTTAGCTCAGCATTGTCCTCACCTTGCAAACACTCGCACGCTCCTCACGGGCTGTCACCTCAGCTCCATCTCCATCCATCTCCAGCTCCAACTGCAGCTTCCATAGAGAGTCATAAATTACTGACGATTAACTTTTTGTGGGCCGTCGCCCGTCCAGAATTAATCAAAGAAACAAATGCGCAGCGGGCGACGCTTCAGCTTCGTCTCCATCTCCAGCTGTAGCTGCGTCTCTAGCGTCTAGCGTCTTCGGGTCAACCCCATAAATGGTAACGGGCCCAGCGCAAACAGCGGTCGAAGGTCAACGTTGCCGCAGTCTCAGCTAATTTATGGCTTATGGACAAATCTCCTGGGCAATTGCCGGGGGAGGTGACCTGGAAGCTGTCTCCGTCTCCATCTCCGTCTCTCGTCTGTCGTCTGTCGTCTGGGGTGGCAATGTTTCTAGTTGCAAACTGATTCTCTGGAGCATTGATTTAACATAAAGCGCGGCAATTGTTTCGCCACTCGCCACTCGCCTCTCAATCAATTTCAATTTCAACTTTTATTGCGGATGGACGTCCATCCAGCGTCTTCTATCCAGCAACTCACCAGCTAGCCGAAGAAGCGAAGACTTCTCAAATCCAAAATTAATTTAACGCATAAGTCGCCGC
Organism: Drosophila formosana; assembly: GCA_035045625.1. Taxonomy (NCBI): domain Eukaryota; kingdom Metazoa; phylum Arthropoda; class Insecta; order Diptera; family Drosophilidae; genus Drosophila; species Drosophila formosana. Next base: position 430,503 of record JAWNOW010000576.1, on the reverse strand, counting down.
GCTTTTGTGCCGAGCTTAAGGGCTTTAATTTGAATTAGTTTTGGCGCCTAGAGGAGTGAGGAGGGTTGACAGCCACTTGGCCAGTGAATCCACATCCACATCCTCATCCGCATCCGCATCCGGATCCGTTCTTTCATTTCAAATGCATGGGCACAACAGCAACAACAACAAAAAAACAAAAAAGATATACAAAAAAGTCGCGAAACGAAACGAAACGAAACGGAAACAAACAAACTTCAAGCGCCGCGGCCGAAAGGCAAGTGATAAAAATATTTATGTTGGACAAAATTCCAAGCGACGTCTCTCTGTCCGTCCGTCCGTCTGTCTGTCCGTCCGTCTGTCCCTCTGCCTGCTCACAATCATCCATTACCCGCTCCCAGTTGCAAACTGACCAACTCTGCTCTGCCGCTGGCAGCTCTTTGCAAGATTTACGCGAGCCAAAAAAGAGTAAATATTGAAAAAGGAATTGGAAATCCACACGGGGGCAGCCTCGACTTGCCCCTTGCCACTTGCCCCTCTCACCTGCCTGCATCCGTCTGGCTTATCTCGAGGCCTACCCCAAAAACAAAGAGCCCAACCCAAGCCCCTAAATGCGATGCGATGCGATGCGATGCGACGCGACCCGCTTCCAACTCATTGAGTCGCACATTAATATTTAGATTTGCTTTATTCGCCAGCAATTTGTTTCGATTTCGATTTCGGCTACGGCAACGACAACGACAACAACAACGGTGACCCGTTCACTTGAATGGGATCGGGAATGGAAATGGGAACGAAAAGTGTTGCACAGTGGTGCCAGATTCCCAAAGTCATTTCCAAAAGGTTTGCGACCAACGAAAATATTATTTATTTCTTGATTGTATCTGTATGCTACTATTTTATTTTATTTTATTTATTAATTAGCATTCATCACTTGCATCGTCATAAGCGAAAGATTTTTTAATTAGGTCGCAAAATGAGTTTATTTTACAAACTTCTCACATGACTTTGATAATACGCAGCGCAAAAAATCATTTTAAGCAGACTCTTTTATGAAAATTACGCTGAGAAATTCAAAAATTGATTTATGTCAATAGAAAAATGTTTTAAAGGTCATCATCAATTCCAATAAATTATTCAAGTTACATTTACTTATTTTGCTAATATATATTTCTGAGAATGGGCAATGCTATTTTTAATAATTTATTTCTGAAATAAAACAAAAATAAAAAACTAGTTAACTAACCTTTTCCCGGGTTTTCCCCAATCCATGCAGCGAATGCTGGTTGGATTAATATTGCCTAAATACCCCCAGAGATTTCAGATTTTAATTTTAATTGCATTACTTTTTTTTTTTAATTTTAAACTACAAAAATATTTGTTATCATAATTTTACTCTTCTAGTCATAATTTCACATTATAATTTCTTCAATGTCGACTGTTCGTAGTCGACTTTAAATAAATAAAATAAAATAAAAATTATAGTGCATAAAATATGTATATTCAACTGAGCAACTTGCAGCTTCTTGTGACCGGGTTCGAAATGCAGCTTGTGACATTTTTGCATTTCAAAAAAGTGTTTATTTCTGGCTTATATACCAAACATATTTTTGTACTCTCTGCAAAGAGTAAATAAAGATTCAGCACTCTCGAAAGTGGATTACAAGCTTAATAATTTTTTTTTTATTAATTTGAATAAATTTAATATAATTCATGTAATAATATCTGCTTCACAAATGTTGTTCTCTATTGCGTTATATTGACACTATATATAATACTATATATGTATATAAAGCATTTGATATTTGCTTCTTCTGCTTTAAGTTTTTGTCCCGTTGTGAATGAGTTCAATTATTTTAGCACACATTCTTTTTGCTCGTATATATCGCTTATTGCCGCTCACCTGGATTTGGTCGCAGCTGAATCGCTTCTGGTCCACTGCCTGCCCCGTGAGCGAAGGGCTTTGGGGAGTGTGTGTGTGTCACACACACACACACACACATACACTTACATACAGAGACAGAGAGACAGCTTGGGGTACGATTGTCGCAGTGGCTCGCGGGTCTCTTGGTCGCCTGGTTTGCTTGGCTGCTTGGCCCTGGTCTCTGGTCTCTGGGGCCGAGTGAAGCGCATCTAATGCGTACCATCTGTTTAATTTTCAGTTCGAGTTGAGTTTTTGGCAGCAGCATCAACGGCTGCAATCGCAATCGCGCTGGCGATTGGACTTGGAGTTGGAGTTGGAATTGGAGATGGAGATGGCCAAAGGCCATTGTTTGTCTCCGCCCATTGAGAGTTTTATTTCTTTATTACATTTATTTGTGTGTGATTTCCCATGTACACGGGGGTGGAAGGCGTTTAAGGACGAGGACGAGGACGAGGGTGAGGGCGAGGGTGCGGGCTGAGGGTATTTTTTGGTTTTGGTTTGCCGGACTAATTCGCTGCGTTTACATTGCAATCTCTCGGTTAATCCCGACAGCTGTGCGCATTTTGCATGCTCACAGTTCCAGCAACAGCCAGGACGAAGGACAACAACAACAACAACAAAAGGCACAAGGTTTTTGTTGTCCGCCTGACTTGCAACAAATTGCGCGAACTAACGGCGGCCATTGCTCAGCAACAGAAACTGTTACAGCGGCTATCAGGCAGCGAGCGGCAGTTAAGTTGTTGCACATATGCAACAAGAATCATTGCGGCTCATATGTCTGCCCCAAGTGTGGGGCAGACAGGCGGACGAGGTGGCATCGAGTTGCGAGCGAATCGCTTGGAACAGAAAACAAAATGCAACACTTTATTCCACAACCGCAACAATGTGGTTTCGAGGGGCAGCGTTGGAGGAGGCAACGTTGCAGGCGATAGCGATGTGAAAAAATGTTGGCGGCCAGCTCTGAGGCAGGGCGGGAGGGGGAAGTGCCACACTTTGTTGGCGGCGCGCCTGAAAGTATGCAAAAAAGTTGCTTATTTAAAAAATAGCAACGCTCGTCGCTAAAAAACACTACTCAGAGAAAGAGAGAGAGAGAGAGAGAGAGAGAGGGAGAGCGAGAAATTGAGATTGGGAATGCATAATGAGTGTCCTTTGTGCAGAGCGCACAGGACTCGACTTAATTCAACTCCAGTCTGAACTCGACTCGATGGAGACTGTACTTAATTTGTGTTTTGTTGTGTTGTGTGTTTGGAATGCCGAGGGAATCGCAAAGGGATATGATTATGGATGTGATTTGTTTTTGTTATATGGCCGGGAATGCAAGGAATTCAAGTTGAAAGCACAGCTATGCGATGCCGCAAATGCCAACTACAAAAGCAATTTTAATTAAAGAACGCCTTCTCAGCCTTAGCCTTCTTTGGCTTTTTGGCGTGGGCAAAACTGAGAGAGTCCAAGGAGAAGGGGAACGGGAACGGGAAGTGGAAGTTGTAAGTTAACTATCAACAAGACCTGAAATTTATGCAGTCCTAAATATTTACATATATTTTAATTTACAATGAATTAAAAGGCAATCAATAAATTAGAAAAATGTTACGAATTAATACTCATGCAAACCCATTAAGAGACAAGGGTATTTAAAACTAAAAAACGTATTAATTATATTATATTATGGAATAATACAAATACATAGCCTATTATTACATTTAAATACTATAACTTCACAGAAAAGTCGAATGAATTTGACGATGATTTTTTAATGTTATTGCAATTTTCAGGTATTGCAAATAAGAGTTAAACGTTTTACAATAATTGAATTATGCTTTCTGAACTCTTATTTCATTGAATATTTATTAACTTCCTATTTTTAATTAAATGTTTGATCAAAACTCTATAAGAACAGTCAGTGACTATTATGAAAAATTTTAAATTATAAACAGTATACAAATTATATTCAATTTTGATTAGTCAAATTTTGCTGGGAAACTGGGAACAATTTTGTTGCAATGAATTCAAAAAGAAGTTGCAATTTAAGTAAGGCTGCGAAAATTGCTGTGGTTTTTGGCTAAGAGTTTTGAATAAACTCTTTAAAAAAGGGAAGTTCACAGCTCCATAGTTGCCATGTGTTGTCGCCTGTCTTTCCGATCGCTCTCTATCTCGCTCTCACTCTCTCGCCCTCTCTCTCTCTGGTTGCGGCTTGTAGTTTGCGATGTTCCCACGTTGCCTTTTGCCACCAACATCATTTGATGCAGTGCAGTGGCATAAAAACCACGCAATTTGCTACACTTTTAACACTTGCACGGCTCAATGAAGTGCAACGACACCCAACACCCAGCATCGCTGTCTCTTTCGCACTCCATCCGTCTCTGTCTGTGTCACTCGGAAAAGCCCAAGTCAAAGCAAATCGTAAAAACCCCAAAGCGCTGGAAAAAAAAAAACGTGAAACAAAAACTGCAAATAAAACTGAAACGGAAACGGAATCTGCAAAAGCTTTGCTGGTGTTGTTGCACGTTGCAAGTTGTTGCTGTTGCAACCGCATGATTTTGCGGTGGCTGCCCCGCTCGATACCTGCTCTTAAGCACTCCGCTCCCAGTGTAATCGAATCTGTGCCACACTCCCCCCCACCAGCCACCTTCCTCCTCCTCATCCTTCTCGGCCAGTCTGTGCAGCACTTTGGCCCTTTTTGGCCGCCTTTTATTTGGCTGGCTTTTCATTCGCAGTCATCGCTACGCTTTCGCGCGTCCATTGCCAATGGCTACGTGCCGCAGTTTTTAACTGCCTTTTAGCTTGGCAATCTGGCAATCTAGCAACCTGCCACACACTCACACACACACACTCTCTCCCTTCAATTTTCTATTCGGCTGACCCAGCTGACCACACGCAATTCAAATGGCTTCAAATTGCAACGCGCAACATAAAAGCGTACGCAAGCAGCAGCAGCAGCAGCTGCCACACTGTGGCGCCCCTTCTCGCTCTGCGTGCCACACCATCAACGACACGACGCCCTAATCCCCGCCAGCGGTGGCAGCATAAAGTGTTTTGTTAAAAGAGCCCATCAATTTGTCGCCCATTAAAAATGGGCATGCCAAATTATAAACTAACCAAAATTCCAATTGGAAGTAATTAACACTCTTTTTACATGTGTGTGCGTGTGAGTGCGTGTTGGGGTCGAGCAACAGACAGGCGACAAATCGCAGCAACTTATTAACAAGCAACACATAGCCGGAGAGTGGGCAAAATACGGCTAAAGGCAGCCAGAAAAAGGCCATCAAAGCGAGCACAACGCACACTGTGATTCCCCTCCCCCCTGCTGCCCATGCTTGGCACCCCGCTGCTGCTTAGAATACAGTAGCTTACACACACACTCGCACTCACACTCACACTCGCACTCGCACTCACACTCATATTCACACACTCGCAGAGACATAAAATGTTTTAAGCACATTTCGGCTGCTGTTGCTCACCTCAAACACTCATCTATTTTTCTTCATTAACCAACACACTCACACTCACACTCACTCACACACACTCATTCACACACTCACTTGCTAAGGGCACGACAAACGCTTTAATAGTTTTTCCGTGCCTTTAATTTATGTGAATTTGAAAACATTTTGTGGCTGCGCCAGGCGCATCGCATCGCTGGCGAGAGGGGCGAGTTGAGGGGGCGAGAAGGGAGCAGAAGTGTGGGGCAACGTGGTGGGAGAAGGGGCAAAGAGACTTGGCTAGACACTGCAAGTTATGCTAAAAGGCAAGCGAAGGTTCAACATCGTAAACGAGCTTTCGATTTGTAGTAGTTACCTTCCTCCCCTCGCCCTCCTTTGGGCCCTTGCTTCCACTGTAAAGCAATGAAAATTGCTTTTAAATGAGGTTTTCGCTGCGGCAGCCGAAACAAAAATAAACTGCCCAACTAACTAACCAACTAACCAGCGAGACAACGAGACAACCATGCAACAAGCTGAGCAACGTGCAACATGCATTCACTCGATACTCTTCCCTTTGACTCTGTGTAATCACAGTTGTCGTTCTTGCCACAATCGGCATAGAACAAAGCTGCAATTAAAATGCCGCCACTTGCTGCAAGTAGTTTAAACTAAAGGGTATACTAACTAGTAGGAATCAACTATACCAATCAACTAAATTTATTTGCACATCCAAGATCAGGAAATGCGATATTTTATGTATGTATATCGCCAAGTGCAGTTGGGTTGTAATTATAGAATTACACATTTCGGAATATTGTGTTATTTTTGAGGCATCAGATATTTCCAACATTTTCACGACATTTGTTCAGCAATAGTATTCTTCGATCGTGACGAAAAAATTCACAACATATTTTTATTCTTATAGATAACCAATAATTTGCAGAATATTTGTATTTCAATTGTAAATGCTTCGCATTTGTATATTAAATGCGCATTGCAGATTATTACATAATTTGCGTGTTACTCAAGGAAATAAGTATGTTTTATAAATCAAATAAATTTGTAATAGCAACAAATCAATTTTTGTGATTATTGTATTAATTGGCTCTACAAAATAAAATTTATCATTCAACTTTCAATTCATATTTCAACGATGATGATAAAGAAATGTTTATTGCTTGTCAGCATAATAAATATTAGAACTCACGAATTTTTTGGAAATTGTATTAATTAATACATGTTTAGTATTCATAGTCCTCTTGCTTCATTAGAACAGCTTATTTATGTATTTAAAAATGCTGCTTTTAGTAGCTCAGTTAGTACAGGGTTCCTCGCAGTCGCGCACACTTTGCCACTTTGTTGTACTTGCTTCGATGTGGCTTTGACTTGGCCGGCGGTTAAGGATTGAGATTGAGATTTGGCATTGGTTTTAAGTCGCCGGCTGCAATTGCCAGACAATTGGTAAAGCTCTTCGGTCTCTCTGTTTTGTTTTGTTTTTTGTCGTTTTTTTTTTGGGACTCTTTTGCTGTCCTTTCTCTATCGCCTGGATGACCAAGTGCTTTGGAGTTAGTTAACTGCACTTGGTTGCAACCTCAAATGCCTTTTTATGGACACATTGCAGCGATGGCGTCGAAAGGCAACAGCAACAACAACACGAACAAGAACAATAATTACTACAACAATAGCAACGAAAGCAACAGCAATTACAAGCGTGGGGCACAAATGTGGAAGAGAAGGGATGAGAAGCGCAGAGAAGGGCAGGAAAGGCAGGAAGAGAAACGACATTGGGGGAGAGGGAGGGATGAACACAAAACTGGTGCACGATGACTTCAACATAAGTCAACACTAATTGCAATTTGCAGCTAAGCACACACACGCACACTCACATGCACTCACGAATACACTCACAAGCAGAATCACACAAATGGCTGGGGTACAAGGCATAAGTAAAAGGATAGCGCACAATGAAACAAAACCAACAAAAACAACTGCAAGCTGTAAGTGTGAGTGTGAGTATGTGAGTGTGTGAGTGTGAGTGCATAGTTGTTGTTGTTGTCGGTTGTTGGTTCTTGGTTGCTGCGTCGTTTGCATGGATTTTAGATGCGATGAATGAAAACAGTGAGTGCAAGTGAGTAAATGGGTGCGAGTGCGAGTGCGAGTATGAGTGCGAGTGTGAGTGTGTGAGTGCAAGACACATTTGCAATTTAATTTGCACAGCTCAATGCAAACAGACAAAAACAAAACGAAAAAACTGAAAAATAAAAAGAGAGGAGGCGAAACCAACAACTACAAGCGAATACAAGGAGGAAAATGTAAAATGCGAGTGGGGCAAACACAAAGAATAGGCGAATACACTCACAACATCGACACACACACACCTCGATTTATGAATAATTATGAGTGCAGGCAGCTGCAACGCATGAATATTTTGTCAGCCAAAGAATATCAATGAATATGCTAGGCGAAAATTGAATACATTTGGATATTCACACTATGAATACTAATTGGGCGTCAATGATTCGATGAATAAAATATAATTTATTTATTAATTTTGAACATTTAACTAATTGGAACATAAATATCAGATCAATTTGCATATATTCACTATGCGTATATGAATATTATATAAATACTAAAATGTTTAAAATATAATTTAATTGAGTGTCAATAAAAGATGCGCTTTAACTAAATGTAATTAAATTATTGAAATATGATATTGTTTTATCATTTTTGAATATAAAATTAGTCAAAATATCAATTTATTAGGTGTCAATGCATTTCAATTTATTCATATATGTACTTGTGAATATTAAATTAATTAAAATATAATTTATTTCATTTATTTGAATGTTAAATTCATTAAAATATTATTTACTAGAGTGGCAATGAATAGCAGATGAATTTGAATTTATTCAAATGTGTATTTATGAATATTGAATTAATTAAAATATGCACTCCACTCACGAATAGTCGAATGAGTGTCAGAACGAAAGACTCGGCACGTAAATAAACATATGAAGAGCAAGCAAACAAATACGCCACACTCATGAATATGAACGAATACAGCGAGTGCACTCAAGAGTGCCGAAGATCCGAAAGTGTTGAGTAAACACACGAACGCAAATGCCTTTGCCTCCGCAAGTTATGTGGCATGCCCCAAAAATGTAGTCACATAAATTGCAGAGCACCTGCCGCCCGCGTGGCGGCAGAGCATTAAAAAGTCGGTCAGACTGCGAAATCGCTGCAACCTCATTCAGAAGTGCCACGGGCGACGCATCGTTCCTTTGAGGCGCCTCGGCAAAGACACAACCGAAACAAGGAAAACAAGGCGAACCGACAAAACAGAAGCAAAACAAAACAATGCCAAATGAAAACAAAAAAACCGAAAAGGAAAACGCTGCTGCAGAAAACAAACAAAACAAAAGTAAAAAAGCTAAAGCTGAAGCAGATACAGAGGCAAAATGTTTGGCCAGCAACAGAGACAAAAATATGGCAACGAAATGCTGGAGAACAAAACTTATTTTTTTCGAAAAGAAACAAAATAAAAAGAATTTCATTTAAATATACTCTCGCACACCGTGGGGTAGGGGAAGGGGCAGGAAGGGGGAGTGGTAAAAATTCCTGAGGCGTATAAAAAGCATAGAAATTCGAATATGTTAAATCTCATTTTGGCCATGGCAGCAAAACTAATAAATTAGCCCGCAGAAGAAGTCAAAGAAGCCATCAGACGACGCTCAAGTGTGTTTTGTTGTGTTGTGGCAACAACATTTGGTCGCAATCATAAAATTACAATTTGAATTTGAACAAGAAAACATTTGGCAACTAATTGGAGCAACCTCAACGACGACGATGACGACAAACCCCAAAGAGCCCAAAAAGGCGAAACGCTTTGAAGTTTTTTGGCCTGGCCATAACTGAAAACTGGATCAGGGGCTAATGCTGCAAATGTTTGTGAATTGAGAGAGCGAGAGAGAGAGACGGAGAGGGAGATGGAGTCTGTGGCGCAGCTGTTGTCGGACAAATTATAAAGCCAAAAGAGCCATAAAACATGACTAAGTAGACGACTGCGGTGACTTCCCATATACTCGCATGAATACTCGTCGAATGCCGCCAAAATAAAACGAATGAATAAAGCGTGGGGGCCACCTTCAGGCGGGTTTACTGTAGTTGTTGAAGCCAAAGCCGAAGCTGTTGCTGTTGCTGTTGCTGTTGCTGTTGCTGCTGCTGCTGCTGCTGCTGCTGTTAAGCGGCTTGTGGTCAGCAAACGCAGACAAGATCGAAAATGCCAAAAAAAACAGAAGAAAAAAAACGAGCAAGAAGCTGTCGGCGAACAAAGAACAGAGAAGCGAACTGAAACATGAGGCAACAACCAAAGTTGTGTCGGGGCGTAAGACGAGTAGCTAAAAGGGGGGCGTGGCCACCGCCACTGTGGGCATCGTGATGCGCCGCAGTTGGCGCAAAATGCTTGCGCAAATTAAATAGTAATTGCTTGAGAAAGTCAGAAACAGAAATATGCAACAGCAGCGGCAGCGGCAACTTGGCTAAAAGGCAGAGAGTCATCAGCGCATTGTGTATTTGGCAATCGGCGAGTCGAAAGCGGAAGAGGAAGCCAGAGGAGAGAAGAGTTCAGAGACGAGCAGCTTTAGTTGGCCAGAGAGGAAAGCTGTTGTTAAGTAATTAGACAAACAATGGCAGCCAAAGTGCTTGCAGGCAACAAGATGTTGGCGAGTATGCAACAAAATAGAACAACAACAGTTCGGGCGAGTTCAGAAATATTATTAATAATATTGCAGTGTAATTAGTGATTGGCCCAATGGACAATGGCAAACTAATTGACGAGTTCATTAACTGCCAAATGAATATGTTAACAACCGGGCGAGAGAACAGCAACAAAAGGCCGGCAATTTAATTTTAAACCGTCGCTAATAACTTTTACCAGGCGCACGGCCGATAAACTAATGAACGCTTAAATGATGTATTGTTGCGGCCATTTATTGAGTGCATGACAACTAATGAGTTCCGCCCACCGGGGGGCGTGGCCATGGCAATAAAATGCAGCTAATTAAAATGTGTAAAAAACACTCACACACACACACACACGCACACAGTTTAAGTGTTAAATATTTAACACAAAATGTAAATGCAATTTTCGAGCGTTTCCAGCATAATTTATGACCACAAAAGGCTACCAAAAAACAACGAGTTCAAATTGAAATAAAAACGAGCTGAAAAATTGAATAAATAATAATGAAATAATCATGCAAAAAAATGCAGCGCAGCGTGAAAAAAGGCAACATAAAAAAGCATAATAATAATAAACAATAAAATGCACTAATAAAAGCTCACGCATTCTGACTTCATTAAAATGCTTCACAGCTGATTTGTTGTAGCTGCAACAAATTGCATAACTTTTAAAGAGGCAGAGACACAGAGAGAGATAGAGAGAGGGGAAAGAAAACATTTATGTGAACAGGAAATTTTGCGTGCAGCTTTTAATTGTTGGCATCTCTTTGTCGTTAACTATTATTGTTATTATTATTATTGTTATTCAACTATTATGTTGCATTGCACATTTGTTGCTAAATTGTTGGCTGCCATTTAATAGTCGGCATTTGTTTTGTGTTTCAAATTGCATGCAAATTGGCCGACGAGACAAAGTGAGAGAAAAGTTGACAGAAAAGCCAAAAGCCACAATGCCAAAACGTGACCAGGTTTAAATTCAACGTCAGTCCGACAGTTGATCCGAAATAGATACGCCGACTTTAAACTCAATGGTTTTTCCACCACCAACTGCGGGTAGTATATATTGTAAATTTTCCAACAATTGCGCGTATTAAAGAGTGCGGACAACTCTTGGGTTTTATTCGAATATCGCAATGTCAATCGGTCACACAGAGCCTTAATCGTAACTCAAACAAACAACTGAATAATCAATGAGTCCAACACAACTCTGGCAAGCAGACTACTACTACAAATGCTGACATGCATAAATAAATGATAATCTGACCATTTGATAGTGCAATCTCGTGTTTTGTAACCGAAAATAGGAGCTCTGCTTAATGAATGAATACGACAACGTTTTGTTGTAATATTTGTTATTAAATCATCGCCAAGAAATTCCCAAATGCGTTTATTCTTTTTAAATTGCTGAAATTCTTGCATAAATCGAAGCAAATCAAATCAATTGACATTTGAATTGTGTGAGCTTATGACTTTTGCACTTGTCTTTAAAGAGCTAATCGGTTGAGTTCGAGTTCCCAGTTCGAGTTACGAATTGACAGACTAAACTGTTGGTCATCAATTACTCAATGATGCCATCAATATTAAAGTGCTCAACAAAAATAGGAAACACAAAACACATTCGCATTACATTTGAGTCTGGTTTTGTGGCAATGCCACACAATTAACTGCAGCAGCGACAGCACGATGTGGCATGCCACGGCTGCCCTTGTTGTTGTTGCTGCTGCTGCTGCTGCTGATTGGCAGCTTGGGCTTGTGGCACGACTGAAATTTATACGCGATAATTAAATCGAATTCACTTTTAAGCTGCGCACAAATTTGTGTGCAATCAATTTGAGCGTCAACTTAATTATGTGCACATTTTTTTGTTTGCTTGCTGTTGTTCTCACACAATGCCAACACTGCGTATACGCGATATTCAACACTGAGTAGTTTTGAAGGCGGCAGCTTGGGCGACAGCTTCAATCTTGCAGCTCGCTCCAATCTAAGAGAAGCTGCCATCTCCAATCTCCCGCTCGTTATCACAATACAATTGAAATTCATATTGTCGATGCGAGTGCGTCCGATGAATTGATGCAGAAATTCATTTACATTTGAGCGGACAGACAGACGGACGGTCCGCAGTTGACATCAATAGCCGCGCTTTGATTACAGTTCAGTTTCAATTTCCAGCCGCTGGCCGACAAAACAAAACAAATGAAATTGCGGTTGGGCAGCGAAAAAAAAATAGAAACCGGCGAAAATAGAGACAGAGAGGCAGAAAAAGCAAAGAAAAAAAAACCACCAAAAAACAGCGAGTGACGTGAAGAGGGCGACGCGTGACGCTGTCGTTTGGAGTCCGCCGGAAATGAATAAATTATTTTTCAAAATTAAATATTTGAAATGGCAAAGTTAACATAAAAAGCGAATTATGCGAGGCGGATCCAAGTGGAGGAGGGCGGCGTCGCCGGCGGCGGAAGTGGCGACCGTTAAAACACTCGCAATGAACTGTCGGAAACAAGCAGCGAGAGAGAGAGAGAGGGATAGAGGGAGAGAGGGAGATAGAGGGTCAGTCAGTCAGTCAGTTGGTCGATATTAATTTTATGCAAAGTGTGCAGCATTTGGAAGATGTCCCGAAGTGGAAGTGAAGACGCAGCCAGCGAGCTGGACATAATGCGGCTCGCAGCTAGGGTCAAGAGCGAGACAGGGAGACACAGAGAGAGAGAGAGAGACACACAGAGAGTGAGAGGGAGGGGCAGAAATAGAACTGATACTTGACATGGGCAGAGAACGAGACATCGCTGAGCCGCAGGCTGAGCGGGGCAATGTCAACAGCCAAGTTGCAACATGCAGCCAACTGTAGGCCGTGTGGCAAGTACGTGCAAACGATACTACAGCGTGCGCTGTACTCGACTCTGCCTCGGGGCGATGCTGCCACTGCGATGCGTTGTATTTATTACACGTTCGCCAATGACAGCAACAACAGCCTCCACCTTAAAGCTGTTTGCCTTTAGCCCAGCTTTGTTTTCTATTTTATTTTGGTTTTGGGGCCAAAGGCCAAGGTAAGGCAAAGACAGCCACAGACAGACGGACGGACAGACGGACAGACGGACGTAACAAGCAACAACTTACAATGTTGCCAGCGTTCTCGGGGCACGCGCGTTTCGCCTGCTCTCGTATTTGCCTCTGCATTTCCGGCTGTGGTTGTGCCTCGAGTCGCGTCGCGTCGCGTCTCATCGAGTTGAGTTGAGTTGGGTTGAGTTGGGGACTGTCTCCAAAGCTGTGTCTCGCTGTCTTCTTGTATCTTGCTGTGTGTATCGGCATGCAGACAACAACAACAACAGCAACAACAACAGCAGCAATCGAGGCATGGGAATGAAGGGCGCACATTTTTATGCGCTTTAATGAAAATCCTCTTATGCCGCCGTTGCTGCCACTGCTGCCGCTGCTGATGGGGCAAATTTGAATGATGGAGAGTCACGAGCGAAGACAGGAAGTCGCCTTTGAATCGTAGTTACATTCAATTCAATGATTCGCAGCCAAACAGATTTATGCTGATGAAGTCACAGTTTACAGCAGCAGTCGCAATCGCAGTCACAGTCAACTTCGCATCTCCAACCAACGAACAGCAGCTTTGAGCCAAGTTTTGTTTAAAGTTTGCTTTTGCTGTTGCTTTTGCATGTGGCTGTGGCAGTGGCAACAACTTGAAGCAGCAAACAATGCGCACAGACAACCTGAAGAGTTGTCGTCTATTTGCCTTTGAGTTAGTTAAACTCGTCGCTGCCTGCGTGCATATTTTTTCTAATTTAGATTAACCCGCAGCCAAGGAGAGCAGCATTTAAAAATAAAAAAATACAAAAAAAATAGGAAAAGAGAGAGAGAGAACGAGAAGAGCGGCAAGCGGAAAGCGGAAAAGAAAAAGGAAAATTCTAGCGCATTGTGCACATGAGCACGTACGTGGCAAGCATCCAAGCATCCAACCAGTTGGCTGGCAATTTAAGATTATGAACCACACGCAGACACAGACAGCGAAGAGGGGGCTAAGGTTTGAGCCTAGAGTCCAGAATCAAGTCTAGGCCTGGCCATATGCTGCCTGGACTGCCGACAGTTGCCGACTTTTTGGTTACCTTCGTTTGCTCTGGCAGTTGGCCAGCGCTCTGATGATGGAATCCGAGTCGACTCCACGCCATGGACTACTGCAGCTGCAGGTGCTTTTACCTGGGAGGTCTCTGTCTCTGTCCAGGCCAGGCGAGAGCAGAGCAGAGCACCAGACCGGGTCTAGTCTTGTCTGGACGGGCTCTTGATTGCTTGCCAGCAAATTGTAATTGTGGGAATTAGCAGGCCAGGCCAGAGACGCCTCGCCTCGCCTCGCGTCGCTGCACCTTGCCACACACCAACAACAGCAACAGCAACAACAACAACAACAACAACAACTTGCAACTGCGACGCCTGTCGCTGAGCAACTTCATTGCATATTGTAATTGAAAAGTTTAATCAAATTATAAGCTCAAATTTCATGTAATTGCAATTGAGTTGAGCGCGTTTCTTCATCACTCGCACACCGACAACATCGGCAACTCCCACCCAAACCCCATACATACATACATATGTCTTAGATACTACGTGCCTGGGTCAGGGGCGGTGCCAGTTGTAGGGGGGCGTGGCAGCACACTGTCGCTGCACTGTGTGCGGTCAATAAATATGCACGAGCAGTTGCCTCCAGCCTCGAGGGGATGGGCTGGGCTGGGCAGCCAAGCAACGGCCATTAGGACAGGGAGTGGCTGGCTTTTGGCTTCATTAGCTCAGCACTTCGATATGTTATCGATAGCTGATTCTGCTGCAGCGTTATCGATTAGCCTCATCGACAACATTGAACACATTTGAAATTATAATAATGATGATGAAAACAGAAATATTAACAAAATAGAATAATGATGACAAATAGAAATATGAATAGCGAAAACAATAATAAGACTAATGATAATAGTAGTTATAATAACACAAAAAATAATAATTACATTAATTCTGAGAATAATAAAAGTAGGGTTAGTAATAAGAATTGAAAAAATAGTACTTGGAATAATGTTAATGAAAATAATTTTAAAAAATAATGATTAAGAATGAATAATAATGAGTATGGGAATGACAATAGCAATGGCAATAATATAAACAATGAAAGTAATGATAATATTAATAATAACTGCAACTACTTTCTCAACACAATACATTTGCTAAGTCCTAAAAAAAAGTTTCAGTTTTGCAAATGATATTTTTCTGTTTTTCCCATATGATAGTAATAAGAATATTACAAATAGTTAACTGATGAAAGTAATGATAATATTAATAATAATTGCAATTACTTTCTCAACACAATACATTTCGCTTAGTCCTAAATAAAGTCTCAGTTTTGCAAATGATATTTTTCTGTTTTTTCCATATGATAGTAATAAGAATATTACAAAGAATTTACTGTTTTTTGATCCATCGATCTTTTCCGCTAGTTGCAAGGAAAGTTTTTATAGCCAACAATGTTTTCTTCGAATTTCCCTTCGAAGCGATAGGCGTTATTTAATTACTTCAATTCTCTTCACATTGTTTTCTCATACATACATATGTATGTATATGGTATATAGTAGTAATTGAATGACATGAATGAGTTTGCAAAAGAATAAGTAACTTCAATGCATAAATGCTGCTGCTTCAGAGCCGAATCCAGATTTAAGCGCGCTTCTTGCGCAGATCGATGACCTCGATCGATGACTGAGAATCCATTCGAATGTGCTCCGCCTTCATGGTCAGCGGTTCAGTGTTCTGGTGGCTGTGGAAGCCACCGGCTTGGCATTTGCCAATGAAATCGAGACCATATTTGGGGGTCAGCACAAAGAAGGTGGTCTGTTGTTTCCTGGGGGCACAGACGATGGCAATGGCCTCGGGCATCATCCGCTGATAGGAATAGTGAGTGTGCATGTCCACCGAGGACAAGAACGCGTCCTGCGTGGGATGCGTATGAATCCAGCCGAGAGTCAGCAGCTGCAGCTCGAACTGCACCTCGAAGAGCTGCTCCTCGTGCGACGCGCTGCACGTGGACTCGGTGCCCACCTGTTTTGGCACTATAATGTGTGTCACACGCAACTCGTTCCCGTCCAGTTGTCCGGCGAGCACTCCGCACGTCTCGATGCGCTTGACGGTGTTGGGCTTCACCAGCTGCAGGAACACCTTGACAGTGTCCTTGGGCACGTGGACGATGCGCAGCGTCTCAATGGGATCCTCGGCCAGCGGAGGCATCGATGACTGAACATCTGACTGAACATCTGACTGAACTGCTGTTGATGCAATCGACGTCTCCTTCGGCTTCTGCCGCTCCAGATACTCGGCATACTCGAGCTCGTACTGTTTGAGCAGATGTTGGGCCAGGGCAATTGTCTGGGGCAGAATATGTTTAGTGATTTGGCTCTCAATCTTAAGCACCGTATCCTCGATGCTTTTGTAGTCGCGATGCTGGTGGATGGTATTGATGAACAGCGTCACATATTGACTGTAGAGTAAGAATGCGTTCTCGCCGTCTTCGTGCCGCAAAAACTCATCCGCCAGTCGCAGCATCTCGACGCCGCACTCGATGTACTTCGATCCCGACACGGATTGCAGATCCCGCAGTTTGACGCTATTTCGATGCGCCATCAGACGCTTAAAGCGTTCCTTGGGGTTCATGGCGTTTTTCTCGTCGATCGGTTGCGACATTTTCTCCACAATTATGCGTAGCGAATTCTTGAACTTTTGGCAATGTGCTTTCCAGGAAAGTGACATTTGGCAGCAGTGTTGCGAAAGCTTCCACTCACATCGATACTATCGAGTACTTTTCACTGTCAATTCAATTCTCTAATACAAATAAATGCATTTCATAAATATTTTACTTCACATTCTCACGAAGTAGAATTTAGGCGAGGGAATAATTTTCTTCCAGTTGTGTTTATATATGCCTTAAACAGTTGTGATCTTCGATTATTTATTTTGTTCGCATTTTGTTGAAATACAATTATATTATTCATTCCTAAATAAATGTGCATTTTAGTAAAATGACTATACAGCCTCAATTATGTATATTATAGTTGTAATTATTAGTACATTCAAAGTGTTGAAAGTATTTTGGTAACAAAAATGGTATATCGATAGCTTTGAGGATGGATGAGCAGTGTTGCCAACTCGTTGACAGGGTTTGAAATTAGTTAAGCACAGTTCGAAAATAGCAAGAAGTGCAAAATATTTTTTCATCTCGCAAAATCAATTTTAATCAACAAACATTATATTGAAATATTCTTTTGGTATTTATCTATTCGCAAACCAATAATGGTTAGAGATGGGCGTATGTGTTTATTGTCATCACTATCCGATATGTGGGGTCGTAAATGTGCAAATTCAACAGCACGTATATACTACTACATATATATACATACATATGTAGTTTTTAAAATACCTGACTGTGTTTGAGTAACAGCCAGAATAAATGCAAGTGTCTGTTTGCAGTAATTGCTGTGCTAAAGTAGCCAGATTTGATGTGAAACTAGCAAATTTAGCATCACAGCTAATGAGTAATGCTCGCGATGTATATCGACAAGAAACTTGCGATATTTATATTTATTGAATTGCTCGGTCTCTACACTCAAATAATTAATAGATAGTATGTATGTATATAAACCAAAAATGTGCAACGACAGATGTTATCGATTTGTATAACGTACTATTCACGTATCGATTGCGACTATCGATAACGCATTCGTCCAGGCCACGCAACGTGCAGTGAAAACGGTTGCCTCCGATGCCAACTCATTAGCACGGAAACAAGTTGCAAGCAGCAAGTTGACAATGCGACCACTTGGCTGCATGTGTGTGTAGTTGCCACTGCATACGCTTTGACAATTTATGCGCTCCACATATGCAACTTCTGTCCGTCCGTCTGTCCGTCCGCCTGTCTGACTAACTGACTGACAACTGAAAGTGAGATTGCAATGCCAAGCGCCAGTTGTGCTGTGCTCTGCTGTGCTGTGCGTTGCACCTGCCCCCAGTTTTTCACTCTTCACTCTCTCCTCTTGCAACTCGCTGCTTGCCTCTTGCCACTCCGCTCTTTTGGCTTCTGTCTCCGCCCCCCCCGGGGGCAGTTCGGCAACGTCAGTAGCTGCAAGTTGACTTTGTGCGCCTTGTCTTGTTGTGTGTTCTGATCTGTTTGCGAGCTGCTCAGCCTCCGTCTACGTCTCCGTCTACGTCTCTGTCTCCGTCTCCGTCTCCGTCTCCCAGTTCCCAGTTCAGTTATGAAACATTAAACACTTTGCATGCTTCTGCTGGGGGCGGCATGTGTTACAGGGAGGCGTGGCAGGCGAGGGCAACATGCCGGCACAAATCATTAGCAGACATTAATTTTGCTGCTCGATCCGTGAGTGGGAGAGGGGACCAGGGAACGAGTCTCCTCGTCTCGTAGTTTCTGCCTCTAGGGCGCACTCTTATCGCTGGCACACATCAGCCTCGCATCGACTCTTCTGACTCTGGCTGTGGCTGCCTCTGCCTCTGTTGCCGTTGTGGCGGCAACGTCAACACGCACACAAAATGTTTGCCGACATCTTAGATTGCCAAAACGTAGCCAGCGGGTTACACAGTCGCAACGAACGAACAGACGGACGGACAGACGGACGGACGGACAGGCGGACGGAGGGGGAGAACGTTGTTAATTGTTATCTATGTAACTGCTGCGTTGTCCTTCGTTGTGTGTGCGCATTGTTTCTACGCCCACACAACAGAAGCAGCACCCAAAGCAACCAGAGCTCCAAGAGCAGCAGCAGCAGCAGCAACAACAGCCAACGGCTTGTGGAGGCAGTCGGCGGCTCATAAACATGACAGTTTGCTGCACAGTGGCGCAAAAACGAACACTACATTGTCACGGTAATAATAATTTTGCTACTTTGCCACAAACAATAAATTACACTTTCAATTTCTTGAAAATACATTTATTGCAAATACAAAATATAAAGAAAAACTGCACACATATGTTTTCTCGCATAATTTGGAAACTTTTATTTTCTGATTTATTAAAATTGCAAATAAAACTTGTAATGTATCAACTAAAAAGTAGATAAATTATTTGGTTATTTACATGACTAAATACATATAAGTGAATGGATCCATTTGTTTGAACTAGTTTCTAAAGTAAATTGAAATCAATATGGAATTGAACCATAATTCTTGTATTTTAAAAATTGAAAATTCTTGTCAATATATTTTGGAAGCCAAACACAAAAATTATACTAAATATTATTGCATTATTGTATTATGCATTAAGCGAGCTATATAAATAGTAATTTCAAATACTACACATATAAAGTTAAAATATTGTTGAAGCATTAATTTACTATGGTACGATATGGAAACGATAGAAGGATAAATCAATGAAATTTAAATACATATGTTATTTTAAATGCCAAAGAAAACTAATTCCAATAATATTTAATCACAATCTATATTAATACCAAGACAAAAAAAAGGGCCTTAATTTTAATTTAATTAAATATCAAATATACAATTGCAATAATTGTTTATCTTTGTAATCTCTGCATTCTTTACTCAACGATAAACACATATAAACATTTTCGGTTGCCCAATAGTCGAGTGAGATCCACGGTGTTTGTTGTTGTTGTTGCCGCATGATAACAACGTCTTGTTGTTTGGGGCCAAATCACAGTTCAGCTGCGAACGCGGCGTATACGTAACGTAACGTAACATAGCGAAACGAAAAACAAAACGAAACGCAGCCGCCAAGTCACAAATCTGTCCATGGCCAGGGCTGGCGAATTGCCAGTCTGACAGTCTGGCAGTCTGGCAGTCTGACAGTTTGGCAGTCTGCTGCTCTGTGCGCTTTTTGAGTTAATTGCGTTTTGCTCAATTTAATATTGAATTTAATTAGGGGCGCATTTTTGCTCGGTAAGCAAGCAGCTCGCTAGGTAGCACCATCATCATCATCATCCTTCGCCTGCTCATTGCCATCAGGATGCCACCTGCCCTGCCTCCCTTGCCCCATCTCGCATCTCTTCGACTTCAGCTATTTCGACTATGCGGCCAGCGGCGCAGAAGTTTTGGAGGGGAAAAGCGATGGCGATGGCGATGGCGATGCCATTGCCACCCAAGACACATTAAAAGCTTTTAGGGCAAATGAGCAAATTAAATTTGATATGCGATGCGATGCGATGCGATGTGGCATGCCACATC
Organism: Drosophila formosana; assembly: GCA_035045625.1. NCBI lineage: Eukaryota > Metazoa > Arthropoda > Insecta > Diptera > Drosophilidae > Drosophila > Drosophila formosana. The sequence continues at coordinate 410,214 of JAWNOW010000576.1, read as the reverse complement.
TCTGCTGCCAGCTGCTGCGGCCGATGCTTCTGCGCTTGCTTAGTTGGCGTCCTATCGACGCACCCCAACGACGCATAATCCCCATAAAATTAATGCGTTTAATTGAAAGTGTTAAGCATTTTTGCCGCTGGCGACAACAACAGCGACGAACGAAATAAATGGGAAGACAAAAAGCAGAGCGAAGCATTTGTTTAATTGCGGCTTCATTGAGCGAAGTTGCCACTTGCCACTTGGCATTGGCATTGGCATTGAATGAACTCGACTTGCCTCGTTGCGAGAGTGAAAAGTGTGGCAAAACAATTGACAAACTAATTGACAAATTGACGCGCCAAAGTAGGCAATGAAGCGAAGGGAGCGAGGTGCCTAAAGAGGTACAGAGGGGCAGAGGGGAGTTGCAGTGTGGCAGTGTTGCAGTGTTGCATGGCAATCAATTGCTCATTAAAATGCTGTAACGTAAATTGCACAAGAGCAGAGACTGCGGCATTGTGGCACTGTGGCAACTGCAGCAGGACGACTCAGTGAGTGAGTGAGTGAGTGAGTGAGTGGCAGGACTCGTTCGCCATGTTGCATGCCACAAAATCATCAACACGTTAATTGAATTGTTGACTGACACACACAGAGCATAGAAAGCAGCAGCAGCAGCAACATGCAACGGCCAACTGGCAACTGGCAACGAGACAGCAGGAGGCCAACGTGCGAATGTGGTGCACCGCTGCGAACGAGTGGCAAGGGGCGGGGGCAGAGAAACCTATTCGCTTAGTTTATGGGAATGCGTTTGCTTTCATGCTTCGCTTGGCTGCTGGCATGCAATGACCAACAGTAAGAGCAGCAGCAGCAGCAGCAGCAACAAGGGGTGAAGTCACGTCAGCGCCATTTTCAAAAGCCTCCAATGGAAAATGGCTGCAAGTGGCAACAGCAATATCTGGCCAAATGTCTGAGTGTGTGTGTGTGTGTGTGTGTGTGTGCGTCTGTCTGGTAATTAATGAAATTGCAACGCATTTGAATTTTAATTAAAACAAAGCGCGCAAATTACGCACACAAAGCGAGACAGACAGAGACAGCGTGTTTTCTAACTGGCACGGCTTAAAGTCATAATAAATGTATCGATAAATTCGCCACGAGATCTCGATGCCACATTCAGCAATGTCCGTCTAATTAATAACCATTCGGACATGTGATTATATTGCTGCTCTTTGATACATTTTCAACAATTCAAAAACAACAAGCATTTATGGTATGCAGACTGCACAGCACGAAATGCGACTTAATTTTATTTATTTATTTATTATTGGAGTTTGGGTTGAGCAACTTATTGATTGATGATGCAAAATTACCGACAGTACATAAGCCAGCGTTCATTAGCATAATTAAATAATTAAATGTGTATCAATCAGTGACTTTAAACAATGATTAGTTGTGGATTTTTTAATGAATAATATTGAATAATATGTTATCGAGATGCGATAACATTAAGTATCCCCCAATAATCATTTTCAGACAATCCTTTCGTGTCTGTTGAGATTGAAAAATATTGATTTTCTTGAAGTTGAAATGCATTTATTAAATTCATTCCAACATAAATTGAAAATAGTGCTTATTGTGAGTCTCGCTTTGATGTTTTTAAATTTCATATTTTTCCTGCTGTCGCTTGTTTCTCAGAATACACTTTATAAAATCATGCATTAACATTTGATTAAATTTAAGAGTAAAATAAATAAAACACTAATTATCATTATTTTCGATTTCGATTTGTTTAGTTGATATAATGTTTTATTGAAATTAATATGTCAGAAGACGATCATAAAACTCATACTATAATCATTACAATGTGATTTTCTAATATGGTTTATGTTGGCGAATAGTTTTTGATATCAATAACAATATTATAAAAAATTCATCATTCATTCATGCATCTCCACGTTCGCAGAGTATCTCACAATTACTTTTCATATTTGTACTTTTGCTCTTCATTTTTTGATGGACGCATTTGTCTAGTCATCGCATTAAAGTGATCGATTTATCCAGTTGGCCTTTAATGTCGTTGTTGTTGTCGTTGCAAGGATTGCCCTTCTGTCGCCGCCATGGGGATTTCCCGATGCCAATAGATTTTCAATCGCTGTCTGGCCCGACGCTCCCACTGGGAGCCGGTAGTGCTGGGCAGGGAGGCTCTTTGGCGAGTCTTTTTAGCAACTAAATTGCTCGCTTCCGTTAAGTTGCCCGGCGGGCCACAGCAACAACAACAGCAACGAGGGCGGGGCGAAAACTTTGGCTACCTGTGCACGCCGTTGAGAGACAAAAGCTCAGTCAGTCCAAGTACCTGCCTATTATTAGTTAGACTCGTTCTCTGTGTGTGTGTGTGTGAGTATTGAATGTGCCACAATGACCATGCCCCATGGGGCTGCTGGCTGCTGACTGTTCCTAGTGCAGCCTGGCTGCCTGGCTGCCTGGCTGCCAATCGCTTTTGTTTCGCTGCAAACAAAAAACACATTTTCGCCCGGCAATCGCCAGTCGAGAGTCGAGTGCCGAGAGCCGGCTGACCAGCGTAAGGAGCGGGGATCGGGGGAAGGTGGGGGAAGGGGAACTGGTCCCAGCTGCCCCAGTTCCCAACCGATTCCCTTGCCGTGTAATTGCGTTTGTGATATTAGCCTGAAGTACACTTGATGATGATTTTTTCTCCGCTCTGCTCTTCTTTTTGTGTATTTTTGTTTTATTTCATTTGTTGTTGTTCGGGCCCATTGAAGTTTTTGCCTCTGTTGCAGTTTTCAAGCACATGGCCACAGAACCAAACCGGAGGCAGAAGTTGGTTCGTTCTTTGGCTCTGCCCCCTGCCTCTGGTGACTGCTGCCCATGGGCCATGGCCATGTTTAATTTGAATTGTTTTCATTTACAGTTGCCATTTATTCATTCATTGACTGAACGAGCAGCAGTTGATTGGCAAAAAGACGAGCAGCATTCGTTCGATGTGGCGATTGCGATTGCGATTGCCCAAGCAGAGATGGAGATGGGGGAATTTTAATATGATTTTTGGACTGCCTTTTGATATACATAAATTGATTTCCATATGTTACATTTGGTGTGTCTGTGCGGCGGCAATTCAAAAGGATAAATCGACACACCGCAATTGAACATTTTGTCGCACCGTCTGTTCAGCTGTTCATGTGTTCATGAATACCAAACTGGACGATTGAATGAATCAATGATGCAATCAGTGTGCGCTCTCTGTCTCTCTGTCCCTATCAGATGTCTTTGCATAAAGTGCAATCACTCAAAGAGCTGCCAGCTTGACTTCACAAATTATAATGGCAGACGAAAATGGAGTTTCAGTTTGAATTCAACTCTTTAAAGCTTTGCTTGCACGTAATCATAATACAGGCAGGAAATTATTGACAGTCAGAAAAAGAGTAACATATTTGATATTGATTACCGATTAAAATTATCTTGCAATAAATTAACTCATTTTCTATATAATTAGAACTTCATTTACTATTAATTCATTACAATTATTTACAAATAAAGTTGTGTGCCCCTGATTATTGAAACCTTGCGATTTCCGATCAGAATTGCACCTCGAATTTCGTCCCATCGATTGTCTCGTGAGTCACGCGTGTAACACTTTTTTCCTGTGCGATGTCAACAGCTGGCGAATTTTCGGTGTTGTGCCCCAATTAACAGCGATAATTCACGTGAGTCACGCGTGATTTAAACGAGCTGCGACACTTTGTCGTGTCTTAACTCACAGCTTATCAGCGCACCATAGACTCACGCGTGAGTCACGTGGCGCCTTTTGTTGATTGTGGAGAGAAAAGTTGATTTCTTGAGTGTTGAATTAAGCATTTCAATTAATAAAACCGTTTCTTTTTTTGTTGTTTCTGTTTTGTGCCTTGAGTGCAGCTCTGTGAATCACGCGTGACACGACAGGGCGCAGGGGACAGCAAGGGGGGGAGGGGAGGGGAGGGGGGACACTTGGCTTTTGTCTACACAATTTGAAAGGCATTCGGTTGGCAGCGCAGCTGCGTCGGCGCCCACGTCAACGACAATGACAAAATGTCAGCTACAACAACAGCAACAGCAACAGCAACAATAACTGCCAGCAACATGTGGAAGAAGAAGAATCAACGGCAACGGCAGCAACTCAAGCAGCTGCAGCATAAATCATAATTTGTCAGCATGAAATTTCGGTTGACGTTGCGCTGTTGTTGTTGTTGTGGTTGTTGTTGTTTTTAGTGTTGCTGCGGTTGCTTTTGTATGAAAAATAATAATAATAATAATAATGATGAAAATGTATAAGAAGCAGAGGAAAATACCTAAAATTTGCTTTGCCCTTCCCGCTTCTCCTCGTTCTCCGCAGGCAGCTGTTGCGTCTCCCGCTGATTTTGTCTCTCGCTTTTGTCATTCACTTTTTAGCTGCTTTTTTCATTAAAGTGTTTGTTTCTTTTGCTTTTGTTTCTGTTTTCTTCAATTTAGCTGCGCTTGTTTACACACCCTCCCGCCGCACCCTCTCTCCTTCCCCTCTCCTCCTCCGCTCCCTTGGCACTTTTGTTTTATTGCCCGCATGGCGTGGCGCATTTTTCTTCATTTAATTTGCATTCTTCTTACAATTCTTTCACTCTCTCGCTCTCACTCTATCTGTTCCTTCGTCTTTGCTGTCGCTCTTTTTTAATTAGCCGAAAATGCGCTTAACAACAAATGACAACAGCAGAAGCAGCGCCGCCAGAAGCAGCGGCAACAAAGAGAAATTATAATTTATATGCTAACCCCGAAGTGGGTCAACGTGTCGTATGCGCAATACGGGCGCAATGCATATTCTACACAGCCTCCTAGCCAACCAACCAGTGTGCCCATAATTAGCCGCCAAATACGCATGGCTTCACACACACACACACAGAGACAGTCACGCGTGACGAAGTTTGAAATGCTCACGCGTGACTTGTCACGAGAATCACGTTCAAAGGCATTCAATTGATCTCACTCAGCGCGCCATCAATTGTTCCCAGCACAGCTTCGACTGTTCCCGCCGAACTACTATTGTTCCCAGCACACCGTCAACTGTTCCCGCACACCAACAGTTCTCTAAGGGTTTCAACTGTTCTCAACACAGCACAAACCGTTCTCAGCGCAGCAGTTATTGTTTTTGAACAACAATTGCTATGGTCATTACTGCATCAAGTGTTCTCAGCACAGCAACAATTGCCAAGGTGCATATTAAAATTATCAGACGCTTTAATGACTTGCATTCCTTACCTACAAAATAGTTGCAGTTTAAAATAATACCAAACAAATATGCAGATGGATAGAATAAAGCGCATATAATGAAACGTTTGTTTTTATGTTTTGCACACCATGAAAATGAAAAGACTGTTGAATTATTTTGTCTTATCCATTGATATGTTGTTGTTTCAGCTTTTCTCTAGTGTTGTCAACGTAGCAATGACTGTTCTCATCACAACATTCTCTGCATAGCTCAAGTTGTTCTGCGAATTGTAACAACAGTTAGTTTACTAACGTCTACTGTAACCATAGAACTAGAAATTCTTAGCCCTGCAGCAACTGTTCCTATCACAAGATTGCAACTGTTCTCACCATGTTCGCCCATTGTAATGTTTACAGAACTAATAGTAACAATTGATCTCATTACAAGACTGTTCTAATTACGTTTTCAGCAGTTCTCAACAGCAACTGTTCCCAGCACACCTTCAACTGTGCTCTGCAGAGCAAGAAGTATTTTTTAAGTTCGCTTTTTATGTGCAGTCTGCAGCTGCATTGAAAATGTGGCCGGTGGCATGAGGCAAAATATGCATAGTAGAGAATGCTAAGCTAGTAAACTGGTAAAAGACTTGACGCTTCAATTATTTGGCTGCTAACCATGAGAGAGAGGGGAAAACCGATTCAAATAGAGACAGCAAGAGACGGAGATAGAGACGGAGACAGACACAGAGACAGCGACATTGCCAGCGGCGATCTTTAAACGCAACAAACGTTGGCTATTGCTGTACTGTGTGCTGTGTGCTGTGGTTGCTACAGTCATCGCACGCAGTCTCAATCCCAATCGCAATCCCAGTTCTCAATGCTCAACTACTTGCAGTCTGTCCGTCTGTCCGTCTGTCCGTCCGTCCGTCCGTCTCTGTTGTCTGCTGTCTGGCTGACTGGAGTTTACAGTTGTCAACTGTGCACTGCATGGCCTATGGCAGCATCAGCAGCAGCAGCAGCATCAAATATCTTCCCAGACAGCTGCTGCTGCTGCTGTTGCTGCTGCAGGTTGTCATGTGAATCAGCAGACAACGCCCCCTGGCGTTAAGAAGCGCAGAGAGAGAATGCGATTTGGTCAATTTGGTCCGTCTGTCTGTCCGTCCGTCTGTCTGTCTGTCTGTCTGGCATTTGCATGCGAATACATTTTTCAAGCAGCGGCAGCAACAACTGGACGTGTCATTGTGCCCCTCGTGCCCCACATCCTTGCTGTGTCCTGCCACTTAACTCGGCATTCAACACACACTTTTGCCGCCGGTCGCTGATTGTGAAATCTTGTTTGTTTTGTCGTTTGTCGTTTGCCGTTTGTCGCTTGTCGTTTTGCCTGGCCACGCCCACACACTCAACCGAACCGATGCGACATGAGCATTGTCCACTCGTTAAGCTGCCTCCTCTGCCCCTCCCCCCAACTCATTTGTATGCTGGGCTGGCCTTTGAACTTTTCGCACAAGTTTATTAGAAGATTGCAAATTGCTTCGAGATGCAATCAATTGATGTGATGGCTTCCGTTATTGGGCCGCTAGGTGTCGCTGTCGCTCTCGATATTGCTGTTGTTGTCGATGTTGTTGTCGATGTTCTGCGATCGATCGCGTGTCGGGGAAACGCCTCCGAAAACAACTTGCAACGCCACACGAAACGTGCGTCGCATGGAAACCAACATTGGGCGCGTCAAAACTAATTAAATAACCCGTTTCTTCTGGCCAGCTCTCCGACTGCCGAGATTTTCACTACGTTGCTGCTGCTGCTGCTACTTCCCCTGTTCATGTTCGGCTGTCCAGAGCAATTAATTTTCAATTATCTTTCAAAAATTATACGTAAGAGTCAGAGTCAGAGTTGGAGTTGGAGTTGAAGTTGAAGTTGAAGTTGGAGTCGCAGACTGTGCGAGAGCCCTTCAAATTGTAATCAAATGAAATAGCTCTCTGCAGCTTTGCCCCTGCCCCCTCTTGGGGCACAACTGCGCTCGGTGGCGGTGTCAAAGTAAACAAAACACAACGCAACCGAAAAACAACAAAACCAAAATACGCGCGACGTCAAATTGGCCAATTAAAGGGCCAAAAGTGTTGACCACAAACGGATATAGTTGTGTGTGTGTGAGTGAGATAGAGAGAGAGAGAGAGAGAGAGAGAGAGAGCCATGAGGTCTCTTCAACTCCAACAGACCACATCAAAGCCAAGATGGCCTAATGCGTAATTATAACATTTTTCGAAATCTATTTGCCTGACGCGACTCTCCGTCTCCCAGTCTCCGTCTTCTGTCCCCTTCGCTATTCGAGATGGAATCGCCATAACAATGAGCTCAAAATGCTTTTTACTATCAAAAGGAATTACGATTAACAAGTGGATTGCAGCTGGAGCCAAAGCTCATTAGTTGCCATAGAAGACAAGAGTCGTGGAGCAACATTAACTTCGCAATGCTTCTCATAGTTTCGCTAAGCGCTTTAACTATTCTTCAAATGATTGTGGATTTCACCGGAAAATTATTTGATTACTTCTTTTAAATGGAAATTAATTTATTTAAATGAATTTTTACTTACATACTTATTTCTACAAACTACTCTCAACATGGTGTGTATTTTAATTGCTAACTTAACTTTGCATTTGATTCTAAATAAACGAATCCATCTTTACAGCTTACTTTTTATATTAAAACTGTAAAAGAACATTAAGATGATTCTATGAAATACTCTAAATGTTGTAAAAATGTTAATTGTATTTAATACTCAATTTTTTTCATTCATCTAAAACTACTTTGGTATATTTTTTTAAAGTTGTAAACAACGAATTAATATTTCTTGCTTTCTATATATCATACATTGAATTTGAATATAGTTTTATAAACTGCTCTCAAATATTGTATAATAAAATAATAATTGTGACTTTCATCTCAAAATTCTTTGCTACGTTTTTTTAATTGTAAATGTTAAAATCAAACCACGAATATGATTTTGTAAACTACTCAATATAAAACTTAAATGCATTCTCTATTTTCTCAATTAAAACAACTTGAATATTTATAGTTTTACACTTTGAAAATGAAAGTATCTAATGATGACTTTCAATATATTATATTGGTGGGTGTTGAAATTGAAATTGATTAAAGGCTTAAATCATTATATTGCTGAAAGGAAAATAAATAGATGTGTGAAAATTGCAGCTGTTTTGCATATATCTATATTTTAATCACAACAATAAACAATTATCACAATTTAGCACATGCGATATAATTAAATGCAGGCGAAATATGCAGATAAATTGAAATGTGCATAATTATTGAGAGATTTCCAAAAGCGAGACAATTGATAATTAAGTAATTATAATTTATGCGAAAGCGAAACTTCACTCTGAATACATTTATTACTAGCGTGTGAGTTAGTTGAGCTACCCGTTGGCAGGGTAGAGTGCCAAAGATGAAATATCTCAAAAGAAAAACACAAAAATCGTTTCGCTTTTCTTGGGGCAGAGAGAAATGACGTCAACTTGGCCGACGCCTTGAAACAATGCGATTCAATTAAATTCAAATGCAATTTGAGTTGAAGTGACGCTAACTTGGCTCGGACTGAAGCTGAAACTGAAACTGAGGCTGAGGCTGAAGTTGACCGCAGTCGCTTTAGGTTTACCTAAGGTCGATGGCAACAGCTTGGCAGCATCTGCGGCATCTTGGACTTCGTGCCACAGCATCTTCTTGCAGCTCTGCGTCGTCTGCGCCGTTTTGTCTGCCTCGCCGCGATGTCATTTAAAAATAGTTTTGCGTACGATGCTCAGAGTGGGATGCAAAAGGGGCAGCTAAAAATATGACAGCAGCAGCAACAGCAGCAGCGGCAGCATCGTGTTAACCGGTTCAGAATTTAACTCAAGTGCTGACCGCTGTTGCTGCATTGCTAAAGCGATTAACTTATTTGACTAGCAGCCAAGCAGCGAGAGCAACATCGTCATCATCTGCATGGCGAGAGCATCTTTTTCTTTGCTGTTTGCGTTGAGTCTTTTGCGTAAAGTGTAAATATTATTTCAAGATACTTAACCAATGTTGTCGTTGGCTGCTGCTGAAATTCAGTTGGGGATTAGCTTGTTCCTGCTGTCTGTCTGTCTGTCCGTCTGTCTGTCTGTCTGTCTGTCTGCTGCTGTTGTTGTGACGGGGCGACAGCAACGTCCTTGTCCTTGTTGCCTTGTTTGACTTGTCAGCGCGTGAATGACTCACTGATAGATTGCCTCAATGACTGAATGACTGCCTGACTGCCTGACTGCTTGGTTTGTTTATATTGTCACAGCAAACAGCAACAGCAACAGCAATGGCAACAACCGCGCCACTTCGGCTCAATTGACAGGCAAACGGATATAAAAGTCTGGCTGGCCAATTAATGAGGCCGCTAATGACATTGAATGATGACGGATATAATGCAGTGAGAGTTGCAGTTGCAGTTGCTGTTGCTGTTGCTGTTGCTGTTGATGCTGCTCATTTTGCTAATATTTAAAGGCCTCATCAAGCTGCCTTTTTCGCCTATTTGTTGCTATCGTTTGGCTATTAAGCGACGTCATCAGCAACTAGGCAGACGGAAACTCATTAGTGAAACTGTGTCTTCGCTGGCAGCGATCTCCTCCTGATGCGAGATGCGAGTTGCGAGTTGCGAATATGCAACCTTCTGCCGTGCCACCGGGCTGCCGCTGCGTCACCTGCCAGCATCGTTGTGGGGCGTCTCGAATTCATGTGGCACCGCAGATGCCCTAACAATCGATTAACTGAACCCTTTCAATACCTTTAGCAATTTCACTTAAAAATCAAAATGAACACCAAGAAATAATGTGAGGTTTTTTTCTCTTACTCGTATCACGTTGAAAATTGGTGTTAAATATTGAATTTTCACATCAACATTTATCTTTAAAACTTTTAACTTTTGCTACAAATTAAGGAGATGGGATGGCCAAATACAAATTGAAGCATTTCATTCATTTTAAAGTTGCTGCTCTTTGGCAAATATTTTGTATTAGTTACTATTTTCGAATTCGAATACTGAATTTTGATTTGGGCTATAAAATAACAAATTATTATTTACAATTTATGTTCTTTATTCTTACTCATATTCTATTTGAAATTGAAGAAATATTTTTACGAGCTTATATTTTCAATCTGGACTATTAACTTTAATTTTAGGATTAATTTTTATCAGAAATTTAATCAAAGTAAATGCAAATTGAGGATTCTCGCTTATTTTTCATTTTATTACTTATTAGTTTAAATTTTCGATTTTACATATTGCAATTTATTGAGGCATTTGTTCTTATAGCTAATAAAATGAAAATAAATACAAATTGAAGCTCATTATTCCTACTCGCCTTTGCGCAGATGATTTTTATTAGTTTATATATGTGTTTTTAATATATACATTTTAAAAAGTCGTGCAAAGCTTTTTATTGCTATTCATGATTCATTTAATATTGCTGCTCTCAGAAAATATATTTTTTAGGAGTTATATTTTAATTTTTAAATATTAAAATTTAATAGTATGTACCTCATAGTTTTCTGCAAACTTTGAAATATTGCGAATTAAAATATGTATTTTAAGTGTATTCAGAGTGCGTTGTTTGATGCTTTCGGGTCTGCCATGCAACGCCCTCAACGTTGTCGGCGTCGCATTGTTGCCGCTTCTTGCTCTGCGGCTTCTCTCCTGCAACTTCTTCCTGCCACATGCCGTGTTGTTGTTGCTGTGTGTTTTTTATGTATAAAAATTTTTATGACGACAGGTTGGCTGGCAGGTTGGTAGCTCGGTTGCCGGGTTGATTCTCTGTTGGGCTGGCAAAGCGATTTCACGCTTGACGTCGTCGCCATGCGGCCGCCGTGGCGCCACCTGGCGGCTCATCCTGCCAGCGTCTGTGGGTGCAACAACAGCCTCAGCTTCAGCCTCAGCCTCTGTTGCTGCTGCTGCCGCTGTTGATGACGCGCCCAGCGCAGGCGACTGAATGAATGAATGACTGCAAAACGAGCAGCCAGCGCCGCAGCTAGGTAGAGGGGAAGAGGAGACGAAAGCTGGAGCCCGAGATGAGTGGTTGACATGTAGCCGCCATTAGCGGTAAGATGACAAGCGTTGAAAGCGCGCCCCGGGAATTAAAACGGGCAAAAAAACGAACGAGCGACGGCAAAGGCGACCAAAGAATAGCTGGCGATAGTTCCTCTCTCTCTCTCTGTATCTCTCTCGCTCGCTCGCCCGCTCAGTGTGCGTTTTTTATGATGACAGCAATAGAGCAGAAAAAGCCACAGCGCAAAAAAGAGGTGCAAAAATCATCAGCATGCTGACAGCGATACCCGGCTGCTGCTGCTGCTGCTTCTTCTTACCCTTACCCTTGTCCTTACCCTTCTCTCCTCGCCTCCCCGTCCCCCACTTCGCCTCTCTTGCCTTCGCTCTATTCAAACGCTGTCCGCCTGTCACATTAAAGTATCATTTGCAGTCACTCAGCTCGGCTTTTCAATCCGGCCGAGCTTTTGTGTGTGCCGCCCACTTTGACACGCCCACTCGCCCACTCACCCACCTGCGATTAAAGTCAACGGCCGCCCTCAGCCCCCGCGCCCCTCTTCCTCGTCCCTCGCCGCATCGTCATTTGCTGTATTGATTTCACAAATCGTGGAAACATAATTTATGAGCGCGCGCGTTTTGCGTGCGATTCTCGCGCGACTTGCGCGCGTTTTTAGTCGCTTCGCCTAATGGCAGACAGTTGGAGGGGGATTGGAGACGGGGGGGGGAAGTCACTGCCACTGATTAGCGTTAATTTATTTGCAACGCTTTTTCTCCTTCATTGCCAGCCAGTTTTTTGGGGCTTGCGCCAGAAGGGGGCGTGGCCGTGGCCAGGAAACTACACGACAATGAATTGTAATGAAGATATTAACATTAATAATTGCCCAAGTGGCAACTTTGCTGCCGTTTTGCCAGCTTGGCCCGGAAGTTGCATGCCTCAAATTTATGCAGCGCCCCGTTAGGTGGCTGCAACATTGAAGCACAGCCACAGGCTATCGAAGAGCCTTCGAGAGTGTGCTGAAATTATCTCGTGATAATGTGATTTTAAATGTGTTAACTCAAATCGAGTCGAACAAAAGTAAATGTTACTTGAATTATAATTAAATTGTAATACGGTTTGGCATTGCAAAAGGAGTTGAATAAACGCTTTGTAGAAGTTTTGACTGAAAATTGTAACCAAGTAAAAATAAATGTAATGGATAACAGTTTATTTCTGCACACAATAGTAAAATATATAAATAGTCATCTACAACGAAACGTTGTTATGCTTTTATTAATTTCATAAATTTGTAAAACAAACAACTTGTTTTTAAAGTATGTTTTTTTTTGTAATGCTACCGAGAACAATTTATTGAACATTATTTGCTGACAACATAATATTATATATACAAATATAAACAAAAACGTATTAGTTCGCACACATAAAATTCGTAAATTGGCAATAAAACAAACTGTCGGTTTTGAGTTGCTTTTATGTAACCAATTTTTATAAATAATATTAAGAACAGTTTATTGCAGATTATCAATGGTTATATATATCTATGATTTAAAAACTGTCAAGCCTTAATTATATTTTATAAAATTCATTCATTAGCAATAAGACAATCTGCTTATTTTCTGGTACTTAAAAACTAGTTCCTAAAACACACATATTTTTTTAAATATCCCTGGGAACAGTTTAAAGAATTTAATCGCTCAAGAACGTCACTTTCGCAGAAAATTATTATAGTTAGTTAGTCCTAATAAATTGCATAACTTCGCAATAATACTAGCTGTTGAGTTTGAGTAATTTCTAGGATAAGTTTTTTGCGTTTTATTGGGAACAGTTTAGTTTCGATTATCACACATGAACGGCACTTTGCTGACAAGTTGGCGTGGAAAATGCATTGGCATTGCCGGAGCACTGATGCCAGAGCAGTTGACCTGTTTTTGTGAGGCAATCGATAATTGTCGGCCAGATGGAATATCTGGTAGTATTTATTAACATGAGCATCGGCAAGTCGGCGGGGCTGGATGTCAATTATGTGAAATGAAAAAGGCTTTTAAAGCCCGAAGATGCCTGTTCAGCTGCCAATCGAATATAAGTTGAATCGAAACGAATCGAATCGAGTTGAATCGATGTGAATCAAGTGAATGCATGAGCACTTTTTAAATTGTCAGGCGAATTGATGTTGGCCTTTAAATTGTGCTGCACTTGCAGCTGCCTTGAGTGCCCTGAGTGGGCGGACGACAATTCCGAGGTGTGCAACAAGAGTTCGTGTGCGCTGTGGGACCGGAAGTTTGATGAGTGGCGGATGTTGTGTTGAAGCTGCCACAAGCTGTGCGTTTGTTTGACCGCAAGCTCGGCATAAACTTCCACTAAACAAATGCAGGTCAATTCCATTGAGTGGCAGCGAGATATAAGCAAAGGAATTCCAAACGAAAGTCATTTCGAATGCCAGAGACAAAAGGTGTCCGGCATGAAGTCAAGTGCTGATGGACAAGGCGTCGACGAAATTCCAGCACATTTTTTATTGAGCAACTTCGATTGAGCAATGTGACCCCAGCCGACCCAACAACCCCTCCGTTCCCTCTGTTCCCTGTACTTCCGATTACTTGCTGTGCTTGCTGTCTGGAAGTGCGTAAAAGCTAAATAAACTCAATAGGAAAATCCTTTTTAGAGGCTCTTCAATGTCAACGTACAATGTGTACATATGCCCGACGGAGGAGGGTGGCAACCCTGACGATGGCAATAAAAAGCGCAAACGACAGCGCAACTCTGGCTCGCTGTCGGAAGGAAATGTCGTCATTACTGTGCAGCTCAATGAGAGACGGGCCAACAACAATATCGCATAAAAAACAAGTCCAAGTCCAAGTCCAACTCGAAGTCGAAGTCGAAGTCAAAGTCGATGGAATTTCAGCGTTTCCACACTTGACACCAGGCAGGCAGGCGGAGTCAGCATGCAATATAAAAATAGAGACAGTACCAGGAATGGGATTGCGATTGCGACTGGGGGTTGGAGAAGAGATGGATGAGAAGGATGGAGCAGGGAGAAGGGCGGAGGAGGAGGGCAGCTGTTGGGATTCCTCTCGCTTACGCAATATGCAAATGTGTTAAGAATCTTACAAATTTGTTAAGCAAATCGAAGACGCAGCCGAAACGAAGTGAAGCACGAAAAACCCGACACACGCACACACACACACATTTATCAACAGCCAGTTGAGAGGGGCAGGGGGAAGGGGACTGTGGTGTGAAGGCTTTGATTTATTCATGTGCCAGGTAACACGTTGAGGTTAATAGGCGGCTCAATGGGGCTTCGGTTTGTGAGCTGCTTGAGGTTTATGAGCTGCCAAACGCGCCCAATAAAACATTTGTTTTTTTCCCCTCCCCTCCCCACCCCTCTTCTCTTCGCTTCTCACTCTGCTGGCGAATGCGAAATGCGATGGGCGAAACAAGGCCGCAGTTTTGCATACATCCCATAAACGGGTCATAAATCAGCTGGGGCAGCGGCAGCGGAAGTGGCGCCATCTACCGCACATCCACAGCACTGCCTCTCTGTGTGTGTGTGTGTGTGTGCGTGTGTATGTGTGGCATGCAAATCTTATCTAATTGTACTTATCGATTACACGCGTTCTTGGTCAGCGGCAACAAAGCCCCAGCGAGTTCTGTGCCATTTATATTCAAATTTGTCTTTCGACTCTAGCTCGATTTTAATATGCAAATAAACTCGGCGCAGCCTGTCAGCATTTTTCTAATCATTTTTGAATTTGCAGCAGCCAGAAGTATTTCACGATTCATTTGAATTCATTTGGATATGAATTTAAAAGCATTTTGATTTCTTGGTTATTTATATATTCGATGATGTATTGAAAGTACTCTGATGAACTCCAAATACCAATCAATTAGTTCATTAATAAATATGTGTAGAAGGGGATAATTAGATATTTGTTGGTATATACAATAAATATATATGCCATTCGTTTACATTTTTATATTGACTTTAAAGGCATTTGGTATTATTAATATGAATCAATATATAGTACATACTCATATTTTCTTCATTCAATAATTTAATTAATACTAGCTTTGGAATTCCATTAGCAATTATTCCCAATTCGAACTTGAATATTTTATTATTATTTAAAATATCTGCGTAAAAAGAATACGATGTTATGGGTAATTAAATTTATTGCCTTCCTAGTTTAAAAATTAAGTTAAAATCATCTGCTCACTTTGAATATAAGCCCGAAAATTGGTTTTTGTTTATAATAAATTAAAGACTTTCGTAAAGACTTTCAACAGTGAATTCGTCAACTAATATATACTAACGACTTCAGATTGATTGGTGACAATATTTAATCGAAGAAGACAATTAAATCGTTGCTTTTTGGGAAACAAAGCGCATTAAATATTTCAGGTTACTTTTAAAAAAGTATGTGATTGACACCAATAATAATGTTTTTTGGTAGCTCTTAATAATAGATAAACTCCGCAAAGATAAATTGTTGCGAAAGTCGCCGCTAAGCTCTTAGGAGATTTTCGCGAAATAATCTTGAAATATGTGAATCGCGTCCCCATTGTCGAGGACATCAATGAGCTGCTTGCACGGAAATGGAAAACGCAAATTTAACGTTTGTTTGGTTTGGTTTTTTTTTGCGGTGCTTCAATCGCCGCCTCTTTGATCGAGAAGCAGACTGAAGCACCTTCAATCTCAAGCTCTTAAGCGATTTTGCAGGCGCTTTTTGTTTGCCTTTCTTGGCAATTTGCTACAAGGCCGGCATTTTGGCAATTTTCGTTGTTGCTTCTCGTTTGTTAAACGCACGAATAAATAAAAATAATTTGGCAGCGTCTCTGCCCCAGAAACGCCAGCCAGAAACACTTCAAACAGTTTTTTTTTTGGTTTTTTGTTTTTTTCGGCCCTGCCACCTGAGTGGCGTCGACGGCGGCGGCGGCGGCGGTGTCTGAAGCGGTGGTGTGGCAAGTGTGGCAAGGGTGGCGAGGGTGGCAAGGACAACAACAACTTGGTGGCGCGCTTCGCTGAGTCCTGTTGGATTCCTGTTGCTCGCTGGGCGCTCGTCCATGAAATGCGGCAAGCGGCGGATTTAAATTTGATTTCAGTGCCGCCATCTGAGCCTAAAGTAAACAAAAGTTGCCTGCATGCAAATTCAATTTGAATGCTCTTCAATGAGCTTTTGAAGACGACTGTCGGAGGGGGGGATGCCCGGTTATCAATGCCCGACTGCACTAAGCAGCGATTATCCTGGCACGAGTCGTGCGATGGCAAAGTTGCGCCAAGTTTTTGGTAGCCGCTACACATAAATAAGCGGCAGACAAACGGTAAAACGGGGCAGCCAACATAATTTATTCATATGCGCGTATAAGCTGCATGAAATTTATGCTAATGTTCTGCTGCCACACGCAGTCGCAGTTGGGTCATAATCAAAGAGTCGAGCAGCTTAGACTCGACATTACCTGCCCCAAAAACGCAACTAAACGCTGTCCGTCTGCTGCTGCTGCTGCTGATGTTGCAGAGACGCAGGTGATAAATGTCAGCGCATCCTGTTGCCACATAATTCTTGCTTTCTTTTCGCATTCATTCATTTCATGTTGTTGCACGTCGCGTGGCGACGCGACGCGACGCGACGCGTTGCCTGCCACCAACAGCTGGCCGCCACATTGGGTGGCAAGCAAGGTGGTTGCATGTTCATGGTTGCATGCAGTTATTTAGTGCACCGCATGCAAATGCATGCCACAAATTTATTCGCATCACCATCGCATCGCTTTCACCAAAAAAAAAGAAAGAAAACGAGACGTGAAGAACACTTTGGCAGCACTTTGAATCACATCACACGATTTCTGGATTCAAATGGGACTGGATGTGAGTTCGCAAAGGGACAAACGATTATGTTCTAGATACGCTTCTGACGTTGCAAGCAACAGTGCAACTTTAATAACACAAACGCTGCAGATAAATCAAGTCGCCGTTGAACAAGATAAATTGTGGCGCTTGACTTGAAAAGTGTTGCATATTTGATTGTTATTCATTCGCTTCACTTTAACTTCAGCTTTGTTGTATTAAACATTTTGTTCACTTTGACTACTGCTATTTATTATTTAAATACATGTTTAATATATATTTTCTTTACCTAAAATTCAGCTTTGTTTATTAAACCTTGACTTCAAATAATTTACATTTTATCATTTCATTCACTTTAACTTCAAACATTTCCCATTATACATTTTATTTACATTCACTTTAAATCTTTTTGTATTACAAATTTTCTTCACTTTAACTTTAAATAAGTTTAATTAAACATTTTCATCACTTCGGATTTTTAAAATTTTGTTTTCCTTTCACTTTAACTTCAGATTTTTTAATGCTAAACTTTGAATATTTTTCATTAAGCATTTTCTGCACTTTAACTTCTTAAGCCCGTAGTTTTCTGAAGCGTTCTATCGTAATGAAATTTGGTGAACATTTTCGTGAATTTAATTAAGAATTCTATGACTCGCAGGCTTTGCAGATGTGAGCAAGACAATCTCAAAGTTGGTTTGCTAATTAGCGCTTTCAGTGTTTATTTAGCAATTCAGATTATGTTTGGTGTTGAAATTGCGAATCCCGAGAAAACACTTCGAATTGATGTATTTTAATGAATAGATTTGTATATGTATTTATTTATATGTTGTTATATATTTGATGAATTTTTATTTATCTGCGAGTTTCTATTTATTTGTTGTCGATAAATATTTAGTGGGTGGATTTGTTTGTGATGCAAATATTAATTTGATTGCATCAGACGAATGCGAATGCGAATTTGAATTCAAATTCGAATAGAAATGCGAGTACTCTTAATTGTGAGTGTTTCTGTGGGCAGTTTGCATCGATTTTGGAGCAACGTCTGTTTGCTCAAAGCCGAGATGCTTTTATATTTATGGAGTGGTCTCAATGCCCAGTTCACTATCTCTGTCGCACTTGTTTATCAATAAGCATAATGCAGGGGGAAAAGAGAGCTAGATAAAGAGCGAGAGAGCAAGAGAGAGGGAGAGAAGCATCATTTGTAATGCCATTAGACTCCGGGGCAACCAATTTGATTAGCAGGCTGGCAAATCATTAGCAAACATAAGTAAGCTGGCTCAGGAGCGAGCAGGGCAAAGGACAGAGAGTGAGAAAGGGAGACGGAGGGAAGCATGTTAAACATATGCAAACAAGTGCGTGGATGTGTTCGAGCTGTTGCTGCTGAGCAAATAAGCAACAAATTAAATAAGTAACAAAGTCGAAATCACAAGCAGGGCAACAGACAGACAGAAAGAGAGAGAGAGAGCGAGAGAGAGAGAGAGACCGAAACAGACAGATAAACATGCAAACAGATGCGTCAGGGAGATGTGGCAGGGCAAACAGATAAGACAGCTTAGCAGATAACATGAGACAGTCATTTGTGTTGACGAGGATGCCAAGGATGCCAAGGAGGCCAGACACCAGCTCCTCCACACTCGCATCCACATCATCATGACGATGACAATGACGCTGCCGTTGAAACTAGCAAGTAAATCCCTACGGTCTCAGCCGCTCGCTGGCTTCATTGCCTTCATCTTCAGCTCCATCTTCATCTCCATTTCCATTTCCATTTCCATCTCTGTGCCTGCTGACATGTTAGCAGAATTTGGCCAGCCTGAAATTATGCGCATAAGCTTGCGGACCAGAGCGTTGCCTCTCTCGTTTTGGCTTTTTAATAAATGATGCCCCTTCTGCCATCGTGCAACGCGGCGTATGCGTGTCGTGTAATTAATGCGCACCAAATGAATGAGCAAGCCAAGCAAACAAGCAAACAAACAAACAGACAGACAAATGATTTCGCTTGGTTAACTGCGAGTGCTGCTGCCAGCATATGTGCCACAATTTATAGAAATAGAATTAAGTGAAATAAAAAGACACAGCCGAGGCGTCTCCAGGGGCATCTCCTGTTTCGCTCTTCCCTCTCGCTCCGTCTCGCTCTTTGGATGCCACCCACTTGGCGCTGGCGGGGCACGCAAAATTTGTGCGCGTGCTACGCAACCGGCGATAAATTTTAATACCCCAACGCCAACTGCGCTGCCGACGGCGACGGCGACGTCGACTGAGCTCTGCTTGGCAGGCGCATTTTAAAATTTATTGTTATTATGTGAATTTTATAAACGATGCTGCTGCTATCGCTGCGTTGCCGTTCTTACTACTATTTTCTCTGGTTGCCGTTGCTGCTGTTGCTGTTGTTGTTGTTGCACTTAATTAAATTTTATGTGCGCGCCTTGAAGTTTGCTGCAACATCAGCCCCAGAGACCGGCAAGCAAGCAAGCAAGAGAAAAAAAAAAGGATTTCCCCAGCCGTCGCCGTAAGTCTTATAAATGCGACGTCCGCACGGAAAATTATAAACAGCGAACCACGGCAGGACTAAGCGCAAATGAGCTAAACGAAGAACATAACAAAATTTAAGCAGCCCAATGAGAGTCACAATTTGCCAAGCAAACGAAACGAAACGAAACGAACAGACAAAAAAAAATAATAAGAACGATGGAGAAAAACATCTACCCAGAGACCAAAGTGATTTTGCAGCTTCTTTGCTTTGCTTTGCCACTTCTCTCGTTTTCATTTACTGTTTACGCGCTGTCCTGGGACTAGACTTCATTGTCTGGCCATTTGGTTGGTCCAATATTTGCGGGCCCAACAGATTTCATCCAAGTAAATAAGCCCGAAATTGTAGTATACATTGGACCAAGCATACGCCAAGGACCAAGCCCAGCTTCGGCATTCCTTATTTAATAGCAGGCGTTTTCAAAATGAACCGAACAGGGCAAAAAGGCAGTTTGATTGGAAGTGCTCGATTTAAAGTTAATCTATGCGACTAGCGACAATGATTATATGGTAATTGTGGTCCGAAATCTCGAAAGATTTCTCATTCTTTATTACCATGCAGCGAGAAAAGTGATGTTATAAATTGATAATATTTCCATCTTAAGAAAACATTTTCAATGCAATACTTCAATCAGATCTAATCTTGTTACAAGAATTTTACAATATAGGACCATTTATAAATAATTAAATCATAAAAGCAAAAAAAAAAATTTTGTTTTGATTTTTTAAGCAGTCTAAATTCAAGAGCTGGTTTTTGTTTCGATAATTTGCTTTCTGGCTTCATTTTTAAATTGAGAATATTTCTCATCCATAAAACAAATAAAAAAAATCGTATATTCAATCTAAGTTTCACGAATTTTTCTTATTGGCACAATTCTGATTTGATATGAGCATGACTTAAGAATGTATTCTTGATTTTCTCAGCATACCTTAAAAAAAATCAACCATATTTTTATAACAATCGATTAAGCAGCTTGTTTATTGGCTTTCAAAAAGTGTTAGTTACATATATTTTTATGAGAAATCTGCTATCGTATTCATTATTTCCCCTGCTGCTTGGCACACAAAACAGTCTCTATATAGTAGTTTATAGGACGTGTTTCTATTGCTGAACTGCGCATCCTTGCAAGCGGCGCCCAACGTGTGGCAATAAAAGTCCTGTTTATCGAACAAAATGCGAAACAATTACTTGCTCATTGATGTGTTCGCTCTGATAGCTGCGCCATCCTTGTGGATATTTGATCAGATTGCCTTTGCGGTGTCCAGTGGCCCACTGCAGCTTGGCTGACTTTGTTGGCCCCGATTGATACTTGTAAATATTGCCAGGCTGTTTGCAGTTTCAGGCACTATTGACTGTCGCCATGCAGCAGTTTTCTAAGCTTTCGCACTGCCCTCCGACCAGCTGGCCAGCTGCTGACCCACTTGCCACTTGCCACTTGGTCCTGGATCGCCAGCTTTCTTATTGCCTTGGCGCAGTTTTCGATTAAAATTTATTTGCGCAACTTATGAAAACTTAAATGCCCATAACGAACAGCGGCGGCCCAGTCAAAGTGGAAGTCGCAGTCGAAGTCGAAGTCGATACGGGGTCTCTAGGCAAATGGCGCAGCGTCGGCATCCTGCGCTAAAGTTTCAAATATTTCATAATTTGCAACATATTTTATGGGCCATATTGCAGTTGCAGACCAAGGCTGGCCAACAGACTGTCCCGCCCAGCGTCTTGGCCATAAAAAAAACACACACACACACACACACACACACACTCGAAAGCGGAACAACGAAGTGAAAAACTTTTGCGCTGATTTACGAGAAAGTTCGTCGGCCAATTTGCAACAAGAAAAGCGCCGGAGTCGAAGTCGAAGTCGAAGTCGCAGTCGAGGTCGGGGCTACAAATTCAATAGCTTTAACTGGGCGTGCAACAAATCATTTCGATGCTCCATCACTTATCATCTTCGAGTAAATATGAAACAGACTCGTACCCACTGTACCTATATATTTTTGGGCATTGCGCATACGTCACGTTGAACAAGATGTGCGAACTGCGAGGTGCGAGGTGCGAAGTGAATGTCGCAGACGCCACAACTGTCTGCCGTCATTCTGTGCTAAATAATTCAAATGACTTCCGACTTTGACTTTGACGCTCGCAGTCGAGCTGCCAGTTCCCAGTTCCCAGCTCCCAGTTGCCAGTTGCCTTGGGGCAAATGAAGCGCATCTGATTTTGGTCTCCTGCTCCGGCTGCAGGTACGCAACGCACTTAAAAAGTAATTTTATTACACAGCTACTTACAGTGGCGGCTGTCAGCGAGAGGCAGCGAGGGAGGCGAGGGAAGGCGAGCAGGTCAATTGAGGAGCAGGAGCTGCTCTAAAGACGACACACTTTTTAAAGACGCTGCTGCTCAAACGGAAACGGAAAAGCAGAGCGCAAAATTGTTGCTTGTTGTCGTCTGTCGTCTGTCGTCGCCCACTGTCACACTACTATTGAAAAGTTTTCGTCCTTCTCGCTCCCTCACGCGGTGTTTTGTTTATTGTTTTTGGTTCGTCGTCGTCGCCCCCGTTTTCAACTTTTGCCTCACAACATTTTCTCATTACACTTTTTCCAGCTCTGTTGACTTCTTCGGCTGCTGCTTTAGGGCTGCTTTCAATGCCAGACAAAAGCTGGCAAACTTTCGACTTTCTTCCACTCTTTGCCCTTTTGCGTTTGCCTTGCTCTCGGCTTTGCTTTTGCATTCGTCTTTGCAGTTTGCTTAATGTGTGTGTGTGTGTGTGTGTGTGTCGCTCTTGCCAAGGTAATTAAATGACTCGACTCTCGACTCGAAACTTCTTCGTTCAGCGAATTATTATGGAGTCGACCGACCGATTGATACACACACATGAATACTTCGACTCCCATTGAAGCTGACAATTCTCTCATCTAGATATGCGTTTTTATTATTGATCGCCTGTTGGCCTTATGTACATAAATTGGATTTCCTCTTTGCCAAGCAGCTAGAAAAAACTGTTATTTACTTATCATTTTCAGACACTAGATTTTGCGGCAGGATTTTTCTACATTTTAATTTTAAATTATTTTATATGAATATAACGATAGCTAAATATTAACGACATGAAACATCGAAGTAATACAAAAATTTAATTTTTTCAACATACGATAATTTTGCAAAAAGTGGTTATGATAAATTATTAAAATTTGTCAATCATTTAAACGTTGCTGTTGTTTTATTCAGATTGAGCATTAAACAGAGATTGCATGCTGCAAATGCAACAAATTTCGGTCAATTACTGTTGAGAAAACTATTTAATATTTTGATTTAGTCAATTCAAAATACAAATCAAACAAATAAATATTATTACAACTTTTTAATAAAGTATATGTCTAACTTTATTCAAGATAAAATTACTAAATATTGGCACATCAAAATTTCTGTAAAATTTCCTATCACTTCAAAGTGCATCTTTATGGTCAATTATTTAACGAATTTCCATTCAACTAGAATTGAATTCAACTACTTTAAAAGTATTTAAGCTATTTACTTTAGGGTATTTAAGTGTAATGCTCAGTTGGAGAGCGTGCAATATTTATTACTAAAAGGTTTGCTTTGTGTGTTCTCACGCTATCATTAATTACTTAACTTTGATCTGGTTCCATTAAAATTAAAATTCAGAAATGGCATCTTCGCCGTTTTTCATCCACTTTCTTTTGTAGTCGGTGTTGTTGCAGTTGGCAAATTTTCTTGTTGCTGTTCTCGCTGCGCGTGTCGAAAGTTGTTGCCACGCCCCCCCGCCCCGCCCCCGACCCCTTTGGCTACTTTTTGGCACTATTATTAAGTTTGCGCAACACCGACGCCATTTTGCCTTTTCTATTTTCCTTTTTTGCAGCTCGCGCTTTTCTTTTTAATTTCACTTTTTTTCTTGCTGCCGTTGTTGTTGTTGTTGTTGTTGCTATTTTGTCATGCTGTCGTGGGAAATTCAGGAAGTTGTTGCTGCTGTCGCTGTCGCTGGCATTTCGTTTAATTACTTTTGACATCAGGTAAATTGTCTACATTTTTGGCTGGCCTTTTTCTGTTGTTGCTGTTGTTGTCGTTGTTGTTGTTGTTGCTGCGCTGCTATGGGCAGGTGAGGCAGGGAAGGGTAAAGGGGGGGGGATGATGATGGGCTTAAGTGGGAAGCGGGGGAAGCTGTTGACAAAAAGTGTGCCAAATATTTGTTTAGGCCCCTTGCCCATATTTGTCAATGGCCAATGGCGCTCTCACACACACACACACACACACACACACACTCACACACACACACACACACACACATTCGCAGTCGCTTCCGTCACATGCTTCATATTTGCATTTGACTTCGTTTCGCTTTTGGCTCGCATTTATTTTGATGTATTTCCATTGGGCAAACAAATAACTTTTGAAACCCTTTGAGGGCCGCTCGCCTCAGGGCTGAGGGCTGAGAGGGTTGAGGGGGTTGGGGGTGGGCAGTGGGCTAACGGGTAACGGGTAACGGGACTGTGCTGCAGGGGATGGCTGCAAGTTCAGCTCGCTTCTTTTTTTGTTGGCTCGTTACATCCGCTCTTGTTTTTCATTAGCAGATAGTTTAGTCAAGGCACACAAATATTCCTCCGCTTACCAGTTAGCATCCCCCTCCCTTCCCCCCTTCTGTGTTTGTCATTCATCCCTTTAGCAGTTTGTTTGATCCCTGCGGCCAGGCTCTGCCTGCCGCCCTCATTAGTTAGCTGCTTTTCGTGGCTCTAATCACATGTGCCACTGCAGCATCTTCTTCTGCCCCAATCGAGCATTTGATGTGTTGTGTTTTCGTTGCTTGTTTGCTGCTTCAACTTGGGATTCGTGTTGTTGTTGGTCGCTTCCATTAGGCAATGGGAGCAAGAAGCAGTTTCCAACCAGCAGCAGCAGCAGTTGGGGAGCTGTGCGAACGCTCTTCACTTCAAGTGCTTGGCAGGGCAAATGGAAATGTAAAAATCCACAGCAAACAATATAGCAGAAAACTGCCACAAACAAAAAACAAGAAAAGAAGAAACTTTTGCTCAACAAGAGCAGCAACAAGAACTAAGGCAGATTGAGTGTGTTTGTTATACTCTTAATCATATAATCTACATATGTGCATATTAATGAATTTCGTTCATCCATCCCCCCAACCTCCTCGTCCACCGCCCACTCGTATTTTGCCCAGGCTTAAGCCAACTGTGGCGCCTCCCTTTAAACGAGTGTGCGTGTGTGTGTGTGGAATTGGCTGAATGAAAGTTTTGCTTTTCACTCGGGCACGCAGTTTACTGTTTTGTGCTTGCCGTTTTTCCTTTTTGTACCCTGCACCCCCTAAAGAGCTCCAAGAGCGGGTATATTCATTCTGTATGCAAGAAAACAAGAGTAGACAACAAAATAGTTAAAACTGAAAAGAGAGAAAAGAAATTATAACTATTGCGATCTATCTGTTCATAGTGGACATAAAAATCAATAGAACAAAATATATTATAATCTAAAAATGGAAAATGTTTTTACTTTTTACTCTTTTCAAAATGTATTTTTATATATTCCCAAAATGTATTTATTTGAAAACATGGAACATGGTAGGAAACTTTTTTGTAATTTTGTCTCGTAAATTTTATTTTTTTTTTGTAATAAATAAAAATGACAATTTTTATATTAAAGGAAATGTTTCTAAAAAAATTATTATTATTAAAAAACAACACATATAATCATGAAATTTATTTTTACTTTTTATGGAGTGCAATATAATAGAATAGATACAAATATTATTCGATATATTATACAAGTTTTTCTAAGATTTTCATTATTAATATTTTTGAACTTCAGTAGTATGAGATGGGTATGTAAATCAAATAAAATAATACTATAACACAACTACAGGGTGTGGCGCTGTCGAGTTGGCTCAACGAAAACAATTGCCACTCATTCGCTTGCCTTTTTTTTTGTGCTGCTTTTCTGTTTGCTGTTTTCTGTTTGCTGTTTGTGTTTGGGTTTTGCTTTTTGTGTTGTCGCTGCGCTGTGTTACTTTTAAAAGCTTTTTTAAGTAACTCCAACTAAATTAAGTTAAATACATTTCATGTTCTCGTGCGTGTCCGGCGAACGATTCAACGATTCGACGAGTCGACGAGGCATGTCACACGTGGCGCCTCCGCTGAGGATCTGCGCATTGATCCTGATGGTGATGATGATGATGGCTCTCGCAGTGTGATTGCTGTGCGAAAGTATGCAGCATCATTATTCTGTGCCACACATGTGCATGCGACTGTGGCATGCCACCGCGCGTCACCTACATTGCATTCTTTGTGTGTGCTATTGTGGCAGCCAGCTTTGCAGTTTGTTGCATGCCCCGGCTGCCCGCTTGGCTTTAGCAATAAACTGCGATATTTATGTTTCTGGGCTAAAGCTGCAGTCGCGCGACAATTGAAGCCAGCTGCCGCCCACGCCCACGCCCACGCCCATGCCACGCCCCCAAAGTCATCAGGCGTAAGCCATAAGCCGAGAGCGGAGAGCGGAGACTGAGCTGAGCTCGAATGTTTAGGTGCGAAACTTGCAGCCATAACAATTCTCAGTGCTCAGTCGCTTTGTGCCTTTGTGCCACAGCGTGTTGCAACTATGCAGATGCTGCAGCAAATGGCAAATGTATCTCAGTATATCTCTCGCTCTGTCTGTCTGTCTGTCTGTCTGTCTGTCAGGGTGTCCTTTGCTCTGCACTTTGTTTTCCAAAGGGATTTTCAATGTTTTCCAACAGCTTTTGTTTGCCACACACTCACACACACACACACTCGCACACACACACACACTTAGAGCGAGAGCTTTTAGTTTTGCATTTGAAGCACTTGGCTCCGCATTTTTCACAACACGCAAAATCATTCGACAGAATATACAAATCTCTTCGTTATTTACTGTGAGCTGAGTCCGCTGCATGTGTGAGAATAAACGTCAGACAAAGACACACACACACACACACACACACGCACTTGGAAAAACTGTCTATAGTATTTACACGTATTTATTGTAAATATTTCTTAAATTCTTTTCAACTTATTTCTATCCCTTTAACATACTCTCAAGACTTGATGTCCCTTCTCGTATAATATTTAAATATTCGTCAGACGTGGAACTTGTCAAATCCTTCTCAGAATGTCATCATGAAATTACTTTGGGAAACATATAGAAATAAGACATTATTTTATGATCACAGCAACTATCTACTATGTATCCTTATTTTATTAGTATTTTTTACAATCATTAAAATTTTATAATTTGTAATTAAAATGATGCACAGTTTAGCTTAGCTTTTCAACTGAATATTTTTTAAACTGTTATTAAACACAACATTAGTAAGTCAATAAAAAATGTAATCAAAAATATTAATGAGTCGATTAGTCTTTATTGCATACAAAATTAATAATTCAATAAAAAAAGGTCATACAAAATAATTATGAGTCTATTAGTTTTCACTTTTTCGCACTTTTCAAAATCAGCCAAATGGAAAGGAATGTTATTAAAAGTTTCATCAATAACCTATTCAAATTCACATCCAAATCAGTTTGATTTATCACTCCATGTATGTATATATTATACATACATATATCAGAGAAAAACTGTAATTAATCGAATTAGTTAAATATTTTTAAAAAGCCTTACTTCAAAATACACGAATTGAGTTCATAAAAATATTGAATTTGCGAGCTACAATATTGTAATTATTTTAAATTTTAATTAGAGTCTTTAAATAAAAGTACAAGACAATATTATAATAATTAAATAATAATAATGTTATGCATATGCAGTATATTAAAACATAAATACAATGCATAATATTATATTTTGCTGAATTATTATAGTTCAGCAATAATATGTGGCAATAAAGTGATTGCAACTTTTTTAAAATGAATGCATTTGA
Source organism: Drosophila formosana (assembly GCA_035045625.1). Lineage (NCBI taxonomy): Eukaryota > Metazoa > Arthropoda > Insecta > Diptera > Drosophilidae > Drosophila > Drosophila formosana. The sequence continues at coordinate 382,702 of JAWNOW010000576.1, read as the reverse complement.
ATGTGCATAAAAAATGTTATCATCAAAATGCAATGAATTTCCGCAATTATTAAGTTCAGCAATAATACTATACCAGTAATTAAGATATTCAATCTCTCTTGATTAGATGCACAATTGAATTCAATGTGCATAAATATATTAATTGGCAATTAAAAGCAAAGTATTTCTCTGAAATCGACAGCGGAGGGAAATCTCGAAGCCGATGTGATGTGCCGGCGACAGCTGAGTGAAAAGATCTGTTGAGCATAAATTGAATTGGAATTGGTCGATGCAGTTAAAGCGGCGATTAATGATCCATTCGAACAGGTTGCCAGTTGTAACATTTCTATCGGAGATCTCTCGGCTCGTCTAGTCGTTAAGTACCTTGGCCTGAATTGGCGGCCAAAACCTTTGCAAGCCAATCGATAGACTTGTGGCCAACTCGAGTCTGGGATGGTTGGCGCATCTGCTTTTAATTGCAATGCGATGCGATATGAGCCAAAAACCAAATCGAAACTTGGCCAGCAACCGGTTACCCCACCATCGATCTCAAGTTGCAGTCGCAATTGCAATTGCAATTTCAGTTGCTGTTGCTGTTGCTGCTGCGGTGGCTGCAGCTCATAAATCGTTCAATCATCGGTGGCACATTGACAACGCCATTGGCCGTTTGGCTGCCATTTGGCCGTATGTCATACGATGCCCCTCTCGTCCCCTTGGCAATCTTCTCAATTTTCCTCTTGCCATTTGCAGCTTTTCTTCATTTTTATACTTTTTTGGGGGAAGCGTGTGCGCTTTAGACGTAAAATTAATGCAATTTACTTACAAAATGTGCCATTAAAAGCGCATAACCAGGCTGTAAAAGCAGCCAGACGAAGAAGGGGCAACATAAAGCAATATGAGCTTGTCGCAGTCGCAGTTGCAGTCGCAGTCGCAGAGTCGCCTCGTCTGCTGCAGCCTCCATGTGAGAGTGTAATTTAATGCCAATGCAGTTTTTTTCTCCTCTTTTTGCATGCTCACTCGCTCCAGTTCAGTGCCAGACTGAGGCTGGTTGGCTGGTGTCTGGCATGCCACAAATTACCCAGCCAAGTCCGTAGAGCGCATTTAGCTAAATCGCAGAATTTATGTCTTATGAAAATGCTCCGCAGACTCTAGACTTCAGACTGCAGACTGCAGGCTTACGGCCAAGCCAAGCCAAGCCAAGTGACATTGGCATAAAGGCAATGCGATTGGGTATGGAGAAGGCTGTAATAAAAAGCCAAGAGATCTTAACCGAGAGTAATTAAATCAATATAAATCTGCAATATGCACACGCGCAATAATAATAATAACAATAACGGCAACACATAAATTTAAATAATGCGCAACATAAAAATCAATCTCAATAACAAATAGGCACAGCACTAAAATCAATTTCATTGCATACGAGCATATTTATAGCAGGCAGTGTCGAGGTAGCTTGTCTCTGGATTTAAAGCTGATTTATTTCTCTGATTATTTTGTGCCCAGCATCTTTTGCTGTTTCCAGTTGTACACACGCCTTTTTAGTGTGTGTTGTGCCATCAATTGGCATGCCAAAAGTGCGGCGAAAAACTTTTCAATTCAATTATCGACGCCCAGGCATGTCGACTATCTATCCATCCATCTATAGCCGCCACTTTTGCCCCCCGCCTCGGCTGCGATTTGACTTCGATTTGGCCTGCAATTTGGCTCAATGCATTTTGGGTAATTTGTTTGCCAAATTCGCGTCGCGTGTTGGCGTCGAAGTCGTCATCGCATTTCTGCGGGGGTGTCGATTGTGGCAAGCCAAACATTAACAACACAAACAGCCACAACATCTCGCCAATTACATGTACAAAATGCAAACAACAACAACAACAACAACAACGGCAACAACTTCGACACCCACCATAAATTTTAAGACTTTGGCGAGAATTTCAAGAGAAAGAAACGAATGATTTCCGAACTCATTGCTGTGAAAATATAAACACTTAGCACTCTACAGTGAGGTCTCGCAGTCAGTGAACTCTTAATGGAAATTGATAATTGAAAATTATTTAATTTCCCACATCAGTTATTTATTTATTAATCTATCTTCAAAGTGCAACCATCTTAAACTTGATGATGGAATTATTTATTTAGCCATATTTATTTCTCAATATGCATCAAGTAACAGCTTATTTATTGTTTGATAATTGAAAATTATTGCAGAGTCATCAGCATTATTTTTGTAGGCAATATCAGCCAATCTTTTTTGTTTCCATCTTCAGATAGTTATTTATTTATATATTATCATTTTAGCGCGTGCTGCAACTAAAGCTTATTGAAGATTATTGAAGAGCCATTTGACATATTTACTGTGACAACTTTAGCCACACTCTTTATTTCTTTTAAGGAATATTTATCATCAGATTCATATTTATTTACGTGTTCAGCACAGTGCTACAAGCTAAAGTCCATTTATTAATATCATTATTATTTCTAAGTCAACAGTATTTAGCCACACTCTAAATTTGTTTACGTATTAAATATCCTTTTTCGGATATTTAATTTTGTAATCCATTTTCATCATAGTGCAACGAACTAAAGCTTATTGATTCTGGCGCTAGTCAAACAAAATTTGTGGTTTTACTTATCAAATTATATTTTTAAATATAATGATAATAATCTGATTCACAATTTAATTGGTTCGTGTCAGTGGAGTGTTCACTGTAGCCTGTCTATATGCATAGATACTTAGTTGTGAGAGTTGCACTCGAAAGCTAAATATAAAAATATTGGATGCCAGTCAAGCGACAAATATTTTGGCAAGCCAAAAATTGAAGCGGCCACCAAAAATATGCAAGCAAAATGTGCAAGAGGAAGAGCCAAAAACCAGCTGGCAGAGGGATGGAAGGGGTGTGGAAAGGGGAGAGGCAGGGGGAGAACACAAATTGTCAACACATTTTAGAAGTACTGCGAATAAGTGTGTGTGTGTGTGTGTGTGAGAGGTGAAAGAGATAAAGTGATAGAAGATGGAGGATGGAGGATGGAGGATGGGGGAGACTATCATAACAACCTTAGCTCATAAGCAAGCAAAGTGCTTAAGGACGCAGACTGAGCAGGAGCAGAGAGCAGAGAGCAGAGAGCCAGGGCTGGCGAGGGGGACAGGGATGGAGAGAAGGCAGTGCCGAAAGTGGGCAGCGAAATTGAAAAATAAATAAAATTATGCGTCGCAACACATTCGAAATCATTGGCCAAAGACATATCGATGATGAGTGCGAGAGTGTGAGTGTGTGTGTATCAGTGTGTGTGTGTGTTGACTCGAGACTCTAGCCTCTAGAGGCAATGCCAATCGTCGACGCTGTCAGCGCCAACAACATTGAGTTGAGTTGAACAGCTTTCGGGGCGCAGAAGATGCGTTGGAATGGACTGTGGAACGGGCGAAACGAAACGCAACGAAACGAAATGGAATGGAATGGGAGGGGAGGGAGGGGAAGGGTGGGGTTGATGGAGCGACGACGCGCTTCACGCATCACTTGATTCTTTTCCATTTCGGGCCATCCCAAAATGTATTCGCTCTTCGCTCTGTCTGGAAATGGGCATCATTGAAAATTCAAATCACATCAAATTCTAAAATACACAAACCACGCAAATCGTTCTTTGAGCAACAAAAAAAAAAAAAGCCGAGTACATAAAAATAATAATAATAATAAAAAAAAAGAAAAAGACAGTCAGACAGACAGACAGAACCTTTTGGCAATGAAGTGCGACTGTAAAGTGAAATTTGTTTCGCCGCCAGGATTTTCAGTTAGCAAAATGGCAAATGTGTGTGTGCGAAAAGGAAGAGGAGAAAAGGAGTGAAAATTATGTTGCTGACACGCCCCCAATTGGGCGAAGATGCCCTATTAGGCGCAGCCTCTGCCTTTGGCTTGGCAAATCTTTGTGTTACATCTGAATAGCATTAATTTTTGTGTTCTTACATGGCATTCAGCGTTAGGCGCCCCACTCGCAATTCGATCAGATCTTGCCTTCTCGCCTCTCTCCTGCCCACGCCCCCTTTTCATACCCTGTTCCCATTGCAAATGGGAGAAAAGGGTATTATGGTTTTCTAATAGGCATCGCAGACCCTATAAAATATATATATTCTTGGCAGCCGTATTGATTATTGATCTTATACACTATTAGCTTCAGACACCAAATTTGGTGTGAAATTTTCTCCATTTATTGTCAATTTCGGATGTCAAGAATCAAGTCACATTTCTTATATGTAAATTTCATATAACTTGATAACATAATTTGGTAAACCATTGAAGCTCTTTAATTTGGTAAATCGGACTAGCAGAAAAAGAGATATTTATTAAACTGTTTGTCATTTTTATTTAGTTACTTATTTATCTATATTTATCATAGCTCTACAAGCTAAAACATATTTATTATCTTTTGGAAGCACAACAAGAAATATTTATTGAACAATTTGTCGTCAAATGTGTTGCCGAGCAAATACACACCTTTAGAGTGCATGTGTGTAAACGCATAATGATTACTAATGGGAACAGGGTATCTCGATGTCGAGCACTCTCTTGTTTTTCGTTGTGTTGTTGGCCATAACTCGCTGCATTGGACTGCGACTCTGTGCCGCCTTCTTTTCTCTTTTTTTTTTTATATTTTTTCTTATGCATATTGGAAGAAAATAATGTAGAAATGTTGTAGCCAGTTTATAGAGATGCTGTGGCCAGCCTGCCTGCTATTTTTTTTTTCAATTTTTCCTTTTTTTTTCCGCTGGTTTTTTCGCCCATAATTTTTGTGCCGTTTACAACAAACGGCCGCATAACTTGTGAACGGCTCCGGTCGCCGTCGCCGTCGTCGTCGTCGTCGCAGTCCCGATTCCGGTCCCTGTCCCGGCTTATCTGTCGATGCTGTCCCACGGTCTATGGGTATTCACACTCGCACTCGCATTCACACTCGCACTCGCATTCACATTCACACTCGCACTCTTTCGCATGGTGCCAAATGATTTTCACATGTTATTTTTTTCTTTTTGGTTTTTCGTGTTATTTTCTTTCGCACTTTTGCTGGCGATGGAGATGGAAATGAAGATGCCGATGGCTGCTTTGGCTTTGGCTTTGGCATTTAATTAAAAAGGCTGCAAAATTATGAACTTTTCTTTCTTTCTCGCCCGCCTGTAAATTTGTTTGTTTTCCCCAACAACAACAGCAACAGCAACAACAAAAGTCATATATCAAAAATTGCCTGCCAGATGCGCGATGCAAAAATCTTTAGCCAATGATCTGGCGAACTTTTCGCAGTTGGCAATAACTTTTGGCTGCCCCATAAGTACAACAAGTCGATGGCTGGATGAGTAATGGGGCAATGTGTTGAGAGGGCCACGAAATAGTTCCCCGTCCTCTTTTTGTTGCTGTTGCTGTTGCTGTTGCTGTTGCTGTTGATTTTGTTGTGAGCCGGCGCATTGAAAATCAAATGAGCTGTAAAGAAAATTTCGCGTTAAAATGCGTTTTATTGTTTCCAATTAAGCTGATTGAGTGCGTCGCGTGGAATCGACAGAGACTATGCTATGTTAGTGTAGACTGCAGACAGCGGAGAGTATAGGCCGATATGCTTGAGTTAATCCCACACATCAACATACCCAGACCCAACCCAGAAAATCACAATACAATTTATGTGGTACTTTAGCTAATCATCGAGAGCGTCACATTTGGTTGTTTCGGTTCCCCAATTGTCTGGCAACGGAATTTATGCCATCAGATATAGCTGGAGATCATCAGTTGGCCAAGTCTATATTTAACGAGGCCGCAGAATCATTTACTCATTTACACTTTCACTAGTTTGCTCCACTGTGCGGCGAAGACGCAGCGTCAAGTAGATATAAAATTCATTTTAATTTGCGCCACGATGACGATGACGACAATGATGAGGCAGCAGCCGAGGGCAGCGAGGGCAGCGAGGGGAAAGGGGCGTTGACGGATGACTGCTGCACGTTGAACGTTCAACGATGGCCACATGTGCCGCGCCAGGATAACAGTCGTCGATAAGTATTTCAGGGCGTCGCCGCCGCTTCGAGTCCCTGTCGCATTTGTTGGCCATTGTTGTTATTTGCCAAATAAGCAAACGTTCGCTCCCCACACCGGACGGACGCCGTCTCCATTGTTGTCAGGCTCGACGTCGTTGTCGTTGTCGATGATGCAGACATAAGATATGAAAAATATGAAGCAACAGCCCGATGGCGACGAGGGACACTATTGGGCTACCCAACCATTCCGATCCAATCCCAATTCGCAGCCATTCCCTTCGCTTCTTTGCGTTTGCCGTTCCCCATTGATTTCGCTCGCCTGACATTATAGCTGATGTGCGGCAGAAAGTCAGGCTGTCCGCCCGGACTTCCACAGACGTTTCTCTAGCTGTTTCTCAGTGAAGACATCGGTTGAGAATTCGACATTCAGACGGACAGTTGCCGCAGCTTCGTGTCGCACATGGCACAAAAATCCATTGGGTGCTCCTCACAAAGCAGGCGCTCAAGCGTCGCACTGCGTGGGCATCATACGTCCGTCTCTCTGTCTCTCCGTCTCTCTGTCTGTCTGTCTGTCCCTATATGAGTTGCGTTGTATAAATCACGCTTAATGCTTGGCCACTGGGGGGCAACAGGCTGCAGAGAATACTCTGCTGTGCTCTGAACATAAATTGCAGTCAAGTGCTGCCAATTAGTTGCTAAAATTATTTTATGATATTGGCCAACTAATTAAACTGACGTTAAGGCTGACACTCTGACCCCCCCTCTTGGTCGGAAATCGATAAAAGTCGCAGTCGCCACCTGACTGAGCCAAGTTTTCATCAATCAAGCGCACAATCAATCATCGCACGCGCACAAAAATATATCTATGATTATTAATTATTTATGAGATGTGCGAGGCGAGAAGCGACTGCCATTAAATGATTAGAAAAGGAGAAGGGAAAAGGCAAAAGGGTTTCGGCTTCCATTCGCTGCTCATTTATCAGGTCTTAAGTTAAGTGAATTCTGATGACGACACAACAAACTCATAAAACTTTCGCTCTCTACACTTTCAGTGTGCCAGTGCAATGGACACGCTCGACGCTGCCGCTTCAACCTGGAGCTCTACAAGCTGTCCGGCCGAGTGTCCGGCGGGGTTTGCTACAACTGTCAGCACGATACGACGGGACGCTATTGCCACTATTGCCGCGAGGGCTACTATCGGGATGCCAGCAAGCCGCCCAATCATCGCAAGGTCTGCAAGCGTAAGTGAATAGTTCGGCTCTGCTCTGCTCTGCTGTCATCAATCAGCCGGACAGATGTCTCTAATGAGTTCGCTTCGTTGCAGGCTGTGACTGTCATCCCGTGGGCTCCACGGGCAAGACGTGCAATCATCTGAGTGGCCAGTGTCCCTGCAAGGAGGGCGTCACCGGGCTGACCTGCAACCGCTGTGCCCGCGGCTATCAACAGACTCGCTCCCACGTCGCACCCTGCATAAGTAAGTGTCCCGCGTGTCCAGCTCGACGCTTCCCTTTCCCCACCATCCCATCTCTCATCTCACCCACACAATACTCTTGCAATTAACAGAAGTGCCCACCAACGCGAACATGATCCAGGCGGAGAGCGCCGGCGGAGGAGGCGGCGGCGGCGGAGGCAATGGCGACTACAAGGACGGCGGCGGTTCCCAGGCGGAGGAGATGAAGAAGTGTAAGTGACGAGTAGCATCGAGTAGCGATGACGATAAGACGAGAATACTATGATTAACTACTATTTGCAATCTACAATTAATGATTAGCTACTAACGAGTAAACAAGTTTTAATCCAAGCAGACTAGGCAATGTATTATTAACAACAAGCAAGTAACGAGTAAACAAGCTGCAATCGAGTAGCGATGACGATTAGACGAGAATACTATTATCTATAATTATAAATTAATTTGAATCGAGTAAACAAAACTTCATTGAGAGGGAATAACGAGAAGATGAGAATACCGTGCGACTATGAGACTACTGAGGTTAACTATTAGGTGCAATCTATAATTAAAAATTAATTAGTAACAAGCTGCATAACGAAAAGATGAGCAAATTGGGCGATCAACAACGATTAATGATAAGATGTAATTTAATATTACATATAAATTTCAGTTTGCCAACTAACAAGTAATAATTAATAGAGTAACACAATTTATGAATAATGATTAACAAAGAAACGAATTACTTAACCAACGAGTTACAAATTGCAAATTATAATGAGATTAAGTGTTTGCACAATTTTATTTTTATGATGATTTGCAACTAACGAGAACCATTTGAAAAGCTAATAGCAAGCTGCTTTTAGGGGATAACGAGTTCAAACTAACGAGTAAAATAAAATTATATGAACGTTGCATTAAATGTGACGAGTGACGAGTAATCACTACTAACTAAATGCAATAATATTATATTTGTTGTAGACTAGTCATTCAAATAAGTCGAATCGATCACATAACGATTACGATTGCAACTACAGCGAGTCTCTTTATTTTGTGCAACATTCACAGATTGCGGCAAGTGCAAGGCCAGTCCCAAGAAGTTGAATCTGAACAAGTTCTGCATGGAGGACTACGGTGCGTATGCTTAACACCAAATACACATACATAAATATACTTTATAGCGAGTGAAACTCATCTCGATGGCATCGTTTACTCCTCCAAACAGCTCTGCTGGCAAAGGTGATTGGCCACGATCGCGCCTCGCAGGACATCAGCACCGAGAAGTTCTCGATTGAGCGACAGAACGAGATCTACAAATACGAGATCAACATTCAGACCATCTTCAAGCGGAATCCCATGTCTGGCACCACAAGTTCGCTGCTGGGGCGTGGCAACATGATGTTGCTGGTGCCGCGCAAGAGCATCGAGTGTCAGTGCCCCAAGATCAAGTTAAACAAGTGAGTGTCGTTTTTGAATCTCCGGCATTGCCGATGACTTGCGAAACTCATTGTTGCAATCATCTCGTTTTATCTCGATATATAATATTTTGGTATTTTATTGTATCTTTTATTTGTCAATCTGCACAGCAATCTTAAGCTTTATCGATGGCTCGCGAAATTCATTTCTGGGAACGAAATTGTTCCGTCTTGTTATGCGTTGCAAAATTTATGCAATGATGAATATGAAGTATATATATTTTTAGTAAAGTGATTTACCCATGTCCGATTCTTGTATTCGCTATACAGATGCATTTTTTTAAAACATGTCTGACGATCATAAATAAATAAATTATTCAATTTATATTCAAATTAATTGAATGAAATGTAAAAACAAATAAGTTATTAAGTAGTTTTTGAACCAAAATAATCGTCTTTAACATATGTGTATTTGTTTTTAATTTTTATTTGATTTGATGGCATTAAATAATTCAATTACTCTATTCAAGTGTTTTGAGCCAGGTTAATTATAAAATCAAATATTTTAATTTTTTTTTGTAAAGTACTTTTGAAAGTTCGGATTTAGTTTAATTAAAAGCCAACAGTTCCCTTGTCATATTGAAATTCAAAATTGTTTCGTTTAAATATTATATTTAAAAAAAAACAAGTTTAAAGTGGTATCTTACAAACCGATCTTACTTGTGTTGTATTTTATTTATTTTTATAGATCGTATCTCATACTCGGACGCGACTCGGAGGCAGCGCCGGGATATCTGGCCATTGGACCCAGCTCGGTGGTGTTGGAATGGAAGGACGAGTGGTCGCTGCGCATGAAGCGCTTCCAGCGGCGGGCACGCAAATGCAGTTGAATCGAACCGGAAACGGAATATGTCAGAGCGGATTTCAATTTCATACACTTGGCTAGGTATCAGTTTTTGTATAAATTGTACAGTTTACTCAAGTTTCTGACCTTTTTCGGCATCATGCTATAATTAATCACACGCACACGCACACAATTACAATTACACACCTACACACCTACATCTTCAGAGCGGACTCCTTTATTTGCTTACCCAAATGAATTCGTAATCTATCAACTGTTTAGTTAAGCATTCTAGTCTATACTACACTGCACTACACTGCACTACACTACTCAACGACACGCCAAATGCTAATTGCACTTCAACTTGTGTGTGTGACGGGCCATAAAAAACAGTTATAAATTTGAAACAAGTGCGAAAAGAGTTGAATGTTTAATGTTTGTCGTTGCCGTTGCCGTTGCCGTTGTTGTTGCTGCAACATCGCGTGTCGCGTGTCCGGCCAGACGAACAACAGATGAGCAGGAGACGTGCCACAAACGGTGTGAAGACGTGGCAAGTGAAAGGGGCAGGCGACTGTGGGTTATGGGTAGACAAACAGGCATATAGTCAACACATAAGTGCAGCCATAAACCAAACAGGCGGCGAGGCTTTCACGTTGCACAACCTGCCGTAGGGGTATTCAGGAAACGCAAATAAATTGCACTGACAGAAATGCAAATTTCCACCGATTTCTGCCATATGCAATCATACTTCTTTCATTTATTTCGCTCGATTCTTGCTGCCTACTCTCTTTTTATTTCTTGACCGCATTTCTATTATTTTATTTCTTGTTTTTCTCTCTCTTCGTCTCGAACTGTGTTTTTTTCGATATTTTCAATATTCATTTGTTGTTCAGCTTTTATTGCTTTTACTGTTGCTTTTAACGGCAGTTTAATATGCAATTTATTTATTTATTCTGCATTTTTTCCACATCTCGATCTCGCCAGCACTTTTTTCATATATACATATAGTATGTATGCAAACAGTTTTGCTCGTAATTATGCAGATGTTTATGCCCATTTGTTAGTCGATTTTCACGCGCTTTTGCATAACAATTTGTTGTTGGAAAAGGGAAACTCAACGGCAGCAACGGCAGCCGTAAAATTAATTTGAAATACATTTATTTGAATTTAATTTTCAATTTGAATTATGCATGCAAATCAGTTGGAAAAAATCAAGCGGACAAATGTGAAGGGGAAAGGGCAGAACTTGTTTGTGCCACAATCTCGGAATCTGAGGCACAGTAAAGCCTCAACAGACTGGTGTCTGGTGTCTGTTGCACGCCAGCGAGGGCTCACTGTGAACGTGCTCCCATTGAAAAGCTTGACATGCATCGCAATGCACAGACAAACAACACGAAACACGTTACACAAATTAAACAACAAAACAAACAGAAGAGCTGAAAAAAATACTCTGTGGGCACAGAGTGCGAGAGAGCGGGCGAGTGAAGTCCCAATTGATTTCGGTCGCCTGACATTATAGCGGACGTGCGGCAGAATGTCAGGCTGCACGCACAGATTTCTGTATCTTATGCAGCAAGAAAATTCATTCAGTTCGTTACGTTAGTAAGGGAATTTAATTCAGTGGACACATTTGACATTTTGGCTGACCGTTTCAGGGGAAAGTTCCGCAGTGTCGAGGCACAACAATCTATTGGGATGTTCGCCCCCCGCTACCAAGCTTCCCTTTTGTATGCATTTACACAGTTACACATTTTGATACATTTTTCGCTGTTGTATTTTGGTTTTTTGTGCTTTGTTTTTATTCAGTTTCATTTGTGCTGTCGAGTGGGGGCCGCGGATTAAACATGTTTGGAGCTCAAAATGTGTGTGTAACATGATATATGACAGGCAAGTGTCGAACTTGATAAATGCTTTAATGAATTTATTTTCATGTTTCGTGTTTCGTGCCACGCCCACTGTCCGACGCTGCCCATTGCTGGGCTGTTTTGTCATTCACAGTTGGCGACCGTGACCATGATACATATGATAAATCAAAATGGGGCAACAACTCGACAGACAGACAGGCAGAGAGACGGCTGATCAAGCGGACAGCCGGACAGTTAACATGCAGCGACCTTTCAGCTCAGATTTCTATGTGTGTGTGTGTGTTGCATAATTAGCCCGCAGCACAATGGCTCACACACACACACACACACACAGGCAGCCTGTCGAGTGTCCTGCAACAACAGCCAAATAGAGTCACGAAAAAAAATGCGAGCAGAAATTCAATTGTGGCTTGGTCTGGCTCTGGCTTCATGCATATTTAAATGAGATTTCGCGTTAACTGAATTTTGTCAACATGACGAGCGCTGAATGGGCTGAACAACAGAAGGGGGCGTGGCCAGTCGACGCTGGGCATGAAAAACCATATTAATTTGTCCACACAACGTTTATATATATAGCATAAAACATTTATATATATTTAAATAAATTGGTTTCTTTTTTTCTTGCGCGCGCTCTCTTATTATTATATTTTGTGCTCCAAACAGCGCCGGGGCGGGGGCGGGGGCGGCGACGGTGGCGGTGGGCGTGGCATATGTATTTAAAATAACTTGCAGGCGCCATTAGCATATAAATTGATGTGCGCCAGTTGAGCGCGAAAAAGTCAGGCCCAGTCACACACACACACACAGCCACACACCCACACACACACATACACACACATGTGAGCTTTGAAGTAACTACCCTTCAGTACGCAAGAGTACTCGCGAACTACCGAATTCGCTATACCGAATGGCACCACCACTACTTACTTTACTAACCCCTCTAACATGCATTTGTCAATGGAGAATTTACATTGCATGTCATTGGAATGGGGACAATTGACACGACGTCGTTTACCATTGTACTACCTACTTCGCTACTCTAATTCGAGTACCTGTTTCGGTACTCTAAATCGAGTAACTCTTTCGATACTCTAATTCGGGTATTAAATTGGGATTAGTACCCAATTGGAATTGATACTTGATTAGTACTCATTGAGTACTTACTAGTGTTGCAAAGCATAAATACGGAAAAAAACACGTGTTATTTTATTGTTGAGCCCTTTTTCTTTTATTCATGATTTGATTGATTTACATATTAATAATTTTCTTAACAATTATAATTACTTTCTGTAAATTATAATTTTTTTGTAATTATTTGTATGGTATTTTTCTAATGCTGCTTGGTTATCCGCAATTGGTACTCTGCCGTGCCACATCATTTTCTTCCAATACAATAGAATCTGCAATTATTAAATTACTTATGTTTATATGTATATATATATATATATATGAAATATATCAATTTAACTTACCACTTTGTTAAATATTACATCAGGGATTAGCACAAAATAAACAAATGTATGGACAATTCCGGCACTTGACTTTTTTAATTGTTGATTTCACAATGCACGCCAAGCAAAATACGAGATGAAAACTGTGTGACCAAAATTATGAGAGTTTCGTTAGCCTCCACTCTCGTTTCGACTAAGCCGATGGTCATATTTATTCTCGTTTGACGTACGATGTCTACCAAGCAGCGAGACGTTGCATTACCACTAGACTGACGAAATCTGTATACCGAATGAGTATAGCGAATTCGGTAGTCGATCGGGGCAATTGCCACCAAGCGTACTGCAGGGTACATTTGGCAGACACACACACACACACACACACACACACACACACACACAAACACACACACACGTACACACACAGGCAGCTAAGAATTCTGTACCCCAAGTTGAAGCTGACAAATTGACTTCCGTTTCCGCGTCAAACATCAAAAACAAAAACATCAAAAAAAAAAAAAACAAAAAAAAAAACAACTACAAAAAGTACTTAAAACTGAGAGACAAAAACATAAAAAACAAAACATAACCAAATTAGTCATTAGTTGATATGTCAAGCCGTATATATTTATTATTTTCCACAATCTATTTTTTTTAAATAATTTTTTTTTAACTATAATAAAAACAGCAAAGAAGTTTTTGTTGTCTAATATATATGTATTTAAATCTATATATATATATATATATACATATAAAATATATAGCTAAATACTTAATGTATTTGTATGTTAAACAAGAGAGAGAAAAGGCGAAAGGACAACGGCAAAAGCAACTCACAAAACTCTGACAAAATTGCTCTAATAAAATACATGGAGAAGCCAGAGCGAGAAAGAGAAAACACTCGCAAATGAAATGGTAAAAGTCAGTTAAGAGCCTTGGCTTTTGGCCAAGTTGTGTGTGAATATTTGTTGGCAATATTTTGTTGCATTTTTGTGGGTCTGCTTTAGTGTCGGGCGCCTTGTGCATTTTGTGCTTGCAACTACTAAGTATTTATGTAGTTAAGTGCAACATCACCACCAATAACAACAACAACAACAACACTAATCACATATCCTACACACACACATACACACACACACACAAACACACACATGTATACACCCTTGCCAAGTTTAATAGACATTTTTTTGTATTTTTTTTAAGAAAACTTTTATCACTAATACTTAAAATGATTATCTTTGTGTGTGTCGCGAAACGCAAGTTAATAAATAATAATAAAAATAATACAAGAGAAATTGAAGAGAATAATCAATTTTATATAATAACATAAACACTATTTAAATGCATATATACGAGTACATCATTATATATACACACACTATATATATAAATATATCCGAGAACTAATTACAAGAAAGCAAACAAAAAAAAAAGAAAATAAAATACAAAAAAAAAACACAAAAAAAGGCAGCAATTTTTTTTCTTAGATTTTTTGTAAATACTCAAAAAGCAAAGGCCATTAAAACGTAAACAAAAAAAATCATATATATATATATATATATATTATATATATTTATTGCAAATTATTATTATTATGTTGTAATGAAATAAATAGACACATGACAGCAAAGCATCCGAAAGGATCAAAAAGCCAAGGCGAATCAAAGGCAAAGAGCAGAGAAAAGGATGCAATAAAGCAAACAACATTGTCTGATATTAAAGTATTGTAGTTGGTATTTACATTAAACAAAACACACATAAACACACACACAAGCAATTATGTACTTATTATTATTACGAGTATAATAAACACACACACACACACACATACTGTCACACTGTCACACTGACACTCACACATACATATGCAAATAAATATGCAATTTTTGTGGCAAACAGAACTAAGTAAATAAACACACACATATATCAAAGACAAGCCGAACAAGAACAACAAGTTATATATATAAATATATATAAAAACAAAAAATAAAAATATATATATATATCATTTATGTGTACTTGAAAGAGTAAAAAAACAGAGAACAGAAAAGCAAATAAAACACAAAGTTTAATCGAATTAAGTGGACAAAATTGCTAATACATAATAACGAAATTAAATGGTTGAGACCGAGTGCTTTTATTTCTGGTTGGTTGGTTTGTCGGTTTGGTGGTCTACGAGTCGAGTCTATGAGTCTACGAGTACTTTATTCGTTCACTCCGAGTACTCGGACTGAATTTGCTTGGGGTTTACAGTCTCTCTGGTAACTGGTAAGTATTTTCCCAGCTGCGACTTTGCGCAATGTAATTTAATTTCAGCTTTGCAAATACTTTTTTAACACTTTTTATGTTACGACTTCAACTTTTGCAGTAAAAAGGAGCAAGCTACGAGAGCCTTGTTCATTGAATATTTTAAGAGCTTAATGCTGATTTTAAACTCTAGAATAAAGAGCATTCACACTTCGAGACTTGAAATGGATCAGTTCCATTTCAAACAGTTGATCACCAATTATATTCAGCCCTCTGCTTTCAAAAAAACACAAAATTTTAGTACGTTAAATTTCTATATCTAAAATGCATCTAAAATTAAAAAAAGGTTCAAACAATGGTACATTTGAAAAAATTATTTAAACTTTAAATTGGATGATTACATTAGTCAAAGCAAGTAGTAATATAAATTAAATAGTAGTTATTAATAGCAAAGCCAAAATTAAAAATAAAGTATAAATGATGGATTAATTAATATTAACTTTTTTAATAATTTCCTCATTTAATATGGATAATTGTTCCCAATTTGGTTTTGCATTTTTACAAAAGATAAGTGCATTTCCGAACAGTATCCAGCTCGTCTTACCAAGAACTGTGGCAATTAACTCGTCTTAACAAGGACTATCAGCTGGCCAAAGGACATTCCGATCGTCCTTTTGGTTCCCGAGATATTCATGATTTTCTAATTTTGTTGCGATTTCTTGCATTTTTTTTCGACTCCGCAACGAAAAATTTGCAAGTCCAAAAATTAAAAAATTTTGCATACTTTTGGGGATCGAATTAATTTTGTAGTCGAAAACTAAAAATATGTTTATCTCGAAAACAACAACAACAATTTAGATATAACTTGGCCGGTTGATAGCTTTTGTAAACACGTTTAAAAATAACTGCCGATTGTCATTAAAAAAATAAAGAATATATAAAAAAAACAAACATGAATTTTTCGAAAAAATCTACAAGGGGTAGGCATGGAAAATTTGGCAAAAATTCAAAAATCCTTCGTAACTTCGTCATTTGAAGGACGATCAGGATGTCCTTTGGCGTGCTTATGGAGACGGATTCATGATGTACGACTATGAAATCAAAAGCCCAAATATCCTTTAAACAACAGAGTTAGAAGGATTTTTTTGCTGAGAGAAAACATGCTCTATCTTGGCCATACCCTTGCCGATCCTTGCGAGTCCTGTGGCAATCAACTCGTCTCAACAAGGACTATCAGCTGGCCAAAAGGCATTTCGATCGTCCTTTTGGTTCCCGAGATATTCATGATTTTCTAATTTTGTTTCGAAATCTTGCATTTCTTTTCGACTCCGCAATAAAAAATTTGCAAGTCCAAAAATTAAAAAATTTTGCATACTTTTGGGGATCGAAATAATTTTGTAGTCGAAAACTAAAAATGTGTTTATCTCGAAATCAACAACAACAATTTAGTTATAATTTGGCCGGTCGATAGCTTTTGTAAACACGTTTAAAAATAACTGCCGATTGTCATTAAAAAAATAAAGAATATATAAAAAAAACAAACATGAATTTTTCGAAAAAATCTACAAGGGGTAGGCATGGAAAATTTGGCAAAAATTCAAAAATCCTTCGTAACTTCGTCATTTGAAGGACGATCAGGATGTCCTTTGGCATGCTTATGGAGACGGATTCATGATGTACGACTATGAAATCAAAAGCCCAAATATCCTTTAAACAACAGAGTTAGAAGGATTTTTTTTGCTGAGAGAAAACATGCTCTACCTTGGCCATACCCTTGCCGATTCTTGCGAGTCCTGTGGCAATCAACTCGTCTCAACAAGGACTATCAGCTGGCCAAAAGGCATTTCGATCGTCCTTTTGGTTCCCGAGATATTCATGATTTTCTAATTTTGTTTTGATTTCTTGCATTTCTTTTCGACTCCGCAATAAAAAATTTGCAAGTCCAAAAATTAAAAAATTTTGCATACTTTTGGGGATCGAATTAATTTTGTAGTCGAAAACTAAAAATGTGTTTATCTCGAAAACAACAACAACAATTTAGTTATAATTTGGCCGGTCGATAGCTTTTGTAAACACGTTTAAAAATAACTGCCGATTGTCATTAAAAAAATAAAGAATATATAAAAAAAACAAACATGAATTTTTCGAAAAAATCTACAAGGGGTAGGCATGGAAAATTTGGCAAAAATTCAAAAATCCTTCGTAACTTCGTCATTTGAAGGACGATCAGGATGTCCTTTGGCATGCTTATGGAGACGGATTCATGATGTACGACTATGAAATCAAAAGCCCAAATATCCTTTAAACAACAGAGTTAGAAGGATTTTTTTGCTGAGAGAAAACATGCTCTATCTTGGCCATACCCTTGCCGATTCTTGCGAGTCCTGTGGCAATCAACTCGTCTCAACAAGGACTATCAGCTGGCCAAAAGGCATTTCGATCGTCCTTTTGGTTCCCGAGATATTCATGATTTTCTAATTTTGTTTTGATTTCTTGCATTTCTTTTCGACTCCGCAATAAAAAATTTGCAAGTCCAAAAATTAAAAAATTTTGCATACTTTTGGGGATCGAATTAATTTTGTAGTCGAAAACTAAAAATGTGTTTATCTCGAAAACAACAACAACAATTTAGTTATAATTTGGCCGGTCGATAGCTTTTGTAAACACGTTTAAAAATAACTGCCGATTGCCATTAAAAAAATAAAGAATATATAAAAAAAACAAACATGAATTTTTCGAAAAAATCTACAAGGGGTAGGCATGGAAAATTTGGCAAAAATTCAAAAATCCTTCGTAACTTCGTCATTTGAAGGACGATCAGGATGTCCTTTGGCATGCTTATGGAGACGGATTCATGATGTACGACTATGAAATCAAAAGCCCAAATATCCTTTAAACAACAGAGTTAGAAGGATTTTTTTGCTGAGAGAAAACATGCTCTATCTTGGCCATACCTCTGCCGATCCTTGCGAGTCCTGTGGCAATCAACTCGTCTCAACAAGGACTATCAGCTGGCCAAAAGGCATTTCGATCGTCCTTTTGGTTCCCGAGATATTCATGATTTTCTAATTTTGTTTCGATTTCTTGCATTTCTTTTCGACTCCGCAATAAAAAATTTGCAAGTCCAAAAATTAAAAAATTTTGCATACTTTTGGGGATCGAATTAATTTTGTAGTCGAAAACTAAAAATGTGTTTATCTCGAAAACAACAACAACAATTTAGTTATAATTTGGCCGGTCGATAGCTTTTGTAAACACGTTTAAAAATAACTGCCGATTGTCATTAAAAAAATAAAGAATATATAAAAAAAACAAACATGAATTTTTCGAAAAAATCTACAAGGGGTAGGCATGGAAAATTTGGCAAAAATTCAAAAATCCTCCATAACTTCGTCAATTGAAGGACTATCGGGATGTCCTTTGGCATGCATATGGAGATGGATTGATGATGTACGACTATGAAATCAAAAGCCCCAATATCCTTTAAACAACAGAGTAAGAAGGATTTTTTTTCTGAGAGAAAACATGCTCTATCTTGGCCATACCCTTGCCGATTCTTGCGAGTCCTGTGGCAATCAACTCGTCTCAACAAGGACTATCAGCTGGCCAAAAGGCATTTCGATCGTCCTTTCCGTTTCCGAGATATCCATGATTTTCTAATTTTGTTACGATTTCTTGCATTTCTTTTCGACTCCGCAATAAAAAATTTGCAAGTCCAAAAATTAAAAAATTTTGCATACTTTTGGGGATCGAATTAATTTTGTAGTCGAAAACTAAAAATGTGTTTATCTCGAAAACAACAACAACAATTTAGTTATAATTTGGCCGGTCGATAGCTTTTGTAAACACGTTTAAAAACAACTGCCTATTGTCATTAAAAAAATAAAGAATATATAAAAAAAACAAACATGAATTTTTCGAAAAAATCTACAAGGGGTAGGCATGGAAAATTTGGCAAAAATTCAAAAATCCTCCGTAACTTCGTCATTTGAAGGACGATCAGGATGTCCTTTGGCATGCATATGGAGACGGATTCATGATGCATGTTTATCTCGAAAACAACAACAACAATTTAGATATTATTTGGCCGGTCGATAGCTTTTGTAAACACGTTTAAAAATAACTGCCGATTGTCATTAAAAAAATAAAGAATATATAAAGAAAACAAACATGAATTTTTCGAAAAAATCTACAAGGGGAAAATTTGGCAAAAATTGAAAAATCCTTCGTAACTTCGTCATTTGAAGGACGATCAGGATGTCCTTTGGCATGCTTATGGAGACGGATTCATGATGTACGACTATGAAATCAAAAGCCCAAATATCCTTTAAACAACAGAGTTAGAAGGATTTTTTTGCTGAGAGAAAACATGCTCTATCTTGGCCATACCCTTGCCGATTCTTGCGAGTCCTGTGGCAATCAACTCGTCTCAACAAGGACTATCAGCTGGCCAAAAGGCATTTCGATCGTCCTTTTGGTTCCCGAGATATTCATGATTTTATAATTTTGTTTTGATTTCTTGCAATTCTTTTCGACTCCACAATTTAAAATTTGCAAGACCAAAAATTAAGAAATGTTGCATACTTTTGGGGATCGAATTAGTTTTGTAGTCGAAAACTAAAAATATGTTTATCTCGAAAACAACAACAACAATTTAGTTATAATTTGGCCGGTCGATAGCTTTTGTAAACACGTTTAAAAATAACTGCCGATTGTCATTAAAAAAATAAAGAATATATAAAAAAAACAAACATGAATTTTTCGAAAAAATCTACAAGGGGTAGGCATGGAAAATTTGGCAAAAATTCAAAAATCCTCCATAACTTCGTCAATTGAAGGACTATCGGGATGTCCTTTGGCATGCATATGGAGATGGATTGATGATGTACGACTATGAAATCAAAAGCCCCAATATCCTTTAAACAACAGAGTAAGAAGGATTTTTTTTCTGAGAGAAAACATGCTCTATCTTGGCCATACCCTTGCCGATTCTTGCGAGTCCTGTGGCAATCAACTCGTCTCAACAAGGACTATCAGCTGGCCAAAAGGCATTTCGATCGTCCTTTCCGTTTCCGAGATATCCATGATTTTCTAATTTTGTTACGATTTCTTGCATTTCTTTTCGACTCCGCAATAAAAAATTTGCAAGTCCAAAAATTAAAAAATTTTGCATACTTTTGGGGATCGAATTAATTTTGTAGTCGAAAACTAAAAATGTGTTTATCTCGAAAACAACAACAACAATTTAGTTATAATTTGGCCGGTCGATAGCTTTTGTAAACACGTTTAAAAATAACTGCCTATTGTCATTAAAAAAATAAAGAATATATAAAAAAAACAAACATGAATTTTTCGAAAAAATCTACAAGGGGTAGGCATGGAAAATTTGGCAAAAATTCAAAAATCCTCCGTAACTTCGTCATTTGAAGGACGATCAGGATGTCCTTTGGCATGCATATGGAGATGGATTGATGATGTACGACTATGAAATCAAAAGCCCCAATATCCTTTAAACAACAGAGTAAGAAGGATTTTTTTTCTGAGAGAAAACATGCTCTATCTTGGCCATACCCTTGCCGATTCTTGCGAGTCCTGTGGCAATCAACTCGTCTCAACAAGGACTATCAGCTGGCCAAAAGGCATTTCGATCGTCCTTTCCGTTTCCGAGATATCCATGATTTTCTAATTTTGTTACGATTTCTTGCATTTCTTTTCGACTCCGCAATAAAAAATTTGCAAGTCCAAAAATTAAAAAATTTTGCATACTTTTGGGGATCGAATTAATTTTGTAGTCGAAAACTAAAAATGTGTTTATCTCGAAAACAACAACAACAATTTAGTTATAATTTGGCCGGTCGATAGCTTTTGTAAACACGTTTAAAAATAACTGCCTATTGTCATTAAAAAAATAAAGAATATATAAAAAAAACAAACATGAATTTTTCGAAAAAATCTACAAGGGGTAGGCATGGAAAATTTGGCAAAAATTCAAAAATCCTCCGTAACTTCGTCATTTGAAGGACGATCAGGATGTCCTTTGGCATGCATATGGAGACGGATTCATGATGCATGTTTATCTCGAAAACAACAACAACAATTTAGATATTATTTGGCCGGTCGATAGCTTTTGTAAACACGTTTAAAAATAACTGCCGATTGTCATTAAAAAAATAAAGAATATATAAAGAAAACAAACATGAATTTTTCGAAAAAATCTACAAGGGGTAGGCATGGCAAATTTGGCAAAAATTCAAAAATCCTTCGTAACTTCGTCATTTGAAGGACGATCAGGATGTCCTTTGGCATGCTTATGGAGACGGATTCATGATGTACGACTATGAAATCAAAAGCCCCAATATCCTTTAAACAACAGAGTAAGAAGGATTTTTTTTCTGAGAGAAAACATGCTCTATCTTGGCCATACCCTTGCCGATCCTTGCGAGTCCTGTGGCAATCAACTCGTCTTAACAAGGACTATCAGCTGGTCAAAGGACATTCCGATCGTCCTTTCCGTTTCCGAGATATCCATGATTTTCTAATTTTGTTACGATTTCTTGCATTTCTTTTCGACTCCGCAATAAAAAATTTGCAAGTCCAAAAATTAAAAAATTTTGCATACTTTTGGGGATCGAATTAATTTTGTAGTCGAAAACTAAAAATGTGTTTATCTCGAAAACAACAACAACAATTTAGTTATAATTTGGCCGGTCGATAGCTTTTGTAAACACGTTTCAAAATAACTGCCGATTGTCATTAAAAAAATAAAGAATATATAAAAAAAACAAACATGAATTCTTCGAAAAAATCTACAAGGGGTAGGCATGGAAAATTTGGCAAAAATTCAAAAGTCCTTCGTAACTTCGTCATTTGTAGGACGATCAGGATGTCCTTTGGCATGCTTATGGAGACGGATTCATGATGTACGACTATGAAATCAAAAGCCCAAATATCCTTTAAACAACAGAGTTAGAAGGATTTTTTTGCTGAGAGAAAACATGCTCTATCTTGGCCATACCTCTGCCGATCCTTGCGAGTCCTGTGGCAATCAACTCGTCTCAACAAGGACTATCAGCTGGCCAAAAGGCATTTCGATCGTCCTTTTGGTTCCCGAGATATTCATGATTTTCTAATTTTGTTTCGATTTCTTGCATTTCTTTTCGACTCCGCAATAAAAAATTTGCAAGTCCAAAAATTAAAAATTTTTGCATACTTTTGGGGATCGAATTAATTTTGTAGTCGAAAACTAAAAATGTGTTTATCTCGAAAACAACAACAACAATTTAGTTATAATTTGGCCGGTCGATAGCTTTTGTAAACACGTTTAAAAATAACTGCCGATTGTCATTAAAAAAATAAAGAATATATAAAAAAAACAAACATGAATTTTTCGAAAAAATCTACAAGGGGTAGGCATGGAAAATTTGGCAAAAATTCAAAAATCCTTCGTAACTTCGTCATTTGAAGGACGATCAGGATGTCCTTTGGCATGCTTATGGAGACGGATTCATGATGTACGACTATGAAATCAAAAGCCCAAATATCCTTTAAACAACAGAGTTAGAAGGATTTTTTTTGCTGAGAGAAAACATGCTCTACCTTGGCCATACCCTTGCCGATTCTTGCGAGTCCTGTGGCAATCAACTCGTCTCAACAAGGACTATCAGCTGGCCAAAAGGCATTTCGATCGTCCTTTTGGTTCCCGAGATATTCATGATTTTCTAATTTTGTTTTGATTTCTTGCATTTCTTTTCGACTCCGCAATAAAAAATTTGCAAGTCCAAAAATTAAAAAATTTTGCATACTTTT
The DNA here is from genome assembly GCA_035045625.1 of Drosophila formosana. Taxonomy (NCBI): domain Eukaryota; kingdom Metazoa; phylum Arthropoda; class Insecta; order Diptera; family Drosophilidae; genus Drosophila; species Drosophila formosana. The sequence continues at coordinate 359,644 of JAWNOW010000576.1, read as the reverse complement.
GGGGATCGAATTAATTTTGTAGTCGAAAACTAAAAATGTGTTTATCTCGAAAACAACAACAACAATTTAGTTATAATTTGGCCGGTCGATAGCTTTTGTAAACACGTTTAAAAATAACTGCCGATTGTCATTAAAAAAATAAAGAATATATAAAAAAAACAAACATGAATTTTTCGAAAAAATCTACAAGGGGTAGGCATGGAAAATTTGGCAAAAATTCAAAAATCCTTCGTAACTTCGTCATTTGAAGGACGATCAGGATGTCCTTTGGCATGCTTATGGAGACGGATTCATGATGTACGACTATGAAATCAAAAGCCCAAATATCCTTTAAACAACAGAGTTAGAAGGATTTTTTTTGCTGAGAGAAAACATGCTCTACCTTGGCCATACCCTTGCCGATTCTTGCGAGTCCTGTGGCAATCAACTCGTCTCAACAAGGACTATCAGCTGGCCAAAAGGCATTTCGATCGTCCTTTTGGTTCCCGAGATATTCATGATTTTCTAATTTTGTTTTGATTTCTTGCATTTCTTTTCGACTCCGCAATAAAAAATTTGCAAGTCCAAAAATTAAAAAATTTTGCATACTTTTGGGGATCGAATTAATTTTGTAGTCGAAAACTAAAAATGTGTTTATCTCGAAAACAACAACAACAATTTAGTTATAATTTGGCCGGTCGATAGCTTTTGTAAACACGTTTAAAAATAACTGCCGATTGTCATTAAAAAAATAAAGAATATATAAAAAAAACAAACATGAATTTTTCGAAAAAATCTACAAGGGGTAGGCATGGAAAATTTGGCAAAAATTCAAAAATCCTTCGTAACTTCGTCATTTGAAGGACGATCAGGATGTCCTTTGGCATGCTTATGGAGACGGATTCATGATGTACGACTATGAAATCAAAAGCCCAAATATCCTTTAAACAACAGAGTTAGAAGGATTTTTTTGCTGAGAGAAAACATGCTCTATCTTGGCCATACCCTTGCCGATTCTTGCGAGTCCTGTGGCAATCAACTCGTCTCAACAAGGACTATCAGCTGGCCAAAAGGCATTTCGATCGTCCTTTCCGTTTCCGAGATATCCATGATTTTCTAATTTTGTTACGATTTCTTGCATTTCTTTTCGACTCCGCAATAAAAAATTTGCAAGTCCAAAAATTAAAAAATTTTGCATACTTTTGGGGATCGAATTAATTTTGTAGTCGAAAACTAAAAATGTGTTTATCTCGAAAACAACAACAACAATTTAGTTATAATTTGGCCGGTCGATAGCTTTTGTAAACACGTTTAAAAATAACTGCCTATTGTCATTAAAAAAATAAAGAATATATAAAAAAAACAAACATGAATTTTTCGAAAAAATCTACAAGGGGTAGGCATGGAAAATTTGGCAAAAATTCAAAAATCCTCCGTAACTTCGTCATTTGAAGGACGATCAGGATGTCCTTTGGCATGCATATGGAGACGGATTCATGATGCATGTTTATCTCGAAAACAACAACAACAATTTAGATATTATTTTGCCGGTCGATAGCTTTTGTAAACACGTTTAAAAATAACTGCCGATTGTCATTAAAAAAATAAAGAATATATAAAGAAAACAAACATGAATTTTTTGAAAAAATCTACAAGGGGTAGGCATGGAAAATTTGGCAAAAATTCAAAAATCCTTCGTAACTTCGTCATTTGAAGGACGATCAGGATGTCCTTTGGCATGCTTATGGAGACGGATTCATGATGTACGACTATGAAATCAAAAGCCCAAATATCCTTTAAACAACAGAGTTAGAAGGATTTTTTTGCTGAGAGAAAACATGCTCTATCTTGGCCATACCCTTGCCGATTCTTGCGAGTCCTGTGGCAATCAACTCGTCTCAACAAGGACTATCAGCTGGCCAAAAGGCATTTCGATCGTCCTTTTGGTTCCCGAGATATTCATGATTTTATAATTTTGTTTTGATTTCTTGCAATTCTTTTCGACTCCACAATTTTTTTTTTTTTTTTAATAATTTTATTTTCGCCGGAATCGTTCAATGCCATTTGAACATAACCGGACGGATGTAGACGAGGACATATATACATATAGTAGATGTTACTATTTAACTAAATACAATTATTTACAATTATTTACAAAATTTACAAAGTTTACAAATAGTGGGTTTATTGGATGACCCGGGAAGCGAGGTCACTGGGGTGTAGTCTCTTCAATCTTCGAAGAGATTGCGGGTTGACAAGCCTGCTAGCCAGTGGGTTCGGGTGCGCCATGAGCCTGTCGCTGTATCGGCTGCTATGCTGGTTAATCTGATCGCCCACCGGAATAAGGCGAAGATCAGCTTCGATTGCCCGGTTGGTGACATACCAGGGAAGTCCGGTTGCCCGCCGAGCAGCACGAGCCTGCACCACCCTAAGCCTGTTAAGCTGGTGCCTTGATGCTGTGCCCCAAACTTGGATACCATAAGTCCAAGTTGGCGTAAGTATCGCTTTGATCAATAGAGCCTTCGTCGACAGCTGGAGACTTCTGGACTTCAAGAGCCAATCCATTTTCTGCAGCTTGCGAAGGCATTTCGCTTTGATGGCAGTGATGTGGGTATTCCATGTCAGCCGGCGGTCCAAGTGGACACCCAGGTAGCAATGCGAAGTGACGTTTTCGATGTTGCCACCATCGAAGGTCAGATCTATGCCGATCAAACGCCTGAGCGAAAATGTCACGCATGCCGACTTACTGGTATTAATTGCAATGTTCCATTGCTTGGTCCATCGCTCCATCGCATACAGCCAGTCTTGAACTGCCGCAGCTGCTGTCTGTTGACATGAGTGGGACGCAAGCATGGCCGTGTCATCTGCGTAAGTGGCCAGCAGCAGATAGGCAGGTGACATACCTTCGGGAAATATGACGGGCAACGGCGCTGGCATGTCACTTGTGAAGAGAGTGTAGAGGAATGGACCAAGTACACTTCCTTGAGGCACTCCTGCGTGAATCTCTGCCAAGCTGGAGCGTGAGTCTCTGACTGCTACTTCAAACGTCCGATCAGCGATAAAGGAGCTCAGTATGGCGAAGTAGGGTGCTGGGAGAAGATTCTTCATTTTGTACAGCAAGCCATCGTGCCACACTTTATCGAAGGCTTGTTTTACGTCAAGGAAGACGCCAACGGTGTGGAGCTTATGCTCGAGTCCCTGCGTGATGAGGTTGACCAGGCGATGGACTTGTTCTGGGCAGCCATGAGATTTCCTGAATCCAAATTGATGCTTCGGAATGAGACGTGCTACTTGGGGCAGTTCCATCAGTCGGCTAAGCAGAATCCGCTCGAAGATCTTGGAGAAGGTGGTCAGCAGACTAATAGGGCGGTAAGAGTCGACCTGCGTTGGAGTCTTGCCTGCTTTGGGGATCATGACAATCCGCGCACGTTTCCACTGCCTTGGAAAGTGACCCAAGCTTAGCATGGCATTGAAAGTCTTCACCAGTGCTAGGACTCCTTTACGTGGAAGAGACTTTGCCGCTCTATTGTCGATGCCGTCGTGTCCAGGAGTCTTCTTAAGTTTCAGCGCTTTAAGATGCAACATGACTTCTTGCGGCGTGATGGGTCTAATGGGGCGGCCAGGTTGTATAGGAGCGCTTAGAAAGTTGGCAACCTCTTGACGCTGGAAAGCGTCTGGACGGCGACTCCACAATTTAAAATTTGCAAGACCAAAAATTAAGAAATGTTGCATACTTTTGGGGATCGAATTAGTTTTGTAGTCGAAAACTAAAAATATGTTTATCTCGAAAACAACAACAACAATTTAGATATAATTTGGCCGGTCGATAGCTTTTGTAAACACGTTTAAAAATAACTGCCGATTGTCATTAAACAAATAAAGAATATATAAAAAAAACAAACATGAATTTTTCGAAAAAATCTACAAGGGGTAGGCATGGAAAATTTGGCAAAAATTCAAAAATCCTTCGTAACTTCGTCATTTGAAGGACGATCAGGATGTCCTTTGGCATGCTTATGGAGACGGATTCATGATGTACGACTATGAAATCAAAAGCCCCAATATCCTTTAAACAACAGAGTAAGAAGGATTTTTTTTCTGAGAGAAAACATGCTCTATCTTGGCCATACCCTTGCCGATCCTTGCGAGTCCTGTGGCAATCAACTCGTCTTAACAAGGACTATCAGCTGGCCAAAGGACATTCCGATCGTCCTTTCCGTTTCCGAGATATCCATGATTTTCTAATTTTGTTACGATTTCTTGCATTTCTTTTCGACTCCACAATTTAAAATTTGCAAGACCAAAAATTAAGAAATGTTGCATACTTTTGGGGATCGAATTAGTTTTGTAGTCGAAAACTAAAAATATGTTTATCTCGAAAACAACAACAACAATTTAGATATAATTTGGCCGGTCGATAGCTTTTGTAAACACGTTTAAAAATAACTGCCGATTGTCATTAAAAAAATAAAGAATATATAAAGAAAACAAACATAAATTTTTCGAAAAAATCTACAAGGGGTAGGCATGGAAAATTTGGCAAAAATTCAAAAATCCTTCGTAACTTCGTCATTTGAAGGACGATCAGGATGTCCTTTGGCATGCTTATGGAGACGGATTCATGATGTACGACTATGAAATCAAAAGCCCAAATATCCTTTAAACAACAGAGTTAGAAGGATTTTTTTGCTGAGAGAAAACATGCTCTATCTTGGCCATACCCTTGCCGATTCTTGCGAGTCCTGTGGCAATCAACTCGTCTCAACAAGGACTATCAGCTGGCCAAAAGGCATTTCGATCGTCCTTTTGGTTCCCGAGATATTCATGATTTCCTAATTTTGTTTCGATTTCTTGCATTTCTTTTCGACTCCGCAACGAAAAATTTGCAAGTCCAAAAATTAAGAAATATTGCATACTTTTGGGGATCGAATTAATTTTGTAGTAGAAAACTAAAAATGTGTTTATCTCGAAAACAACAACAACAATTTAGATATAATTTGGCCGGTCGATAGCTTTTGTAAACACGTTTAAAAATAACTGCCGATTGTCATTACAAAAATAAAGAATGTATAAAAAAAACAAACATGAATTTTTCGAAAAAATCTACAAGGGGTAGGCATGAAAAATTTGGCAAAAATTCAAAAATCCTTCGTTACTTCGTCATCTGAAGGACGATCAGGATGTCCTTTGGCATGCTTATGGGGACGGATTCATGATGTACGACTATGAAATCAAAAGCCCAAATATCCTTTAAACAACAGAGTAAGAAGGACTTTTTTGCTGAGAGAAAACATGCTCTATCTTGGCCATATCCTTGCCGATCCTTGCGAGTCCTGTGGCAATCAACTCGTCTTTTTTTTTGGACTCCACAATTTAAAATTTGCAAGTCCAAAAATTAAGAAGTGTTGCATACTTTTGGGGATCGAATTAATTTTGTAGTCGAAAACTAAAAATGTGTTTATCTCGAAAACAACAACAACAATTTAGATATTATTTGGCCGGTCGATAGCTTTTGTAAACACGTTTAAAAATAACTGCCGATTGTCATTAAAAAAATAAAGAATATATAAAAACAAGTAAGAAAGCTACAGTCGAGAGTGCTCGACCGTATGATACCCGCAACCAAAAATATACTGAAACTTGTGTTTTGTTTGTATATATTTGAAAATAGCGGCTCAAAATTCACAACACCGACATGGTCACACTGTCAACTAAACAAACAAAGCGCGAGCAGCTGCAAGTGAATTTTGCATATAAAATTGATTCTTTAATAACTTTCTCGTTTTTTATTCGATCTCAACCAAATTCACAGGAATCATTGAGACTATAATTATTATTATGCATATCAAAATTCATTATTCTAGGTTCATTTTTACGGCCTTTACAGTTTTTGGGGGCGGAAAGGTGCGTGGCAAAAATCTAAAACAAACTTGATCTGCGAAGACCTACACGAATACTATCAGCAAATTTAATATATATAATTTATGGGGTCGGAGATGCCTCCTTCTGCCTGTTACATACATTTTCTGTTGGCACTAAGTTATAACACCCTTCTACCCTATGGGTAGCGGGTAAAATAAGCAATTCAACATGCTACTAATTTAATAATTGCATTGAAATTAAGGCATTTAAACCCATGAGTTGGTATAAATATTAATCAGAGATAATAAAGGCAAGAAGAGAAGTTTTTGTATGATGTTTTTATTTATACGGACATACAAATTATGTTAGTTTCTTTGACAACGATTAATTTTCATGAACATTAAAGAGCCAGTTGAGGATCAGCACCAACATTTCATCCTCTGCTGACTAGTGAACAGAATGCGAGTTTCGCAAAATTTTGTTGTTTTTTAATGTAATTGAAAATGCAACTTGAATTGTGAAGACATGTCAAGTAGGGTAGATTACACACAGACATGCTTACAACAAGATCTTGAACCGGAAAATGTTTGGTTTGAATTTGAAACGAAATATTTAAAAGCGAGCAAAAATAATATGACGAATATAACAATAATGAGAATCAGCAAACGAAGATCCATCTTATTTCCTTTGAGTGGCTCAGCTGCAAAGACGCCAAAGTCATTCCAAGAAACCAAAGATCTGAAATCTATAAATACCTTTCTTCAATGGTTCTGGCACACCATATATGCGTCCGCTACGTAGTTTCATATTGAAAGCGGTAAGGATAAGACTTTTCGTAGATTGTTAAAGAATTTTTTATTTTTTTGAAAAATTTAGTTATTTGCACTAGCTTTCTGTTCGAGATTTTCACATTTCTAAGGCCAGGTAGATCTCAAAGCTCGGAGCTTTCTCGCAGAGCCTTCTTTAACTATCGAATTTTGTGAAATTTCGTAAGATATGGTGCTTAAGTAATTTAGAAGGTTGCTTCAATTCAGTCTGTCAATCAGGAACAAGTAAGAAAGCTACAGTCGAGAGTGCTCGACCGTATGATACCCGCAACCCATTTCGAGAGAAAACAAAAAACTTAAATGATATTTTAACAACAAATATACCAAAAATATACTGAAACTTGTGTTTTGTTTGTATATATTTGAAAATAGCGGCTAAAAATTCACAACACCGACATGGTCACACTGTCAACTAAACAAACAAAGCGCGAGCAGCTGCAAGTGAATTTTGCATATAAAATTGATTCTTTAATAACTGCCTCGTTTTTTATTCGATTTCAACCAAATTCACAGGAGTCATTCAGACTATCATTGTTATTATGCATACCAAAATTCAGTTTTACAGTTTTTGGGGGCGGAAAGGGGCGTGGCAAAAATCTAAAACAAACCTAATCTGCGTAAGATATTTGATATCTCTAGGTCATTCAAACACTTAAAACGTCCATATGCACTGGGCACAACAATATTGATAAATAATTTCACGAATAACTTTTGTTCTACTTATCCGATTTGTACCAAAATTACAGGGTATATTAAGAGTGTTAAGCGCAGATGGGCTACCAAATTACACATCATTACACCAAGATGATGGCAGATGGGCTACCAAATTATACGCGATTTAAATAAAAAAAAACTTGACTTTTTCTAGATTTATGCTTATTGTGGGCGAAGGGGGCGTGGCATCCAACTTTTGAAATAAACTTGATCTGCGTAGGGTATGAAGGAAACTTTTTGCCAAATTTGGTGTCTCTATGTCTTATAGTCTCTGAGATCCAGGTGTTCATACGGACAGACAGACGGACAGACGGACATGGCTATATCGTCTCGGCTGTTGACGCTGATCAAGAATATATATACTTTATGGGGTCGGAGATGCCTCCTTCTGCCTGTTACATACATTTTCTGTTGGCACTAAGTCATAATACCCTTCTACCCTATGGGTAGCGGGTATAAAAACAAACATGAATTTTTCGAAAAAATCTACAAGGGGTAGGCATGAAAAATTTGGCAAAAATTGAAAAATCCTTCGTAACTTCGTCATCTGAAGGACGATCAGGATGTCCTTTGGCATGCTTATGGAGACGGATTCATGATGTACGACTATGAAATCAAAAGCCCAAATATCCTTTAAACAACAGAGTTAGAAAGACATTTTTGCTGAGAGAAAACATGCTCTATCTTGGCCATATCCTTGCCGATCCTTGCGAGTCCTGTGGCAATCAACTCGTCTTAACAAGGACTATCAGCTGGCCAAAGGACATTTCGATCGGTTTTATGGTTCCCGAGATATTCATGATTTTCTAATTTTATGCGATTTTTTGCATTTCTTTTCGACTCCGCAATTTAAAATTTGCACGACCAAAAATTAAGAAACGTTGCATACTTTTGGGGATCGAATTAATTTTGTAGTCGAAAACTAAAAATATGTTTATCTCGAAAACAACAACAACAATTTAGATATTATTTGGCCGGTCGATAGCTTTTGTAAACACGTTTAAAAATAAATGCCGATTGTCATTAAAAAAATTAAAAATATATAAAAAAAACAAACATGAATTTTGCGAAAAAATCTACAAGGGGTAGGCATGAAAAATTTGGCAAAAATTCAAAAATCCTCCATAACTTCGTCATTTGAAGGACTATCGGGATGTCCTTTGGCATGCATATGGAGACGGATTCATGATGAACGACTATGAAATAAAAAGCCCAAATATCTTTTTAATAACAGAGTTATAAGGACTTTTTTGCCTAGAGAAAACATGCTCTATCTTGGCCATATCCTTGCCGATCCTTGCGAGTCCTGTGGCAATCAACTCGTCTCAACAAGGACTATCAGCTGGCCAAAAGGCATTTCGATCGTCCTTTTGGTTCCCGAGATATTCATGATTTTCTAATTTTGTTGCGATTTCCAACCAAAAATTAAAGAATGTTGCATACTTTTGGGGATCGAATTAATTTTGTAGTCGAAAACTAAAAATATGTTTATCTCGAAAATAACAACAACAATTTAGATATTATTTGGCCGGTCGATAGCTTTTGTAAATACGTTTAAAAATAAATGCCGATTGTCATTAAAAAAATTAAAAATATATAAAAAAAACAAACATGAATTTTGCGAAAAAATCTACAAGAGGTAGGCATGAAAAATTTGGCAAAAATTCAAAAATCCTTCGTTACTTCGTCATCTGAAGGACGATCAGGATGTCCTTTGGCATGCTTATGGGGACGGATTCATGATGTACGACTATGAAATCAAAAGCCCAAATATCCTTTAAACAACAGAGTAAGAAGGACTTTTTTGCTGAGAGAAAACATGCTCTATCTTGGCCATATCCTTGCCGATCCTTGCGAGTCCTGTGGCAATCAACTCGTCTTTTTTTTTGGACTCCACAATTTAAAATTTGCAAGTCCAAAAATTAAGAAATGTTGCATACTTTTGGGGAACGAATTAATTTTGTAGTCAAAAACTAAAAATGTGTTTATCTCGAAAACAACAACAACAATTTAGATATTATTTGGCCGGTCGATAGCTTTTGTAAACACGTTTAAAAATAACTGCCGATTGTCATTAAAAAAATAAAGAATATATAAAAACAAGTAAGAAAGCTACAGTCGAGAGTGCTCGACCGTATGATACCCGCAACCAAAAATATACTGAAACTTGTGTTTTGTTTGTATATATTTGAAAATAGCGGCTCAAAATTCACAACACCGACATGGTCACACTGTCAACTAAACAAACAAAGCGCGAGCAGCTGCAAGTGAATTTTGCATATAAAATTGATTCTTTAATAACTTTCTCGTTTTTTATTCGATCTCAACCAAATTCACAGGAATCATTGAGACTATAATTATTATTATGCATATCAAAATTCATTATTCTAGGTTCATTTTTACGGCCTTTACAGTTTTTGGGGGCGGAAAGGTGCGTGGCAAAAATCTAAAACAAACTTGATCTGCGAAGACCTACACGAATACTATCAGCAAATTTAATATATATAATTTATGGGGTCGGAGATGCCTCCTTCTGCCTGTTACATACATTTTCTGTTGGCACTAAGTTATAACACCCTTCTACCCTATGGGTAGCGGGTATAATAAGCAATTCAACATGCTACTAATTTAATAATTGCATTGAAATTAAGGCATTTAAACCCATGAGTTGGTATAAATATTAATCAGAGATAATAAAGGCAAGAAGAGAAGTTTTTGTATGATGTTTTTATTTATACGGACATACAAATTATGTTAGTTTCTTTGACAACGATTAATTTTCATGAACATTAAAGAGCCAGTTGAGGATCAGCACCAACATTTCATCCTCTGCTGACTAGTGAACAGAATGCGAGTTTCGCAAAATTTTGTTGTTTTTTAATGTAATTGAAAATGCAACTTGAATTGTGAAGACATGTCAAGTAGGGTAGATTACACACAGACATGCTTACAACAAGATCTTGAACCGGAAAATGTTTGGTTTGAATTTGAAACGAAATATTTAAAAGCGAGCAAAAATAATATGACGAATATAACAATAATGAGAATCAGCAAACGAAGATCCATCTTATTTCCTTTGAGTGGCTCAGCTGCAAAGACGCCAAAGTCATTCCAAGAAACCAAAGATCTGAAATCTATAAATACCTTTCTTCAATGGTTCTGGCACACCATATATGCGTCCGCTACGTAGTTTCATATTGAAAGCGGTAAGGATAAGACTTTTCGTAGATTGTTAAAGAATTTTTTATTTTTTTGAAAAATTTAGTTATTTGCACTAGCTTTCTGTTCGAGATTTTCACATTTCTAAGGCCAGGTAGATCTCAAAGCTCGGAGCTTTCTCGCAGAGCCTTCTTTAACTATCGAATTTTGTGAAATTTCGTAAGATATGGTGCTTAAGTAATTTAGAAGGTTGCTTCAATTCAGTCTGTCAATCAGGAACAAGTAAGAAAGCTACAGTCGAGAGTGCTCGACCGTATGATACCCGCAACCCATTTCGAGAGAAAACAAAAAACTTAAATGATATTTTAACAACAAATATACCAAAAATATACTGAAACTTGTGTTTTGTTTGTATATATTTGAAAATAGCGGCTAAAAATTCACAACACCGACATGGTCACACTGTCAACTAAACAAACAAAGCGCGAGCAGCTGCAAGTGAATTTTGCATATAAAATTGATTCTTTAATAACTGCCTCGTTTTTTATTCGATTTCAACCAAATTCACAGGAGTCATTCAGACTATCATTGTTATTATGCATACCAAAATTCAGTTTTACAGTTTTTGGGGGCGGAAAGGGGCGTGGCAAAAATCTAAAACAAACCTAATCTGCGTAAGATATTTGATATCTCTAGGTCATTCAAACACTTAAAACGTCCATATGCACTGGGCACAACAATATTGATAAATAATTTCACGAATAACTTTTGTTCTACTTATCCAATTTGTACCAAAATTACAGGGTATATTAAGAGTGTTAAGCGCAGATGGGCTACCAAATTACACATCATTACACCAAGATGATGGCAGATGGGCTACCAAATTATACGCGATTTAAATAAAAAAAAACTTGACTTTTTCTAGATTTATGCTTATTGTGGGCGAAGGGGGCGTGGCATCCAACTTTTGAAATAAACTTGATCTGCGTAGGGTATGAAGGAAACTTTTTGCCAAATTTGGTGTCTCTATGTCTTATAGTCTCTGAGATCCAGGTGTTCATACGGACAGACAGACGGACAGACGGACATGGCTATATCGTCTCGGCTGTTGACGCTGATCAAGAATATATATACTTTATGGGGTCGGAGATGCCTCCTTCTGCCTGTTACATACATTTTCTGTTGGCACTAAGTCATAATACCCTTCTACCCTATGGGTAGCGGGTATAAAAACAAACATGAATTTTTCGAAAAAATCTACAAGGGGTAGGCATGAAAAATTTGGCAAAAATTGAAAAATCCTTCGTAACTTCGTCATCTGAAGGACGATCAGGATGTCCTTTGGCATGCTTATGGAGACGGATTCATGATGTACGACTATGAAATCAAAAGCCCAAATATCCTTTAAACAACAGAGTTAGAAAGACATTTTTGCTGAGAGAAAACATGCTCTATCTTGGCCATATCCTTGCCGATCCTTGCGAGTCCTGTGGCAATCAACTCGTCTTAACAAGGACTATCAGCTGGCCAAAGGACATTTCGATCGGTTTTATGGTTCCCGAGATATTCATGATTTTCTAATTTTATGCGATTTTTTGCATTTCTTTTCGACTCCGCAATTTAAAATTTGCACGACCAAAAATTAAGAAACGTTGCATACTTTTGGGGATCGAATTAATTTTGTAGTCGAAAACTAAAAATATGTTTATCTCGAAAACAACAACAACAATTTAGATATTATTTGGCCGGTCGATAGCTTTTGTAAACACGTTTAAAAATAAATGCCGATTGTCATTAAAAAAATTAAAAATATATAAAAAAAACAAACATGAATTTTGCGAAAAAATCTACAAGGGGTAGGCATGAAAAATTTGGCAAAAATTCAAAAATCCTCCATAACTTCGTCATTTGAAGGACTATCGGGATGTCCTTTGGCATGCATATGGAGACGGATTCATGATGAACGACTATGAAATAAAAAGCCCAAATATCTTTTTAATAACAGAGTTATAAGGACTTTTTTGCCTAGAGAAAACATGCTCTATCTTGGCCATATCCTTGCCGATCCTTGCGAGTCCTGTGGCAATCAACTCGTCTCAACAAGGACTATCAGCTGGCCAAAAGGCATTTCGATCGTCCTTTTGGTTCCCGAGATATTCATGATTTTCTAATTTTGTTGCGATTTCCAACCAAAAATTAAAGAATGTTGCATACTTTTGGGGATCGAATTAATTTTGTAGTCGAAAACTAAAAATATGTTTATCTCGAAAATAACAACAACAATTTAGATATTATTTGGCCGGTCGATAGCTTTTGTAAATACGTTTAAAAATAAATGCCGATTGTCATTAAAAAAATTAAAAATATATAAAAAAAACAAACATGAATTTTGCGAAAAAATCTACAAGAGGTAGGCATGAAAAATTTGGCAAAAATTCAAAAATCCTCCATAACTTCGTCATTTGAAGGACTATCGGGATGTCCCTTGGCATGCATATGGAGACGGATTCATGATGTATGACTATGAAATCAAAACCCCAAATATCCTTTAAACAACAGAGTTAGAAAGACTTTTTTGCTGAGAGAAAACATGCTCTATCTTGGCCATATCCTTGCCGATCCTTGCGAGTCCTGTGGCAATCAACTCGTCTTAACAAGGACTATCAGCTGGATAAAAGGCATTTCGATCGTCTTTTTGGTTCCCGAGATATTCATGATTTCCTAATTTTGTTTCGATTTCTTGCATTTCTTTTCGACTCCGCAACGAAAAATTTGCAAGTCCAAAAATTAAGAAATATTGCATACTTTTGGGGATCGAATTAATTTTGTAGTAGAAAACTAAAAATGTGTTTATCTCGAAAACAACAACAACAATTTAGATATAATTTGGCCGGTCGATAGCTTTTGTAAACACGTTTAAAAATAACTGCCGATTGTCATTACAAAAATAAAGAATATATAAAAAAAACAAACATGAATTTTTCGAAAAAATCTACAAGGGGTAGGCATGAAAAATTTGGCAAAAATTCAAAAATCCTTCGTTACTTCGTCATCTGAAGGACGATCAGGATGTCCTTTGGCATGCTTATGGGGACGGATTCATGATGTACGACTATGAAATCAAAAGCCCAAATATCCTTTAAACAACAGAGTAAGAAGGACTTTTTTGCTGAGAGAAAACATGCTCTATCTTGGCCATATCCTTGCCGATCCTTGCGAGTCCTGTGGCAATCAACTCGTCTTTTTTTTTGGACTCCACAATTTAAAATTTGCAAGTCCATAAATTAAGAAATGTTGCATACTTTTGGGGAACGAATTAATTTTGTAGTCAAAAACTAAAAATGTGTTTATCTCGAAAACAACAACAACAATTTAGATATTATTTGGCCGGTCGATAGCTTTTGTAAACACGTTTAAAAATAACTGCCGATTGTCATTAAAAAAATAAAGAATATATAAAAACAAGTAAGAAAGCTACAGTCGAGAGTGCTCGACCGTATGATACCCGCAACCAAAAATATACTGAAACTTGTGTTTTGTTTGTATATATTTGAAAATAGCGGCTCAAAATTCACAACACCGACATGGTCACACTGTCAACTAAACAAACAAAGCGCGAGCAGCTGCAAGTGAATTTTGCATATAAAATTGATTCTTTAATAACTTCCTCGTTTTTTATTCGATCTCAACCAAATTCACAGGAATCATTGAGACTATAATTATTATTATGCATATCAAAATTCATTATTCTAGGTTCATTTTTACGGCCTTTACAGTTTTTGGGGGCGGAAAGGTGCGTGGCAAAAATCTAAAACAAACTTGATCTGCGAAGACCTACACGAATACTATCAGCAAATTTAATATATATAATTTATGGGGTCGGAGATGCCTCCTTCTGCCTGTTACATACATTTTCTGTTGGCACTAAGTTATAACACCCTTCTACCCTATGGGTAGCGGGTATAATAAGCAATTCAACATGCTACTAATTTAATAATTGCATTGAAATTAAGGCATTTAAACCCATGAGTTGGTATAAATATTAATCAGAGATAATAAAGGCAAGAAGAGAAGTTTTTGTATGATGTTTTTATTTATACGGACATACAAATTATGTTAGTTTCTTTGACAACGATTAATTTTCATGAACATTAAAGAGCCAGTTGAGGATCAGCACCAACATTTCATCCTCTGCTGACTAGTGAACAGAATGCGAGTTTCGCAAAATTTTGTTGTTTTTTAATGTAATTGAAAATGCAACTTGAATTGTGAAGACATGTCAAGTAGGGTAGATTACACACAGACATGCTTACAACAAGATCTTGAACCGGAAAATGTTTGGTTTGAATTTGAAACGAAATATTTAAAAGCGAGCAAAAATAATATGACGAATATAACAATAATGAGAATCAGCAAACGAAGATCCATCTTATTTCCTTTGAGTGGCTCAGCTGCAAAGACGCCAAAGTCATTCCAAGAAACCAAAGATCTGAAATCTATAAATACCTTTCTTCAATGGTTTTGGCACACCATATATGCGTCCGCTACGTAGTTTCATATTGAAAGCGGTAAGGATAAGACTTTTCGTAGATTGTTAAAGAATTTTTTATTTTTTTGAAAAATTTAGTTATTTGCACTAGCTTTCTGTTCGAGATTTTCACATTTCTAAGGCCAGGTAGATCTCAAAGCTCGGAGCTTTCTCGCAGAGCCTTCTTTAACTATCGAATTTTGTGAAATTTCGTAAGATATGGTGCTTAAGTAATTTAGAAGGTTGCTTCAATTCAGTCTGTCAATCAGGAACAAGTAAGAAAGCTACAGTCGAGAGTGCTCGACCGTATGATACCCGCAACCCATTTCGAGAGAAAACAAAAAACTTAAATGATATTTTAACAACAAATATACCAAAAATATACTGAAACTTGTGTTTTGTTTGTATATATTTGAAAATAGCGGCTAAAAATTCACAACACCGACATGGTCACACTGTCAACTAAACAAACAAAGCGCGAGCAGCTGCAAGTGAATTTTGCATATAAAATTGATTCTTTAATAACTGCCTCGTTTTTTATTCGATTTCAACCAAATTCACAGGAGTCATTCAGACTATCATTGTTATTATGCATACCAAAATTCAGTTTTACAGTTTTTGGGGGCGGAAAGGGGCGTGGCAAAAATCTAAAACAAACCTAATCTGCGTAAGATATTTGATATCTCTAGGTCATTCAAACACTTAAAACGTCCATATGCACTGGGCACAACAATATTGATAAATAATTTCACGAATAACTTTTGTTCTACTTATCCAATTTGTACCAAAATTACAGGGTATATTAAGAGTGTTAAGCGCAGATGGGCTACCAAATTACACATCATTACACCAAGATGATGGCAGATGGGCTACCAAATTATACGCGATTTAAATAAAAAAAAACTTGACTTTTTCTAGATTTATGCTTATTGTGGGCGAAGGGGGCGTGGCATCCAACTTTTGAAATAAACTTGATCTGCGTAGGGTATGAAGGAAACTTTTTGCCAAATTTGGTGTCTCTATGTCTTATAGTCTCTGAGATCCAGGTGTTCATACGGACAGACAGACGGACAGACGGACATGGCTATATCGTCTCGGCTGTTGACGCTGATCAAGAATATATATACTTTATGGGGTCGGAGATGCCTCCTTCTGCCTGTTACATACATTTTCTGTTGGCACTAAGTCATAATACCCTTCTACCCTATGGGTAGCGGGTATAAAAACAAACATGAATTTTTCGAAAAAATCTACAAGGGGTAGGCATGAAAAATTTGGCAAAAATTGAAAAATCCTTCGTAACTTCGTCATCTGAAGGACGATCAGGATGTCCTTTGGCATGCTTATGGAGACGGATTCATGATGTACGACTATGAAATCAAAAGCCCAAATATCCTTTAAACAACAGAGTTAGAAAGACATTTTTGCTGAGAGAAAACATGCTCTATCTTGGCCATATCCTTGCCGATCCTTGCGAGTCCTGTGGCAATCAACTCGTCTTAACAAGGACTATCAGCTGGCCAAAGGACATTTCGATCGGTTTTATGGTTCCCGAGATATTCATGATTTTCTAATTTTATGCGATTTTTTGCATTTCTTTTCGACTCCGCAATTTAAAATTTGCACGACCAAAAATTAAGAAACGTTGCATACTTTTGGGGATCGAATTAATTTTGTAGTCGAAAACTAAAAATGTGTTTATCTCGAAAACAACAACAACAATTTAGATATTATTTGGCCGGTCGAAAGCTTTTGTAAATACGTTTCAAAATAACTGCCGATTGTCATTAAGCAAATAAAGAATATATAAAAAAAACAAACATGAATTTTTCGAAAAAATCTACAAGGGGTAGGCATGAAAAATTTGGCAAAAATTGAAAAATCCTTCGTAACTTCGTCATCTGAAGGACGATCAGCATGTCCTTTGGCATGCATATGGGGACGGATTGATGATGTATGACTATGAAATCAAAACCCCAAATATCCTTTAAACAACAGAGTAAGAAGGACTTTTTTGCTGAGAGAAAACATGCTCTATCTTGGCCATATCCTTGCGGATCCTTGCGAGTCTTGTGGCAATCAACTCGTCTTAACAAGGACTATCAGCTGGCCAAAAGGCATTTCGATCGTCCTTTTGGTTCCCGAGATATTCATGATTTTCTAATTTTGTTTCGATTTCTTGCATTTCTTTTCGACTCCGCAATGAAAAATTTGCAAGTCCAAAAATTAAAAAATTTTGCATACTTTTGGGGATCGAATTAATTTTGTAGTCGAAAACTAAAAATGTGTTTATCTCGAAAACAACAACAATTTAGTTATAATTTGGCCGGTCAATAGCTTTTGTAAACACGTTTAAAAATAACTGCCGATTGTCATTAAAAAAATAAAGAATATATAAAAAAAACAAACATGAATTTTTCGAAAAAATCTACAAGGGGTAGGCATGGAAAATTTGGCAAAAATTCAAAAATCTTTCGTTACTTCGTCATCTGAAGGACGATCAGGATGTCCTTTGGCATGCTTATGGAGACGGATTTATGATGTACGACTATGAAATCAAAAGCCCAAATATCCTTTAAACAACAGAGTTAGAAGGATTTTTTTGCTGAGAGAAAACATGCTCTATCTTGGCCATACCCTTGCCGATCCTTGCGAGTCCTGTGGCAATCAACTCGTCTCAACAAGGACTATCAGCTGGCCAAAAAACATTTCGATCGTCCTTTTGGTTCCCGAGATATTCATGATTTTCTAATTTTGTTTCGATTTCTTGCATTTCTTTTCGACTCCGCAATAAAAAATTTGCAAGTCCAAAAATTAAAAAATTTTGCATACTTTTGGGGATCGAATTAATTTTGTAGTCGAAAACTAAAAATGTGTTTATCTCGAAAACAACAACAACAATTTAGATATAATTTGGCCGGTCAATAGCTTTTGTAAACACGTTTAAAAATAACTGCCGATTGTCATTAAAAAAATTAAGAATATATAAAAAAAACAAACATGAATTTTTCGAAAAAATCTACAAGGGGTAGGCATGGAAAATTTGGCAAAAATTCAAAAATCCTTCGTAACTTCGTCATTTGAAGGACGATCAGGATGTCCTTTGGCATGCTTATGGAGACGGATTCATGATGTACGACTATGAAATCAAAAGCCCAAATATCCTTTAAACAACAGAGTTAGAAGGATTTTTTTGCTGAGAGAAAACATGCTCTATCTTGGCCATACCCTTGCCGATCCTTGCGAGTCCTGTGGCAATCAACTCGTCTCAACAAGGACTATCAGCTGGCCAAAAAACATTTCGATCGTCCTTTTGGTTCCCGAGATATTCATGATTTTCTAATTTTGTTTCGATTTCTTGCATTTCTTTTCGACTCCGCAATGAAAAATTTGCAAGTCCAAAAATTAAAAAATTTTGCATACTTTTGGGGATCGAATTATTTTGTAGCCGAAAACTAAAAATGTGTTTATCTCGAAAACAACAACAACAATTTAGATATAATTTGGCCGGTCAATAGCTTTTGTAAACACGTTTAAAAATAACTGCCGATTGTCATTAAAAAAATTAAGAATATATAAAAAAAACAAACATGAATTTTTCGAAAAAATCTACAAGGGGTAGGCATGGAAAATTTGGCAAAAATTCAAAAATCCTTCGTAACTTCGTCATTTGAAGGACGATCAGGATGTCCTTTGGCATGCTTATGGGGACGGATTCATGATGTACGACTATGAAATCAAAAGCCCAAATATCCTTTAAACAACAGAGTTAGAAGGATTTTTTTTGCTGAGAGAAAACATGCTCTATCTTGGCCATACCCTTGCCGATCCTTGCGAGTCCTGTGGCAATCAACTCGTCTCAACAAGGACTATCAGCTGGCCAAAAGGCATTTCGATCGTCCTTTTGGTTCCCGAGATATTCATGATTTTCTAATTTTGTTTCGATTTCTTGCATTTCTTTTCGACTCCGCAATGAAAAATTTGCAAGTCCAAAAATTAAAAAATTTTGCATACTTTTGGGGATCGAATTAATTTTGTAGTCGAAAACTAAAAATGTGTTTATCTCGAAAACAACAACAACAATTTAGATATAATTTGGCCGGTCAATAGCTTTTGTAAACACGTTTAAAAATAACTGCCGATTGTCATTAAAAAAATAAAGAATATATAAAAAAAACAAACATGAATTTTTCGAAAAAATCTACAAGGGGTAGGCATGGAAAATTTGGCAAAAATTCAAAAATCCTTCGTAACTTCGTCATTTGAAGGACGATCAGGATGTCCTTTGGCATGCTTATGGAGACGGATTCATGATGTACGACTATGAAATCAAAAGCCCAAATATCCCTTAAACAACAGAGTTAGAAGGATTTTTTTGCTGAGAGAAGACATGCTCTATCTTGGCCATACCCTTGCCGATTCTTGCGAGTCCTGTGGCAATCAACTCGTCTCAACAAGGACTATCAGCTGGCCAAAAGGCATTTCGATCGTCCTTTTGGTTCCCGAGATATTCATGATTTTCTAATTTTGTTGCATTTTTTTCGACTCCGCAACGAAAAATTTGCAAGACCAAAAATTAAGAAATGTTGCATACTTTTGGGGATCGAATTAATTTTGTAGTCGAAAACTAAAAATATGTTTATCTCGAAAACAACAACAACAATTTAGATATTATTTGGCCGGTCGATAGCTTTTGTAAACACGTTTAAAAATAACTGCCGATTGTCATTAAAAAAATAAAGAATATATAAAAAAAACAAACATGAATTTTTCGAAAAAATCTACAAGGGGTAGGCATGGAAAATTTGGCAAAAATTCAAAAATCCTTCGTAACTTCGTCATTTGAAGGACGATCAGGATGTCCTTTGGCATGCTTATGGAGACGGATTCATGATGTACGACTATGAAATCAAAAGCCCAAATATCCTTTAAACAACAGAGTTAGAAGGATTTTATTGCTGAGAGAAAACATGCTCTATCTTGGCCATACCCTTGCCGATCCTTGCGAGTCCTGTGGCAGTCAACTCGTCTCTACAAGGACTATCAGCTGGTCAAAAGGCATTTCGATCGTCCTTTTGGTTCCCGAGATATTCATGATTTTCTAATTTTGTTGCGATTTCCAACTAAAAATTAAAGAATGTTGCATACTTTTGGGGATCGAATTAATTTTGTAGTCGAAAACTAAAAATATGTTTATCTCGAAAATAACAACAACAATTTAGATATTATTTGGCCGGTCGATAGCTTTTGTAAATACGTTTAAAAATAACTGCCGATTGTCATTAAACAAATAAAGAATATATAAAAAAGCAAACATGAATTTTTCGAAAAAATCTACAAGGGGTAGGCATGAAAAATTTGGCAAAAATTCAAAAATCCTCCATAACTTCGTCATTTGAAGGACTATCGGGATGTCCCTTGGCATGCATATGGAGACGGATTCATGATGTACGACTATGAAATCAAAACCCCAAATATCCTTTAAACAACAGAGTTAGAAGGACTTTTTTGCTGAGAGAAAACATGCTCTATCTTGGCCATATCCTTGCCGATCCTTGCGAGTCCTGTGGCAATCAACTCGTCTTAACAAGGACTATCAGCTGGATAAAAGGCATTTCGATCGTCCTTTTGGTTCCCGAGATATTCATGATTTTCTAATTTTGTTTCGATTTCTTGCATTTCTTTTCGACTCCGCAATGAAAAATTTGCAAGTCCAAAAATTAAAAAATTTTGCATACTTTTGGGGATCGAATTAATTTTGTAGTCGAAAACTAAAAATGTGTTTATCTCGAAAACAACAACAAAAATTTAGATATTATTTGGCCGGTCGATAGCTTTTGTAAACACGTTTAAAAATAACTGCCGATTGTCATTAAAAAAATAAAGAATATATAAAAAAAACAAACATGAATTTTTCGAAAAAATCTACAAGGGGTAGGCATGGAAAATTGGGCAAAAATTCAAAAATCCTTCGTAACTTCGTCATTTGAAGGACGAACAGGATGTCCTTTGGCATGCTAATGGAGACGGATTCATGATGTACGACTATGAAATCAAAAGCCCAAATATCCTTTAAACAACAGAGTTAGAAGGACTTTTTTGCTGAGAGAAAACATGCTCTATCTTCGCCATATCCTTGCTGATCATTATGAGTCCTATGGCAATCAACTCGTCTTAAGAAGGACTATCAGCTGGCCAAAGGACATTCCGATCGTCCTTTCCGTTTCCGAGATATTCATGATTTTCTGATTTTGTTGCGATTTCCTGCATTTTTTTCGACTCCGCAACGAAAAATTTGCAAGTCCAAAAATTAAAAAATTTTGCATACTTTTGGGGATCGAATTAATTTTGTAGTCGAAAACTAAAAATGTGTTCATCTCAAAAACAACAACAACAATTTAGATATAATTTGGCCGGTCAATAGCTTTTGTAAACACGTTTAAAAATAACTGCCGATTGTCATTAAAAAAATAAAGAATATATAAAGAAAACAAACATGAATTTTTCGAAAAAATCTACAAGGGGTAGGCATGGAAAATTGGGCAAAAATTCAAAAATCCTCCGTAACTTCGTCATTTGAAGGACGATCAGGATGTCCTTTGGCATGCATATGGAGACGGATTCATGATGCATGTTTATCTCGAAAACAACAACAACAATTTAGATATTATTTGGCCGGTCGATAGCTTTTGTAAACACGTTTAAAAATAACTGCCGATTGTCATTAAAAAAATAAAGAATATATAAAGAAAACAAACATGAATTTTTCGAAAAAATCTACAAGGGGTAGGCATGGAAAATTTGGCAAAAATTCAAAAATCCTTCGTAACTTCGTCATTTGAAGGACGATCAGGATGTCCTTTGGCATGCTTATGGAGACGGATTCATGATGTACGACTATGAAATCAAAAGCCCAAATATCCTTTAAACAACAGAGTTAGAAGGATTTTTTTGCTGAGAGAAAACATGCTCTATCTTGGCCATACCCTTGCCGATCCTTGCGAGTCCTGTGGCAATCAACTCGTCTTTTTTTTTGGACTCCACAATTTAAAATTTGCAAGTCCAAAAATTAAGAAATGTTGCATACTTTTGGGGATCGAATTAATTTTGTAGTCGAAAACTAAAAATGTGTTTATCTCGAAAACAACAACAACAATTTAGATATTATTTGGCCGGTCGATAGCTTTTGTAAACACGTTTAAAAATAACTGCCGATTGTCATTAAAAAAATAAAGAATATATAAAAACAAGTAAGAAAGCTACAGTCGAGAGTGCTCGACCGTATGATACCCGCAACCAAAAATATACTGAAACTTGTGTTTTGTTTGTATATATTTGAAAATAGCGGCTCAAAATTCACAACACCGACATGGTCACACTGTCAACTAAACAAACAAAGCGCGAGCAGCTGCAAGTGAATTTTGCATATAAAATTGATTCTTTAATAACTTCCTCGTTTTTTATTCGATCTCAACCAAATTCACAGGAGTCATTCAGACTATCATTGTTATTATGCATACCAAAATTCAGTTTTACAGTTTTTGGGGGCGGAAAGGGACGTGGCAAAAATCTAAAACAAACCTAATCTGCGTAAGATATTTGATATCTCTAGGTCATTCAAACACTTAAAACGTCCATATGCACTGGGCACAACAATATTGATAAATAATTTCACGAATAACTTTTGTTCTACTTATCCGATTTGTACCAAAATTACAGGGTATATTAAGAGTGTTAAGCGCAGATGGGCTACCAAATAAAACATCATTACACCAATAACTTTTGGAGTTATACGCGATTTAAATAAAAAAACTTGACTTTTTCTAGATTAATGCTTATTGTGGGCGAAGGGGGCGTGGTATCCAACTTTTGAAATAAACTTGATCTGCGTAGGGTATGAAGGAAACTTTTTGCCAAATTTGGTATCTCTATGTCTTATAGTCTCTGAGATCCAGGTGTTCATACGGACAGACAGACGGACAGACGGACATGGCTATATCGTCTCGGCTGTTGACACTGATCAAGAATATATATACTTTATGGGATCGGAGATGCCTCCTTCTGCCTGTTACATACATTTTCTGTTGGCACTAAGTTATAACACCCTTCTACCCTATGGGTAGCGGGTATAATAAGCAATTCAACATGCTACTAATTTAATAATTGCATTGAATTTAAGGCATTTAAACCCATGAGTTGGTATAAATATTAATCAGAGATAATAAAGGCAAGAAGAGAAGTTTTTGTATGATGTATTTATTTATACGGACATACAAATTATGTTAGTTTCTTTGACAACGATTAATTTTCATGAACATTAAAGAGCCAGTTGAGGATCAGCACCAACATTTCATCCTCTGCTGACTAGTGAACAGAATGCGAGTTTCGCAAAATGTTGTTGTTTTTTAATGTAATTGAAAATGCAACTTGAATTGTGAAGACATGTCAAGTAGGGTAGATTACACACAGACATGCTTACAACAAGATCTTGAACCGGAAAATGTTTGGTTTGAATTTGAAACGAAATATTTAAAAGCGAGCAAAAATAATATGACGAATATAACAATAATGAGAATCAGCAAACGAAGATCCATCTTATTTCCTTTGAGTGGCTCAGCTGCAAAGACGCCAAAGTCATTCCAAGAAACCAAAGATCTGAAATCTATAAATACCTTTATTCAATGGTTTTGGCACACCACATATGCGTCCGCTACGTAGTTTCATATTGAAAGCGGTAAGGATAAGACTTTTCGTAGATTGTTAAAGAATTTTTGATTTTTTTGAAAAATTTAGTTATTTGCACTAGCTTTCTGTTCGAGATTTTCACATTTGTAAGGCCAGGTAGATCTCAAAGCTCGGAGCTTTCTCGCAGAGCCTTCTTTAACTATCGAATTTTGTGAAATTTCGTAAGATATGGTGCTTAAGTAATTTAGAAGCTTGCTTCAATTCAGTCTGTCAATCAGGAACAAGTAAGAAAGCTACAGTCGAGAGTGCTCGACCGTATGATACCCGCAACCCATTTCGAGAGAAAACAAAAAACTTAAATGATATTTTAACAACAAATATACCAAAAATATACTGAAACTTGTGTTTTGTTTGTATATATTTGAAAATAGCGGCTAAAAATTCACAACACCGACATGGTCACACTGTCAACTAAACAAACAAAGCGCGAGCAGCTGCAAGTGAATTTTGCATATAAAATTGATTCTTTAATAACTGCCTCGTTTTTTATTCGATTTCAACCAAATTCACAGGAGTCATTCAGACTATCATTGTTATTATGCATACCAAAATTCAGTTTTACAGTTTTTGGGGGCGGAAAGGGGCGTGGCAAAAATCTAAAACAAACCTAATCTGCGTAAGATATTTGATATCTCTAGGTCATTCAAACACTTAAAACGTCCATATGCACTGGGCACAACAATATTGATAAATAATTTCACGAATAACTTTTGTTCTACTTATCCGATTTGTACCAAAATTACAGGGTATATTAAGAGTGTTAAGCGCAGATGGGCTTGGAGTTATACGCGATTTAAATAAAAAAAAACTTGACTTTTTCTAGATTAATGCTTATTGTGGGCGAAGGGGGCGTGGTATCCAACTTTTGAAATAAACTTGATCTGCGTAGGGTATGAAGGAAACTTTTTGCCAAATTTGGTATCTCTATGTCTTATAGTCTCTGAGATCCAGGTGTTCATACGGACAGACAGACGGACAGAAGGACAGACGGACATGGCTATATCGTCTCGGCTGTTGACGCTGATCAAGAATATATATACTTTATGGGGTCGGAGATGCCTCCTTCTGCCTGTTACATACATTTTCTGTTGGCACTAAGTTATAACACCCTTCTACCCTATGGGTAGCGGGTATAAAAACAAACATGAATTTTTCGAAAAAATCTACAAGGGGTAGGCATGAAAAAATTGGCAAAAATTGAAAAATCCTTCGTAACTTCGTGATCTGAAGGACGATCAGGATGTCCTTTGGCATGCTAATGGAGACGGATTCATGATGTACGACTATGAAATCAAAAGCCCAAATATCCTTTAAACAACAGAGTAAGAAGGACTTTTTTGCTGAGAGAAAACATGCTCTATCTTGGCCATATCCTTGCCGATCCTTGCGAGTCCTGTGGCAATCAACTCGTCTTAACAAGGACTATTAGCTGGCCAAAGGGCATTCCGATCGTACTTCCGTTTCCGAGATATTCATGATTTTCTGATTTTGTTGCGATTTCCTGCATTTTTTTTCGACTCCGCAACGAAAAATTTGCAAGTCCAAATATTAAAAAATATATGCATACTTTTGGGGATCGAATTAATTTTGTAGTCGAAAACTAAAAATGTGTTTATCTCGAAAACAACAACAACAATTTAGATATTATTTGGCCGGTCGATAGCTTTTGTAAACACGTTTAAAAATAACTGCCGATTGTCATTAAACAAATAAAGAATATATAAAAAAAACAAACATGAATTTTTCGAAAAAATCTACAAGGGGTAAACATGGAAAATTGGGCAAAAATTCAAAAATCCTTCGTAACTTCGTCATCTGAAGGACGATCAGGATGTCCTTTGGCATGCATATGGGGACGGATTCATGATGTATGACTATGAAATCAAAAGCCCAAATATCCTTTAAACAACAGAGTAAGAAGGACTTTTTTGCTGAGAGAAATCATGCTCTATCTTGGCCATATCCTTGCCGATCCTTGCGAGTCCTGTGGCAATCAACTCGTCTTAACAAGGACTATCAGCTGGCCAAAGGACATTTCGATCGTCTTTTTTTTTTGGCTCCCGAGATATTCATGATTTTCTGATTTTGTTGCGATTTCCTGCATTTTTTTTCGACTCCGCAACGAAAAATTTGCAAGTCCAAAAATTAAAAAATATTTGCATACTTTTGGGGATCGAATTAATTTTGCAGTCGAAAACTAAAAATGTGTTTATCTCGAAAACAACAACAACAATTTAGATATTATTTGGCCGGTCGATAGCTTTTGTAAATACGTTTCAAAATAACTGCCGATTGTCATTAAACAAATAAAGAATATATAAAAAAAAACAAACATGAATTTTTCGAAAAAATCTACAAGGGGTAGGCATGGAAAATTTGGCAAAAATTCAAAAATCCTTCGTAATTTCGTCATCTGAAGGACGATCAGGATGTCCTTTGGCATGCTTATGGAGACGGATTCATGATGTACGACTATGAAATCAAAAGCCGAAATATTCTTAAACAACAGAGTTAGAAGGACATTTTTGCTGAGAGAAAACATGCTCTATCTTGGCCATATCCTTGCCGATCCTTGCGAGTCCTGTGGCAATCAACTCGTCTCAAAAAGGACTATCAGCTGGCCAAAAGGCATTTTGATCGTCCTGTTGGTTCCCGAGATATTCATGATTTTCTAATTTTGTTTCGATTTCTTGCATTTCTTTTCGACTCCGCAATTTAAAATTTGCAAGTCCAAAAATTAAGAAATATTGCATACTTTTGGGGATCGAATTAATTTTGTAGTCGAAAACTAAAAATGTGTTTATCTCGAAAACAACAACAACAATTTAGATATTATTTGGCCGGTCGATAGCTTTTGTAAATACGTTTCAAAATAACTGCCGATTGTCATTAAACAAATAAAGAATATATAAAAAAACCAAACATGAATTTTTCGAAAAAATCTACAAGGGGTAGGCATGGAAAATTTGGCAAAAATTCAAAAATCCTTCGTAATTTCGTCATCTGAAGGACGATCAGGATGTCCTTTGGCATGCATATGGAGACGGATTCATGATGTACGACTATGAAATCAAAAGCCCAAATATCCTTTAAACAACAGAGTTAGAAAGACATTTTTGCTGAGAGAAAACATGTTCTATCTTGGCCATATCCTTGCCGATCCTTATGAGTCCTGTGGCAATCAACTCGTCTTAACAAGGACTATTAGCTGGCCAAGGGACATTTCGATCGTCTTTTTTTTTTGGCTCCCGAGATATTCATGATTTTCTGATTTTGTTGCGATTTCCTGCATTTTTTTTCGACTCCGCAACGAAAAATTTGCAAGTCCAAAAATTAAAAAATATTTGCATACTTTTGGGGATCGAATTAATTTTGCAGTCGAAAACTAAAAATGTGTTTATCTCGAAAACAACAACAACAATTTAGATATTATTTGGCCGGTCAATAGCTTTTGTAAACACGTTTAAAAATAACTGCCGATTGTCATTAAACAAATAAAGAATATATAAAAAAAAACAAACATGAATTTTTCGAAAAAATCTACAAGGGGTAGGCATGGAAAATTGGGCAAAAATTCAAAAATCCTTCGTAACTTCGTCATCTGAAGGACGATCAGGATATGGGGACGGATTCATGATGTACGACTATGAAATCAAAAGCCCAAATATCCTTTAAACAACAGAGTTAGAAAGACATTTTTGCTGAGAGAAAACATGTTCTATCTTGGCCATATCCTTGCCGATCCTTATGAGTCCTGTGGCAATCAACTCGTCTTAACAAGGACTATTAGCTGGCCAAGGGACATTTCGATCGTTCTTTTGGTTCCCGAGACATTCATGATTTTCTAATTTTGTTTCGATTTCTTGCATTTCTTTTCGACTCCGCAATTTAAAATTTGCAAGTCCAAAAATTAAGAAATATTGCATACTTTTGGGGATCGAATTAATTTTGTAGTCGAAAACTAAAAATGTGTTTATCTCGAAAACAACAACAACAATTTAGATATTATTTGGCCGGTCGATAGCTTTTGTAAACACGTTTAAAAATAACTGCCGATTGTCATTAAAAAAATAAAGAATATATAAAAACAAGTAAGAAAGCTACAGTCGAGAGTGCTCGACCGTATGATACCCGCAACCAAAAATATACTGAAACTTGTGTTTTGTTTGTATATATTTGAAAATAGCGGCTCAAAATTCACAACACCGACATGGTCACACTGTCAACTAAACAAACAAAGCGCGAGCAGCTGCAAGTGAATTTTGCATATAAAATTGATTCTTTAATAACTTCCTCGTTTTTTATTCGATCTCAACCAAATTCACAGGAGTCATTCAGACTATCATTGTTATTATGCATACCAAAATTCAGTTTTACAGTTTTTGGGGGCGGAAAGGGGCGTGGCAAAAATCTAAAACAAACCTAATCTGCGTAAGATATTTGATATCTCTAGGTCATTCAAACACTTAAAACGTCCATATGCACTGGGCACAACAATATTGATAAATAATTTCACGAATAACTTTTGTTCTACTTATCCGATTTGTACCAAAATTACAGGGTATATTAAGAGTGTTAAGCGCAGATGGGCTTGGAGTTATACGCGATTTAAATAAAAAAAAACTTGACTTTTTCTAGATTAATGCTTATTGTGGGCGAAGGGGGCGTGGTATCCAACTTTTGAAATAAACTTGATCTGCGTAGGGTATGAAGGAAACTTTTTGCCAAATTTGGTATCTCTATGTCTTATAGTCTCTGAGATCCAGGTGTTCATACGGACAGACAGACGGACAGAAGGACAGACGGACATGGCTATATCGTCTCGGCTGTTGACGCTGATCAAGAATATATATACTTTATGGGGTCGGAGATGCCTCCTTCTGCCTGCTACATACATTTTCTGTTGGCACTAAGTCATAATACCCTTCTACCCTATGGGTAGCGGGTATAAAAACAAACATGAATTTTACGAAAAAATCTACAAGGGGTAGGCTTGGAAAATTTGGCAAAAATTCAAAAATCCTTCGTAACTTCGTCATCTGAAGGACGATCAGGATGTCCTTTGGCATGCTTATGGAGACGGATTCATGATGTACGACTATGAAATCAAAAGCCCAAATATCCTTTAAACAACAGAGTTAGAAGGACATTTTTGCTGAGAGAAAACATGCTCTATCTTGGCCATACCCTTGCCGATCCTTGCGAGTCCTGTGGCAATCAACTCGTCTTAACAAGAACTATCAGCTGGCCCAAGGACATTTCGATCGTCCTGTTGGTTCCCGAGATATTCATGATTTTCTAATTTTGTTGCGATTTTTTGCATTTCTTTTCGACTCCGCAATGAAAAATTTGCAAGTCCAAAAATTAAGAAATATTGCATACTTTTGGGGATCGAATTAATTTTGTAGTCGAAAACTAAAAATGTGTTTATCTCGAAAACAACAACAACAATTTAGATATTATTTGGCCGGTCGATAGCTTTTGTAAATACGTTTCAAAATAACTGCCGATTGTCATTAAACAAATAAAGAATATATAAAAAAAACAAACATGAATTTTACGAAAAAATCTACAAGGGGTAGGCTTGGAAAATTTGGCAAAAATTCAAAAATCCTTCGTAACTTCGTCATCTGAAGGACGATCAGGATGTCCTTTGGCATGCATATGGAGACGGATTCATGATGAACCACTATGAAATAAAAATCCCAAATATCTTTTTAATAACAGAGTTAGAAGGACATTTTTGCTGAGAGAAAACATGCTCTTTCTTGGCCATATCCTTGCCGATCCTTGCGAGTCCTGTGGCAATCATCTCGTCTCAAAAAGGACTATCAGCTGGCCAAAAGGCATTTCGATCGTTCTTTTGGTTCCCGAGATATTCATGATTTTCTAATTTTGTTTCGATTTCTTGCATTTCTTTTTGACTCCGCAATTTAAAATTTGCAAGTCCAAAAATTAAGAAATATTGCATACTTTTGGGGATCGAATTAATTTTGTAGTCGAAAACTAAAAATGTGTTTATCTCGAAAACAACAACAACAATTTAGATATTATTTGGCCGGTCAATAGCTTTTGTAAACACGTTTAAAAATAACTGCCGATTGTCACTAAACAAATAAAGAATATATAAAAAAAAACAAACATGAATTTTTCGAAAAAATCTACAAGGGGGAGGCATGGAAAATTGGGCAAAAATTCAAAAATCCTTCGTAACTTCGTCATCTGAAGGACGATCAGGATATGGGGACGGATTCATGATGTACGACTATGAAATCAAAAGCCCAAATATCCTTTAAACAACAGAGTAAGAAGGACTTTTTTGCTGAGAGAAAACATGCTCTATCTTGGCCATATCCTTGCCGATCCTTGCGAGTCCTGTGGCAATCAACTCGTCTTAACAAGGACTATCAGCTGGCCAAAGGACATTTCGATCGTCTTTTCTTTTTGGCTCCCGAGATATTCATGATTTTCTAATTTTGTTGCGATTTATTGCATTTCTTTTCGACTCCGCAATTTAAAATTTGCAAGACCAAATATTAAAAAATATTTGCATACTTTTGGGGATCGAATTAATTTTGTAGTCGAAAACTAAAAATGTGTTTATCTCGAAAACAACAACAACAATTTAGATATTATTTGGCCGGTCGATAGCTTTTGTAAATACGTTTAAAAATAACTGCCGATTGTCATTAAACAAATAAAGAATATATAAAAAAAACAAACATGAATTTTTCGAAAAAATCTACAAGGGGTAGGCATGGAAAATTGGGCAAAAATTCAAAAATCCTCCATAACTTCGTCATTTGAAGGACTATCGGGATGTCCTTTAGCATGCATATGGAGACGGATTCATGATGAACGACTATGAAATAAAAAGCCCAAATATATTTTTAATAACAGAGTTATAAGGACTTTTTTGCCTAGAGAAAACATGCTTTTTCTTGGCCATATCCTTGATTTCTTCATGATTTTCTGATTTTGTTGCGATTTCCTGCATTTTTTTTCGACTCCGCAACGAAAAATTTGCAAGTCCAAAAATTAAAAAATATTTGCATACTTTTGGGGATCGAATTAATTTTGCAGTCGAAAACTAAAAATGTGTTTATCTCGAAAACAACAACAACAATTTAGATATTATTTGGCCGGTCGATAGCTTTTGTAAATACGTTTAAAAATAACTGCCGATTGTCATTAAACAAATAAAGAATATATAAAAAAAACAAACATGAATTTTTCGAAAAAATCTACAAGGGGTAGGCATGGAAAATTGGGCAAAAATTCAAAAATCTTTCGTTACTTCGTCATCTGAAGGACGATCAGGATGTCCTTTGGCATGCATATGGGGACGGATTCATGATGTACGACTATGAAATCAAAAGCCGAAATATCCTTTAAACAACAGAGTTAGAAGGACATTTTTGCTGAGAGAAAACATGCTCTATCTTGGCCATATCCTTGCCGATCCTTGCGAGTCCTGTGGCAATCAACTCGTCTCAAAAAGGACTATCAGCTGGCCAAAAGGCATTTCGATCGTTCTTTTGGTTCCCGAGATATTCATGATTTTCTAATTTTGTTTCGATTTCTTGCATTTCTTTTCGACTCCGCAATTTAAAATTTGCAAGTCCAAAAATTAAGAAATATTGCATACTTTTGGGGATCGAATTAATTTTGTAGTCGAAAACTAAAAATGTGTTTATCTCGAAAACAACAACAACAATTTAGATATTATTTGGCCGGTCGATAGCTTTTGTAAATACGTTTCAAAATAACTGCCGATTGTCATTAAACAAATAAAGAATATATAAAAAAAACAAACATGAATTTTTCGAAAAAATCTACAAGGGGTAGGCATGGAAAATTTGGCAAAAATTCAAAAATCCTTCGTAATTTCGTCATCTGAAGGACGATCAGGATGTCCTTTGGCATGCATATGGGGACGGATTCATGATGTATGACTATGAAATCAAAAGCCCAAATATCCTTTAAACAACAGAGTAAGAAGGACTTTTTTGCTGAGAGAAAACATGCTCTATCTTGGCCATATCCTTGCCGATCCTTGCGAGTCCTGTGGCAATCAACTCGTCTTAACAAGGACTATCAGCTGGCCAAAGGACATTTCGATCGTCTTTTTTTTTTGGCTCCCGAGATATTCATGATTTTCTAATTTTGTTGCGATTTATTGCATTTCTTTTCGACTCCGCAATTTAAAATTTGCAAGACCAAATATTAAAAAATATTTGCATACTTTTGGGGATCGAATTAATTTTGTAGTCGAAAACTAAAAATGTGTTTATCTCGAAAACAACAACAACAATTTAGATATTATTTGGCCGGTCGATAGCTTTTGTAAATACGTTTCAAAATAACTGCCGATTGTCATTAAACAAATAAAGAATATATAAAAAAAACAAACATGAATTTTTCGAAAAAATCTACAAGGGGTAGGCATGGAAAATTGGGCAAAAATTCAAAAATCCTCCATAACTTCGTCATTTGAAGGACTATCGGGATGTCCTTTAGCATGCATATGGAGACGGATTCATGATGAACGACTATGAAATAAAAAGCCCAAATATATTTTTAATAACAGAGTTATAAGGACTTTTTTGCCTAGAGAAAACATGCTTTTTCTTGGCCATATCCTTGATTCCTTCATGATTTTCTGATTTTGTTGCGATTTCCTGCATTTTTTTTCGACTCCGCAACGAAAAATTTGCAAGTCCAAAAATTAAAAAATATTTGCATACTTTTGGGGATCGAATTAATTTTGCAGTCGAAAACTAAAAATGTGTTTATCTCGAAAACAACAACAACAATTTAGATATTATTTGGCCGGTCGATAGCTTTTGTAAATACGTTTAAAAATAACTGCCGATTGTCATTAAACAAATAAAGAATATATAAAAAAAACAAACATGAATTTTTCGAAAAAATCTACAAGGGGTAGGCATGGAAAATTGGGCAAAAATTCAAAAATCTTTCGTTACTTCGTCATCTGAAGGACGATCAGGATGTCCTTTGGCATGCATATGGGGACGGATTCATGATGTACGACTATGAAATCAAAAGCCAAAATATCCTTTAAACAACAGAGTTAGAAGGACATTTTTGCTGAAAGAAAACATGCTCTATCTTGGCCATATCCTTGCCGATCCTTGCGAGTCCTGTGGCAATCAACTCGTCTCAAAAAGGACTATCAGCTGGCCAAAAGGCATTTCGATCGTTCTTTTGGTTCCCGAGATATTCATGATTTTCTAATTTTGTTTCGATTTCTTGCATTTCTTTTCGACTCCGCAATTTAAAATTTGCAAGTCCAAAAATTAAGAAATATTGCATACTTTTGGGGATCGAATTAATTTTGTAGTCGAAAACTAAAAATGTGTTTATCTCGAAAACAACAACAACAATTTAGATATTATTTGGCCGGTCGATAGCTTTTGTAAATACGTTTCAAAATAACTGCCGATTGTCATTAAACAAATAAAGAATATATAAAAAAAACAAACATGAATTTTTCGAAAAAATCTACAAGGGGTAGGCATGGAAAATTTGGCAAAAATTCAAAAATCCTTCGTAATTTCGTCATCTGAAGGACGATCAGGATGTCCTTTGGCATGCATATGGAGACGGATTCATGATGAACCACTATGAAATAAAAATCCCAAATATCTTTTTAATAACAGAGTTAGAAGGACATTTTTGCTGAGAGAAAACATGCTCTATCTTGGCCATATCCTTGCCGATCCTTGCGAGTCCTGTGGCAATCATCTCGTCTCAAAAAGGACTATCAGCTGGCCAAAAGGCATTTCGATCGTTCTTTTGGTTCCCGAGATATTCATGATTTTCTAATTTTGTTTCGATTTCTTGCATTTCTTTTCGACTCCGCAATTTAAAATTTGCAAGTCCAAAAATTAAGAAATATTGCATACTTTTGGGGATCGAATTAATTTTGTAGTCGAAAACTAAAAATGTGTTTATCTCGAAAACAACAACAACAATTTAGATATTATTTGGCCGGTCAATAGCTTTTGTAAACACGTTTAAAAATAACTGCCGATTGTCATTAAACAAATAAAGAATATATAAAAAAAAACAAACATGAATTTTTCGAAAAAATCTACAAGGGGTAGGCATGGAAAATTGGGCAAAAATTCAAAAATCCTTCGTAACTTCGTCATCTGAAGGACGATCAGGATATGGGGACGGATTCATGATGTACGACTGTGAAATCAAAAGCCCAAATATCCTTTAAACAACAGAGTTAGAAAGACATTTTTGCTGAGAGAAAACATGTTCTATCTTGGCCATATCCTTGCCGATCCTTATGAGTCCTGTGGCAATCAACTCGTCTTAACAAGGACTATTAGCTGGCCAAGGGACATTTCGATCGTTCTTTTGGTTCCCGAGACATTCATGATTTTCTAATTTTGTTTCGATTTCTTGCATTTCTTTTGGACTCCACAATTTAAAATTTGCAAGTCCAAAAATTAAGAAATGTTGCATACTTTTGGGGATCGAATTAATTTTGTAGTCGAAAACTAAAAATGTGTTTATCTCGAAAACAACAACAACAATTTAGATATTATTTGGCCGGTCGATAGCTTTTGTAAACACGTTTAAAAATAACTGCCGATTGTCATTAAAAAAATAAAGAATATATAAAAACAAGTAAGAAAGCTACAGTCGAGAGTGCTCGACCGTATGATACCCGCAACCAAAAATATACTGAAACTTGTGTTTTGTTTGTATATATTTGAAAATAGCGGCTCAAAATTCACAACACCGACATGGTCACACTGTCAACTAAACAAACAAAGCGCGAGCAGCTGCAAGTGAATTTTGCATATAAAATTGATTCTTTAATAACTTCCTCGTTTTTTATTCGATCTCAACCAAATTCACAGGAGTCATTCAGACTATCATTGTTATTATGCATACCAAAATTCAGTTTTACAGTTTTTGGGGGCGGAAAGGGGCGTGGCAAAAATCTAAAACAAACCTAATCTGCGTAAGATATTTGATATCTCTAGGTCATTCAAACACTTAAAACGTCCATATGCACTGGGCACAACAATATTGATAAATAATTTCACGAATAACTTTTGTTCTACTTATCCGATTTGTACCAAAATTACAGGGTATATTAAGAGTGTTAAGCGCAGATGGGCTTGGAGTTATACGCGATTTAAATAAAAAAAAACTTGACTTTTTCTAGATTAATGCTTATTGTGGGCGAAGGGGGCGTGGTATCCAACTTTTGAAATAAACTTGATCTGCGTAGGGTATGAAGGAAACTTTTTGCCAAATTTGGTATCTCTATGTCTTATAGTCTCTGAGATCCAGGTGTTCATACGGACAGACAGACGGACAGACAGACGGACAGACGGACATGGCTATATCGTCTCGGCTGTTGACGCTGATCAAGAATATATATACTTTATGGGGTCGGAGATGCCTCCTTCTGCCTGCTACATACATTTTCTGTTGGCACTAAGTCATAATACCCTTCTACCCTATGGGTAGCGGGTATAAAAACAAACATGAATTTTTCGAAAAAATCTACAAGGGGTAGGCATGGAAAATTTGGCAAAAATTCAAAAATCCTTCGTAACTTCGTCATTTGAAGGACGATCAGGATGTCCTTTGGCATGCTTATGGAGACGGATTCATGATGTACGACTATGAAATCAAAAGCCCAAATATCCTTTAAACAACAGAGTTAGAAGGACATTTTTGCTGAGAGAAAACATGCTCTATCTTGGCCATACCCTTGCCGATCCTTGCGAGTCCTGTGGCAATCAACTCGTCTTAACAAGGACTATCAGCTGGCCCAAGGACATTTCGATCGTCCTGTTGGTTCCCGAGATATTCATGATTTTCTAATTTTGTTGCGATTTTTTGCATTTCTTTTCGACTCCGCAATGAAAAATTTGCAAGTCCAAAAATTAAGAAATATTGCATACTTTTGGGGATCGAATTAATTTTGTAGTCGAAAACTAAAAATGTGTTTATCTCGAAAACAACAACAACAATTTAGATATTATTTGGCCGGTCGATAGCTTTTGTAAATACGTTTAAAAATAACTGCCGATTTTCATTAAAAAAATTAAAAACATATAAAAAAAACAATCATGAATTTTACGAAAAAATCTACAAGGGGTAGGCTTGGAAAATTTGGCAAAAATTCAAAAATCCTTCGTAACTTCGTCATCTGAAGGACGATCAGGATGTCCTTTGGCATGCTTATGGAGACGGATTCATGATGTACGACTATGAAATCAAAAGCCCAAATATCCTTTAAACAACAGAGTTAGAAGGACATTTTTGCTGAGAGAAAACATGCTCTATCTTGGCCATACCCTTGCCGATCCTTGCGAGTCCTGTGGCAATCAACTCGTCTTAACAAGAACTATCAGCTGGCCCAAGGACATTTCGATCGTCCTGTTGGTTCCCGAGATATTCATGATTTTCTAATTTTGTTTCGATTTCTTGCATTTCTTTTCGACTCCGCAATTTAAAATTTGCAAGTCCAAAAATTAAGAAATATTGCATACTTTTGGGGATCGAATTAATTTTCTAGTCGAAAACTAAAAATGTGTTTATCTCGAAAACAACAACAACAATTTAGATATTATTTGGCCGGTCAATAGCTTTTGTAAACACGTTTAAAAATAACTGCCGATTGTCACTAAACAAATAAAGAATATATAAAAAAAAACAAACATGAATTTTTCGAAAAAATCTACAAGGGGGAGGCATGGAAAATTGGGCAAAAATTCAAAAATCCTTCGTAACTTCGTCATCTGAAGGACGATCAGGATATGGGGACGGATTCATGATGTACGACTATGAAATCAAAAGCCCAAATATCCTTTAAACAACAGAGTTAGAAAGACATTTTTGCTGAGAGAAAACATGTTCTATCTTGGCCATATCCTTGCCGATCCTTATGAGTCCTGTGGCAATCAACTCGTCTTAACAAGGACTATTAGCTGGCCAAAGGACATTTCGATCGTTCTTTTGGTTCCCGAGATATTCATGATTTTCTAATTTTGTTTCGATTTCTTGCATTTCTTTTGGACTCCACAATTTAAAATTTGCAAGTCCAAAAATTAAGAAATGTTGCATACTTTTGGGGATCGAATTAATTTTGTAGTCGAAAACTAAAAATGTGTTTATCTCGAAAACAACAACAACAATTTAGATATTATTTGGCCGGTCGATAGCTTTTGTAAACACGTTTAAAAATAACTGCCGATTGTCATTAAAAAAATAAAGAATATATAAAAACAAGTAAGAAAGCTACAGTCGAGAGTGCTCGACCGTATGATACCCGCAACCAAAAATATACTGAAACTTGTGTTTTGTTTGTATATATTTGAAAATAGCGGCTCAAAATTCACAACACCGACATGGTCACACTGTCAACTAAACAAACAAAGCGCGAGCAGCTGCAAGTGAATTTTGCATATAAAATTGATTCTTTAATAACTTCCTCGTTTTTTATTCGATCTCAACCAAATTCACAGGAGTCATTCAGACTATCATTGTTATTATGCATACCAAAATTCAGTTTTACAGTTTTTGGGGGCGGAAAGGGGCGTGGCAAAAATCTAAAACAAACCTAATCTGCGTAAGATATTTGATATCTCTAGGTCATTCAAACACTTAAAACGTCCATATGCACTGGGCACAACAATATTGATAAATAATTTCACGAATAACTTTTGTTCTACTTATCCGATTTGTACCAAAATTACAGGGTATATTAAGAGTGTTAAGCGCAGATGGGCTACCAAATAACACATCATTACACCAATAACTTTTGGAGTTATACGCGATTTAAATAAAAAAACTTGACTTTTTCTAGATTAATGCTTATTGTGGGCGAAGGGGGCGTGGTATCCAACTTTTGAAATAAACTTGATCTGCGTAGGGTATGAAGGAAACTTTTTGCCAAATTTGGTATCTCTATGTCTTATAGTCTCTGAGATCCAGGTGTTCATACGGACAGACAGACGGACAGACGGACATGGCTATATCGTCTCGGCTGTTGACGCTGATCAAGAATATATATACTTTATGGGGTCGGAGATGCCTCCTTCTGCCTGCTACATACATTTTCTGTTGGCACTAAGTCATAATACCCTTCTACCCTATGGGTAGCGGGTATAAAAACAAACATGAATTTTTCGAAAAAATCTACAAGGGGTAGGCATGGAAAATTTGGCAAAAATTCAAAAATCCTTCGTAACTTCGTCATTTGAAGGACGATCAGGATGTCCTTTGGCATGCTTATGGAGACGGATTCATGATGTACGACTATGAAATCAAAAGCCCAAATATCCTTTAAACAACAGAGTTAGAAGGACATTTTTGCTGAGAGAAAACATGCTCTATCTTGGCCATACCCTTGCCGATCCTTGCGAGTCCTGTGGCAATCAACTCGTCTTAACAAGGACTATCAGCTGGCCCAAGGACATTTCGATCGTCCTGTTGGTTCCCGAGATATTCATGATTTTCTAATTTTGTTGCGATTTTTTGCATTTCTTTTCGACTCCGCAATGAAAAATTTGCAAGTCCAAAAATTAAGAAATATTGCATACTTTTGGGGATCGAATTAATTTTGTAGTCGAAAACTAAAAATGTGTTTATCTCGAAAACAACAACAACAATTTAGATATTATTTGGCCGGTCGATAGCTTTTGTAAATACGTTTAAAAATAACTGCCGATTGTCATTAAAAAAATTAAAAACATATAAAAAAAACAAACATGAATTTTACGAAAAAATCTACAAGGGGTAGGCTTGGAAAATTTGGCAAAAATTCAAAAATCCTTCGTAACTTCGTCATCTGAAGGACGATCAGGATGTCCTTTGGCATGCTTATGGAGACGGATTCATGATGTACGACTATGAAATCAAAAGCCCAAATATCCTTTAAACAACAGAGTTAGAAGGACATTTTTGCTGAGAGAAAACATGCTCTATCTTGGCCATACCCTTGCCGATCCTTGCGAGTCCTGTGGCAATCAACTCGTCTTAACAAGGACTATTAGCTGGCCAAAGGACATTTCGATCGTCCTTTTGGTTCCCGAGATATTCATGATTTTCTAATTTTGTTTCGATTTCTTGCATTTCTTTTCGACTCCGCAATGAAAAATTTGCAAGTCCAAAAATTAAAAAATGTTGCATACTTTTGGGGATCGAATTAATTTTGTAGTCGAAAACTAAAAATGTGTTTATCTCGAAAACAACAACAACAATTTAGATATTATTTGGCCGGTCGATAGCTTTTGTAAATACGTTTCAAAATAACTGCCGATTGCCATTAAACAAATAAAGAATATATAAAAAAAACAAACATGAATTTTTCGAAAAAATCTACAAGGGGTAGGCATGGAAAATTTGGCAAAAATTCAAAAATCCTCCGTAACTTCGTCATCTGAAGGACGATCAGGATGTCCTTTGGCATGCTTAT
Source organism: Drosophila formosana (assembly GCA_035045625.1). Lineage (NCBI taxonomy): Eukaryota > Metazoa > Arthropoda > Insecta > Diptera > Drosophilidae > Drosophila > Drosophila formosana. The sequence continues at coordinate 320,349 of JAWNOW010000576.1, read as the reverse complement.
GGGGGCGGATTCATGATGTACGACTATGAAATCAAAAGCCCAAATATCCTTTAAACAACAGAGTTAGAAGGACTTTTTTGCTGAGAGAAAACATGCTCTATCTTGGCCATATCCTTGTCGATGTTTGCGAGTCCTGTGGCAATCAACTCGTCTTAACAAGGACTATCAGCTGGCCAAAGGGCATTTCGATCGTCCTTTTGGTTCCCGAGATATTCATGATTTTCTAATTTTGTTTCGATTTCTTGCATTTCTTTTCGACTCCCCAATTTAAAATTTGCAAGTCCAAAAATTAAGAAATGTTGCATACTTTTGGGGATGAAATATAAATTTCAGTCGAAAAATCAAATTTTAATTTAATCGACTCGTTCCTTTAAATCCCGGACTAGGCAAAGAAGAGCCTCGAGATTAGGCGACGCTATTGATCGATCAAATAGAGACTTTAATTACGAGCACATAAATGCCATTAATTGCAAAGTGCGCGCTTTACAACACTGTAAGTGGGGTCAGTGACTGCGTAATGGTGCCGCATTTTACAACACTGCAAATGAGAGCAAGTGACAAGCGAGCAAGTGACAAGCGAGCAAGTGACAGAAATTAGACAATATTTTATTGAAGATGGCAGCCGAAGACAATTCGCAAAAAAGTGCCAAGTAATTGAATAAATAGTGAGCTTTAAATTTAGTAATCCCAAATTTCTCATTGTCCTCTTCTCTGCAGAGGCTCCTTCGAGTACAGAAACGACTTGCCCGAATCGTTGCCGGGCGTCAAGTTTCTGCCAAACGGCGCCAAGTCCTTGCTGGACTACACCACGGAGCCGGTGTCCTTTCCGGAGCAGGAGAGGCAGTACGACTTCAACTTGCGCGGCCTCTACCAGGTGCTCGACATCGATTTGCTGGCTCAGGACACGTTCGAGGTGCCCAGCCGGCGTGGTCAAGTGGACTCCAGGGATGCTGCCTTGCTCGCCGACATTGTCGATCCGTACATGCCGAATCCTGCCCCCGTTGCAGTCCAGCCCGCTGCGATGCCCCGCCCCAGGCAAAGGCCACGGGAGCATTGAAGCGTGCAGCCGCTTGGGATGATGCAACGACTGTAAAATCAAAAGCCCAAATATACTTTAAACAACAGAGTTATAAGGACTTTTTTTGCTGAAATGAAACATGCTCTATCTTGGCCATATCCTTGCAGATCCTTGCGAATCCTGTGGCAATAGTGCTTTAGTTTTCGAAATTTCTTACATTTTTGTTTGTCCCTGCGACAAAAATTTTACAAGTCCAAAAATTCAACAAATAAGAAAGCAAAAATTTTTTTTTTTAATTCATTATTTGCGCCGGAATTCTTAAATAACCACACGTATTTACAATTATTTACACGTTTGTACATTTATTTACAACTATTTACATTTATTTAAAAATATTTACAATTATTTACAAAAATTCATATATGTTGCATACTTTTGGAAAATGAATTGAAGTAATAGTCGAAAACTAAAATTCGTGAATATCTCGAAAACTAGAAGGATAATTTGAACGTCCGTTTGGAGCGTCAATAGCTCTGATGACTACGTAGAAAGATAACTATCCAAAGGCTACAAAAGCATCGGAAACATCGATGACGTTACATAGAGCCAAACGAAATCGCTTCTCGTCGTATTTATGTTTTGCACATGCCAACGTGTGATTATATTTTGATTCGTATTGATGATATTCACTGACCAAAATCCCACTAAATGGAGAGCGTTGGTTCGACCGCTGAAATAATTTTCATGATGTATATTATAATATTTTCATTGTTACCATCTTAAAATTTTAACTAAAAGACTTCTCCTTTTACTAGCGCCCTTCTTCAGTATTTTGGCATAGTCCAATTTGAAAACGCTTTAACAAATTACGGGAGATACAACGAATCTAATATGAATTTTGTTATTTACTGCTTTTAATTTTAAACTACAAAATAAAGAAATATATATGTATTTTGAATTGATTGAAGTTAAATCTATTATTTTACAGAAAGCTATTCTCAGGTTTTCATGCCTTCAATCGAGTTTAAAATGAAGCGTCTATATTTTGACTAAGGATGCCGTTCCTAGTTGTATTGTTTTATTTCCTAATTTTTATTGAACGACAGTAATTTTTCTCCATCTCGAATGTTGGTTTTAAAATAAAATAAGAAAAACAAAAAAAAAGTTAACATTTAATTAATACAGACTTTTATATTGACATCAATTAGTTTGTGAGGTCTTGAACAGTTGAGCGCCACTTATTATTATTTTATATCTAATCTAAAATAACAAGCATTTAAGAATTGATCCAAAAATACAAAAGTGCTTTTTATTACTGTGTTTTCACATAATCGAAAGCATTTTTTGCCCCCATTATTTATTGTGCACAAGTTGCCTGCAGTTCGATTATTGAATTTTCTCGGCAAAGGATTTGCAGCAGTTATGAAGGTTGCTTCCTCAGTTGGTCCTTTGGCCGGCAGATTGATGTGGCATCCTTTCGAGCAGCGGCTACTGCATCAATTTTCAATCGCAGTGCTGACGAAATAAAAACGATATTAATTTAAAGCGCAATTTAAGCAACATCGACGGCCCGCGGGGCAACGTTTAGTTGCCGATGTTGCCGCTGGCCGCTGGACTGGGCAGGTCCTGCAACCGTGTCCTGTCTGTTCTCAGTGCGCCGGCAACTGAAACTAATACGCATATTTATCAAATTTCAGCGCCTCAAGGGTTGCAAAAGAAGCTGCGGCTGCGGCTGCTGTTGCATTCACTTCTTCTCCAAGTTTGTGTCCTGCGGCACACGCCCAAATGTACATTCATTGTAGTTGCCCCAAATGCCTTGCAGCGTGCCACAACTGCGGGGGCAGAGGCAACCGGCAACTGCCAACTGGCAACTGGCAACTGGCAGACCGCAATGCAAAGCAGCAGACAAAGTTTTGGGCTTCACAAAGAGCTGGGTGGTTGCCGGATAGGCTGCGGCTGAAGCCGTCTCGCTGGTTGCCTGGCAGCATTGACGCAGCTCTGTCAGCGGCAGAAATAAAAAAAATAAAATAAATAAGAGGCAGCTCCATTTGCACGCTTCATAAGCGCGACGAATGAATTTTAATTTGATTAAAGTGAAAAATTGAAAAATTGACGTTCTGATTTCCGCCCTAAGCTTTTAGTGTATTAAACACTGCAGCAAAGTTGCGGCAAAATGTGGCGAATTTGAATTTGCAACGCTTCGCAGATGGGGAAGGGGGGTGGAGGCGGCACACGTGGCAGAGGATTAGCTGGCCAATCAGACGCTGGCCAGGCAGCCGGGATTTGCGGCAGCTTGAAAGCAAGCTGCAACTGCCGCAGCTTCACTCAATTTGCAGCGCGTTGCCATGGCTAGAAATGCCACACGGCCATGGCCGAAAGCAAAGCCCAAACCCTAAACCAAAGTCGAAACCGTAACGGAAACCAGCAAGCAATGGAAATGCCGATTGGCGTTTCCATGGCCAACAGAGACTGGGCAGCGAGGCTTAAGCCGCATTAAACCTTTTCTGCTTCAATAATGTTGTTTCTGTTGTGAGCGACCGCAATTCCGCCTGTCCCAACCAGTTGCCAGACCCTTTTCTTTTCCACATTTTCTTTTTCTTTTTTTTTTTTGTTTGGTTCCATTCTGATGCCCCGGGAGCTGCTTAGCCCGGCTAAGAAGCATCCTCGTCATCGGCATTGGCATCGTCATCACTCGCAGCACTCACAGGACTCGCAGGACTCACAGGACTCGCAGGACTCATGGTCTCGTCATCGACGCTGGAATTCAAGTGTGCTGCCTGCCACAAGTTGCCGCCGCTGCTGCTGGCATTAATGTTGCTGCTGCACAGACGAGAACCAGAACGAGAGTCGAGAGTCGAGTCGAGTCATAGTTGTTGCCAGCGGCACTCGAGTATAACAGAATTTTGCACTGAACCCTGAACGCCACTGTATTCACACACACACACACACACACACATTTGGATGGGTCGCATTGTGAAGTGCAAAAAAGGCGCATTTTACAAGATTTTTATTACATATAAATGCGAAAAGTATTAAAAAAGTAAACTTTTTTATAGACTTTTCATTCAGCACTCGCTCTTTGCGCTCTCTTTCTACTCCCTCACTGTCTCCCTCTCCCTCTAGCTCCCTCTCGCTCTGTCTCCGTCGGAGCTAAGCAAGTTTTACGCTTTCCGTCTGGGCGTCATGATGCGTGCTCGGGGAGCTCAAAGTCAGAGTGCAGGATGAGCTGCCAAGGCTCCCAAGGCTCCCAAGGCTCTCCCAATGCGGAAATGTTGCTGCTGCTTTTACTGTTGTTATTGTTGTTGTTATTGTTGTTGTTGAATCCCGCATGCCATCGAAGACAAGCGGAATTCCCATGCGCTACTCGTTGGGCATTCATTGGGTCGGATCTGTGGCATTCATGAGTGTGCGCATTCGCTCTTCAATTCATTTCCATCGATGCGACGATCACCCAAAAGTATTCAACGAAAAGTTTCGGTGTTTGAGCATTTTCAAATAGCTGCTGCCACATTTTGTGGCATACCTTGTGGAGTCGCCAAGAACTATTTTCTATTCTTAGGCAACCAGATGTCCAACATTTCATATGGACAATAATATTTAATCAAGAGCATCTAAATACAAATATATTCTTCGGCGATGATAAGTTAGTAATTTCACAAAATTTCCATATTTTCTAATCAGTTGCTTTCAAATATATGTTTTAATATTATTAAATCATCTAGTTGGCTGTTTATAAAAAGCATAATAATCACAAGTTAATTTGAAACTAAATTAAAATTACATAAATCTATTCTTCAGATCAAAAATTTAAATGTGTATTGCGTATTTTATGTATTCATTAGATAGTTTGCGAATGACAAGCATAACTTAAAATCAACTGAAATTCATTTGTTAAACATTTTATAAACATTTCGTACAACCAATAAATATGCATCTAGTAACAATTGAACAACTCTCAATATAATCTAACAAGTATGAATGTTTATATTTTATATATTATATTTAATTTATATTATTATTAGTATATCTGAAATATATTCTTATCTATATCGTGAAATTATCATATACGACAAAAATCTTACTTTATTGCACTGGGTTTTTATTTAGCTTTTTCCATAATTAATAAGCATTTATTTTAAAATGTGAGCATGCTTATATTCTAATAGATTATTTTATTACTCGATAAGTGAGTTACATCAGAACAATTTTGCGTAGAAAAGTCGATGTAAATAATTAATTATAATATTAAAAATGACTTTCTAATGTTTTGTGGCTCTACAAGATTTATAAATATTAATTGTTTATCTACAAGTATTTGAATATTAATGAAAAACTACGATGCCCATTTTAACAATGATTTTAATTTTAATTGAATTATTTTTTTTAATTAAATAAACAATACATTTAATTAGCATAATTTTGTGTCGACTTTAAATAAACTTCGGAATGCAATGTTAACGTTCAACTAATATAGTATCTACAAATCATAAGAAAAGCAGCAATATCACCACGAAGATACTATATTTATATTTATTTATGTTTTGTAGTTATTTATTTTATGATGTATTATTTGATCATATTAAATCTGGTATTAAATAAAATGTTGAATTATAATATAGTTAAATAACCTGCTTCTTGTAGCTTTCAAAATGCATAGCAAAGTGAAGCGACCCGCAAGTTTCGCGACTTTTCAAACTCCCCGCATTCCCTCGGGTCTTTGCTTCTCCTCTCCCCTCACTCCTCTCAGCTCACTGCTCACTGCCTTGGCGTTTAAATTGTTGTTGTTGCTGTTATTATTGTTGTAACTGCTGTTGTTGAAAAATGTTTTCAGACCTCAGAGCTGTCGCTGCTGGCTTGCCAGAGTTCTTTTTACATCGTTTCCTACTCCAAATCCACATCAGCTTCTGCAGCTATTTCCACATCCACATCCACATCCCTTCCACTTCCACTTCCACTTCCTCTTCCATTTCCACTTCTGCTTCCAGTTTGTGTTCGTCATATTCAACTGCCACTGTAGCCGTTTTATACATTCGTATTTTTCTTAACGATTTGAAGGGTCGCCCTCAGGCTGTTGCTGCTGCTGTTGCTGTTGCCTTCAGAGCTGGCGCGCACTTTTTAAATTTTATTTTATTACTATAACAAGACATAAGTAGGCATAATGGAGCCCTATAAAATATTCAAAAGAAATTGGCATAGAAAGTTCGCCTCGTCTCAGCTTCAGCTTCAGCTTCAGCATTCATATGAGGCCTCAAGCAGTGGGATTCATTGCGGTCCGGATTCGGAGGAATGGAATGGAGGCGGGAGGAAGGCGCGAGTGTTAAGCGATTAACGGCATTTGCTAAAGGTTAATGCACTCCAAACTTGAATGCCGTCTAGTGTGTTGAGTGCGGCACGAACGAGGAAAGGGAAAAGGGGCAAGTGGCTGAAGAGGCTGAAGAGGGGAGGGCGTCAAGTTGCTGAGTGCTATGCCAGGTACTTCCTTGAGTGACGTTACAACTTGACAATATTTGACACTTTAGGAGCCAGGCGAATTTGCATGTTTACCGAATCCGGATGTCATTGTCGTGTTGGCGTCGTCACTGCCTGCCCCAAGTGGGAAGGGACAAGAGCGGGGGCAAGTCTTGGCCAATTGGCCCCCCTCCCCCTTCAAGGGAGGCGACTCTGCTGTCAATCATCTTCACAAGCGATTTGTCAGCTTCCTGACGCTAATAATCCGCAACAACGCGCCCAGGATCATCATGATTTTTTACAACTTTTCATTTTCGCGCTTGAACTGCTTTAACTGCCAATGACGACGTCGCATTTTTGTGGATTTCTATACCCGGCACACAATTTGTTAAGTAAATATTATTAAACAGCAACTCAAAATGCATATTTAATAAAAATAATTTTAGAGAAAATACGCCATTCAAATTGCTATTCAATTCACTAGTTTCAATTGAGTAAAATAATTATTAGATTTATTTACATTATTGCATTACAAAAATTATTTATTAATATAAAATTTATGTTTATTACCTTGCCTTGTGTGTTTCTAATGCAAAATATTTGTATGCATCATTTTAGCAAATTTATTTACAATCTGACTTTTTATGTTACAGTGATCAGTTGAATTTATTATTCAGCTTATTAAATAAATTTCCCAACAAATATACGCAGTTAACATGTTACAGAGATTATTTATATTGAAACAAAATTAATAGCTGCCGCTCAATTCACATTTTTCTTAGAGAAATATGTGACTCATTTGAACACTTTTAAATTATTATTTTATTTCGGCATTCATAGTGAACTTTTCGGGGATTGTATTGCTGCCGGGTATTTGGCAGTGTGGCCCATTGACTTGGCCTAAGTCGGAACGCGGCATGGGGAATTAGGCAGGCTGTGGGCCAGGGGGCGTGGCTGGCATATGTGGCAAGTGGCAAGCGGCAAGCGGCAAGCGGAGTTTGGGCAACTATTCAAATGAGCTCACCGCAAATGGCTTGGAAAATATGTCGCTGACTTTTATTGGCGTATTTAAGCAGAGGATGATGGGATGAGCTGGAGCAGGAGGCTGCCGATAGAGGGGAGGAAGTTGGCAGCAATTCAGTTGGTCGCATTCAGCCGCTTCTTGAGCACGCGCAGACGCGAATAGATGATGTCCCAGTCGAGGTAGGCGCCGACGATGTACCGGGAGTTGTCCTCGCTGTCGTCGTAGCCCGTGCGGCCGTGCAACAGCCGCAGATTGTTGAAGGTCAGCACGTCGCCGGGCTGCGTCTTGAACGAGTGCGCCTCCCTCCGGGCCATGCCCACGAAGCGGGCGTAGGCCTTGTACCACGGCAGCACCTGCTCCAGCGGCACGTTGAAGTGGCTGTCGCGCTGTGGCACGCTGTGGTTGATGCGCGTGTACTTGCCACCGGCATCCAAGCTGACCCAAAGACAGAGGGACACAAAGATTAGACTGATATAAATACATACATACATATATATACTTGTTCTCGCAAACAAATTTGTGAAGTTCAAATACAACAATTCTTCGCAACAGAATCTTGTTATATAATGACTATAAAGCTACATATATCGGATATACATACACATGTTACATACGTCTATATGTAAAGTATAATCTTACAAACAAGAAATTCAGCAATGATTTGCAGGCTGCAATTAAAATTCTCCTTTGCATACTCTATTTCCATTAAAAAAGTGAAAAAGAAGCGTATTTTGTTTTTGTACAAATGTCAAATATATGTTAATATCATTTACAAAGTATTTATAAACAGTCGAGAAGTTTTCGCCATGTCCGTCTGTTCAGAAACAGTTTGGTATCAGAAAAAGTACATTTTCAATTTTGGATGTCATTTATATTACTAACATTAATATTCTAAAATATTTCTGCAATTATTTTGAATGTGCAATGAAATTGTAATGACAATTATCGACATTCTATTTCAACTCAATTATTTTCTGCGACTACTCGGTTTTTTTCTGTTTATGTTTTCATTACAAATGGTAAGCAGGCCGCTAAGCGAAATTTACTTAAAAAAAGTTAGTGTTGCCGTTAAGCGAAAACGCTGCATTGTACTGCGAAAATATTCTGTTATCAAATTTGTGACTAGTGATGTAGATAAAAAAAATAAAATAAAAATAAATAAATTAAAAGATTCCCTAAGTTTCTCGCTGCTTTTGTGAGTAACCGTTAAGCGAGATACACATACATATATCACTTACAGACCACAAACAACCAGTTCATTAAACTACAAAATAATTCCTGAAGTTTCTCACTGCTTTTGTGTGTGGCCGTTAAGCGAAATCGATGCAATGCATAGCGAAAATATTGCTAAATTTATATATTTAATGTAACTTCATTAAAGTAATAAACTTAGTGACTAATGATGAAATAAAAGTAAATTTTAACCCCTTTTTGTGGGTGGCCGTTAAGCGAGATATATGTATGTATATCATTCGATTCGTAGCCGACTTACCAGATGACGGGCGCCCGCCAGATGTTGTGGTGCTCGCGTCCGTCCTCGCTGCCAATGTCGTTCCAGTCGACGTCGAGGCTGCTGAGCAGCTGGAAGTCGCCGGGATGCTCGCGCCGCAGACGGTCGGCGACGTGGAAGGCGTCCACGAGGAGATTGCTGCCGCCCTGGGACTTGGTCTGCACCACGCAGTGCAGGATGTTGACGCTCGGCTTGTACTCGTAGTAGGGCAGATCCGTGTGCAGCGGCAGCGGCAGCGACAGATACGCGTAGTTCTGGGCCCCGGGCTTGGCCTGAACGATGAACTCCTCGCCGTAGGTTGTGCGCCGGATGAAGCCGACGCGCTCCGCCAGGCGACGCACGACGCCCTCGTCGAGTGGCGCCCCGCCCAGCAGCGCCACGCCGTAGGTGGCCAGGGCCTGCAGCCAGCGCTGCAGGGCGGCATCCTCGGCCATCACCTGCTCGAAGTGGAAGCGCTGGGCAATCTGCGCGAACTCGCCGCCAGCCCAATGGCGTGGCTGCGGCCGATAGAAGTCGCTGAGATACTGCTGCTGGTGGTCGGCGGTGAAGCGGCGACGTTGCAGCCACTCCAGCGCGTAGCTGCTCTCGTGTGCATCGCTCCAGCGGACGTGCAGCCGCTGCGTTGCGGCATCCACGTGCAACGCCAGCGGACGCACCGTCGCATCGAAGTTGTCCCAGTCGAGGCGACGCGACTGCGAGCTCTCGTGGAAGCAGCTCGGGCAGCGGCAGTTGTCGCGCAGCCACACGCCGGGAAAGGTCAGCGACGGTTCACCTGCCGGCGGCTTCACCTCGACGTTCAGCTCGTCCACAATGCGAGCGCTGAGACGACGCGCCAGCGAGGGCGTCAGCTGGCCAAGAGCACGTTGCAGCCACATCGCAAGCGAACAGACGACGTTGCCTCAGCGAGCGATCGATGCCAAATAACAAACGGCGGCGAGTGGGAAAAAGTGAAATCATCTTCGCTCTGCCGCTTATCAGCGCTTGGACTTTGCCTGCCAGCTCACAATTTGCTTTTGTCGCTTTCGGCTAATCAGGCGACGATTGTTCAGTTCAGCTGATGCTAATGAACTAGTTCTTTATCTCTATCTGCTTTATCTCAGCATCACTTCAAAGATAACAAACAACAAGTTGTTGGCTGCGAGGTGAGCTTTCTATGGTGAAATTAAATAAAGCAGCTACAAATTATTTAAACTCACACTCTATAGAGTGAACTTTCTGTGATTAAATATTAGGAAATCTTAGTCAAATACTTAAATAAAATAATTAGCAAATAATATTATTCATGAAAATAAGCAAAACACATAAGATGAAACTAATATGAAGTGGAAGTAAAATAATAATTGCTATACATTATTACGTATACAAAATATTTCACAAATAAAGTTATGCATTAAAATATAAATTAAAAAAAAATATAATTAAAGTTACCTTTCAGGGATAATAATTCGCTAAGAAAGTTATTCATGAAAATATAAAACACACACAAATATTGTCTTCCAAGTGAACATTTTTAAGATAAAAAAAAAAAACATGCAGGTAAAATAATAATTGTTATAAATTATTACTTATGTTCAATAATTCACAGATCTTCATTAAAATATAAAATTAACTAAATTATTGTCGTCAATGAAAGTTAAGATCAAATAAAGTCCATATTAAATAAATTAGTACATAAATAAAAAAATTGGCATCTAATAAAACACGAAAATAAACAAGAATATTGTCTTTTCTTTACATAAAGTAAAAATAAATGATTTATGAATAACATCAACTATGGACTGTAAATCAACTTGAGCTGGAACTGCACTTTTTTCATCATTGCTGTTTCAGTCATTATTATCTGGAAACTTTTCACTCAAAATTAGCTTGAATGTATTTACATGAAAACTGTGTTGAAATCTAACTAAAGTTTTACTATAAATATTAATTTTATATTAACTTCAAATTAAGTTCAAGTCAATTTCAATAGATCAATTTTATTTGTATATATTTTGTATTATTTATATTTTGATTTTCCAATTATTAAAATAATTATCAATTTTGATTGTATTTCCATTTTGTTTTCATATATATTCATATGAATGAAATTTGAAAAGTAAACACTTAAACGTAGATACCAAGCTATAAATCTGAAATTAGAACCTGAAAATATTAGTACATAAATAAATTTACAAATTTCAACATTATTAAAGCTGAGTGCTAAATGATTAAATATTAAAAATTACGATTATTTGCAAAACTGACAAGTGAGCTTCGCACTTTAAATGTCATAGTCAACATATATTTTAGTTTGTCAAAAATATTTGAAATTTCGCTAGCCTATTCTAATGATTATGTTTCATTTTTCAGCAGCAATATATTTAGTTAATATAAGTAGTTGCATAGTTAATGAATTTTATTGCAGTTCGCTTTTAGTCGATAGCAGTTCCGAATGTGAATTGATGCTGGTTCTCATCTGTGGCAAGTTCGCTTGCCGAACAATCGCATAATGGATTTATCAACAATGGTTTGGCTTGGAACTCGGTTTGCTCACGTCACAAGATCTGTCCGCCTGTCCGCATATATTTTGTACAAATATAGTAAGTATGTTATTCTCGAGCTGTTTTGCTGATAAGATGCGACAGAGTCGCAGGGAAGGGGCGGAAGGCAGAAGGAAAGTCGCTTATCTGGCTGCTTTGGAGCATTGTCGTTGGGATTGTTGTGGTTATTGTGAACAGTGCGCAGGAGGAGGCAATGGTAGGCGATCAATCAATCAATCAATCAATCAATTGAATCATCTTGCACTGCACTCGATGTCGTCCTCTTGCTGCTGCCACAGATGCTGTTGCCCAGTTGCCCCCTCCGAGATGCATTCCGAGAGTGGCCTTTTAAGGGCCTCAACTCGGAGACGATTCTCGTGAAAGCAATAAAAATTGCAGCGCCTGCAGCCAGTTTTGTGAGTTGCAAGTTGACCTGTTGCGCATTTGAATGGGAGCAACGGCAACGGCAGCGGCAGCGGCAGCATGTGGCATGAGGCATGAGGCAGGACGTTTAACTGAATTGAAGATGGGCGGCTGGATGCCCAAAACTCTGCCTGCTCCTGACCATTTACAGCGCGCACAATAAATTCCTGATGTCAGCAGTGGCAGCAACAAGCGACGGGGGGCGGAAGAGAGGGCGGGGCAGCTGTAGCTGGAGGAGGCACAGGCACAGAAATTCCCAAGCCGGCGGCCATAAAAATGCGGCTCACATGTGACAACGATTTGTACTTTAGCTCCTTTTATGGCAGTTGCCTGATGCGGCTGCCTTCCCCTCCTCCTCCTCCTGGCCACCGCTCCACTTGTTGTTGCCACTGTTGCTGCTGCATTTTGAAAAGCGGCTTCTCTCTGTTTGTTTTTCGCTTTACAAATCGCAAAATCGCATCAGATTATACAACTTGCGAACGCAGCGCTGCAGCCTCCGCTTCAGCCCCTTCTCCTGCTCCATCTTCATCTTCATCTCCTGCTCAACTCCTTCGCTGCCGCTGCTGGCCATCAACCGTTTTGGCCATTGGCTTTGTGGGTCACACAGCATCGCAGAGTCACCCAATTAATTTTGGACGTTTGACAACATTGCAGATGGGCGGCAGAAAGTCAGGCTGGAAGCACAGTGTTCCACTGACTTTTCCGTACCTATGATGCAGGTGGGAAATTCATCCGGTCAGAGAATTTTTTGATATGAAGACTTTCGCTGTTTGAAAGGCAAACAGTTTGCCTTTCGGGTCAGGCAGTCGAATTAATTTTGAACGTTTGACATCATTGCAGATGTGCGGCAGAAAGTCAGGCTGGAAGCACAGTGCTCCACTGACTTTTCCGTACCTTATTTCCTATCATCGAGTTCTGTCCGCTACGATGTCAGGGAATTGTATGCAGGAAAAACATTGTCTGACTGGGTCAGAATTTGACATTTGGGCGGACACAAAAAATCAATTGGGATGCCACAAAAATCAGTTGGGGATATTGCTCTCCCTCTCTCTCCCCATTCTCACTCTCTCTCTCTCTCTCGTCACCTCTTCGTTCACTTCCTGTTTGGCTGTCGCTGAAATGTTGCCGCATTTATTCATGCCAGATTGCATTTGCACTCGTCAATCGGCCCGCTGCAATTAGGTCAATTAACAGTTGCCCGCCACGCCCCCTTTTTATGCACGCACCAACATTTGGTGCCCTCTCGCTCGCACACACACGCTCACTCTGTCTCTATCGCTCGAAAGGCTGCTTGACGATGATTATCATGTCACATGCCATCACTCAATGCTTTTATGAGCCTGCCCCATAACAATAACAATAGCCTCACTTAGAGCCCCTCCCCATCCCACCCCCTCGCCTCGTTGGCCCGAAACGTTAACAGTTTTCGTTTCATGTAATTAAGTGCTGCTGATCCACTAGTTTTTATCTGGCAGGAAGGACGCAGGAAGCCGTGTTGCAGGACGACGCACAGTCAAGTGAAAGCTTTTATGCGGAGAGGCGGCGGCGTCTTGTGTTTGCAAACTGTCTGGGCGAGACAACGTGCTACGTGCTTCGTGCCACAGCCACAGCCACATCGAGGAGCAGTGTCCGCGACCCGTTTGTTGTCCTGCCGCTGTCCGTGTGTCCTTGTGTCCGTCTCCTTGTGCTGATTGCACTTGAGTCGCAATGAAAGCGAACCGAAAAATGTGTTAAGAGTCTAAACACGAACGTGCCGCTCAAAGGCCACTCGTTAGCTGTCGAGCGAAAGAGCGAAAGAGCGAGAGAGGGAAAGAGTGAGGGAGATGGGGATGTGGATAGTTGAGTCAGCAGCAACGTCAACGCCAATGTCTATTGGTAAATATTTTCACTATTTGCGACAGGCAAAAAGAAACCCAAAACTGAAGATGCGCCCACAACAACAGTCCTTGGGCCAACTAGCTTCATATATCCTGGCAGCGGAGATGTGGCAAGGCTGGTGGCAAGCTTCCAAGATGCCAATGTCTGCAGCCATTTCATTGCATTTCATTTCATTTCAGTTCGCATCGTGTTGTTGCTTTTTTTTTATTGCCTGGCCTGTTTGCTGGCCCAGACAGTTGGCAAACAAACAGACCAGCAAACAAACAAACATGTTCCATGCCGTTCCGTTCCGTTCCAAGTGCTCGCATTTTTCGGCAGGAACTTGTCTTCATTACGACAAAGAAATGCAGCCCATTGCACAATCCGTCCAAATCGCTGGAGAAAAGAGTGAAAGAGTGAAGGAGAGAGAGAGGGAGAGAGACAAGTTCACACGTTCCACACACAAGGGACGAGCACTCGAGCGAATGCAGCTTGTGATTTTCGATCCACAACTCAACTCTGCTTCACACTTTGGACCCGAGCAACGCTTTCGATACTGCAGCTTAATAAATTATTTGCCACACAGTTGGCCATGGCATTTGCCCCACTGTGCGCATAGTTTGCACATTGTCTCGTCGAGTCGTCCGTTGTTGCCCTTTTCTCCTTGTCCTAAGCTTTGCCGTAAGCCACGTCTAAACATCCTGCGACAACAACAAGGACAACGACGATGACGGCGACAGCTCATTTCGTGTGACACTCTTCCAGCTGTTTGTGCTTTGTTTACAGTTCGCTCGGATATCGTTATATCTTATTCTCAAGGAGTCTTCGTCTCCATCTCAGTTTCAGTTTCAGTTTCAGCCTCAGTCTCAGTCTCAGTTGCATTCGGCTTCCAGCTCGCTCACCTGCCAACTGCAATTTAAGGCACGACTTAAATATATTTTTAAATCCATTTCGATTGAATAAAAAGTTGAATTAAGTTTAAAAGTAAGTACTAGATATAGTATGATGAAATAAATACAACTTTTTAAATCAAATATTAAAACACAAATATATAAGAGGCTACATTTGGTAGTGGTAATAATTAAATGCAACTTTTCTTACTGATGCATGCATGTATGTATCTGTATATATTAATTCAATCAATCAATGAATTATTTTAAAAAGTTTATAAATTAATTTTGATTCAAATAAAAATAAACAAAAATAACGACAAAATGAAATTAAAAATTAATTTTCATTCAAATAAAAAAATAAAAAATAAACAAAACTAACGTCAAAATTAAATAAGAGGTGTGGGATTGTCTTTATATTTTGTATAAGCCTGACATTTTTCATAAGATAAAATGAATGTGAAATTTAAATTCTATTCATATGTACATTTATATTTGTATATCTTACGAAAGCAATTTGTAGTGAGAAATGCGATAAGATTTGTAACTTATAATCA
The DNA here is from genome assembly GCA_035045625.1 of Drosophila formosana. NCBI lineage: Eukaryota > Metazoa > Arthropoda > Insecta > Diptera > Drosophilidae > Drosophila > Drosophila formosana. The sequence goes on along the minus strand of JAWNOW010000576.1, from coordinate 305,103 downwards.
CACCAAGAACTCCATAAATAGATTTCAATTAATTTAAGAAAAATTTCAATTTTCAAATAACAATAAAATCAACAAGATGATAAGGATTTATTGTACTTGGCATCTTTATACCAAATGATTGAAAAACCATCGAAATTATTGTGCGCAAGAAATAAATACATATATTTGAAATCTCTTCAAGTACTTGGAAGTTAACTAAACAGTCAAAAAAAACAAGGAACCAACAAACAAACAGATCCTGGCCTTGAAGAGGCTCTCATCGAAGAGAAGAGAAGAGAAGCGCTTTTGCCCTGCAGTCTGCGTCTCAACTGCAGCGAGTTCATTTGATGTGCTGCTGAAATGAAGACTGCAGTGTCAGGAAGTGATGGACGTGATGGACACGCGACTGCATTCGTCGGCAGCGTCGACTGAAGTAGCTGTTGTTCTGCTTCTTCTCCATCTGTATCTAGCAGTGAATGGCTTCAGGTTCGATTTATTTTATGTGTTGTCTTCTTTTTTGTCTAGCTTTCGCTTTGGATTTAAAATGGCATTTCCACTTCTTCTTGCCAGCGAATTCGTTGAGTGCATGAAAGAGAAAGAGAGAGAGTGGAGAGTGGAGAGAGAGTGGAGAGTGGAGAGAGAGTGGAGAGTGCATCCTTAATGCATTTACGAACAGTGGCAGGCAAGTGGCAGGAATACAAATCAAATTAACTTCTTTGTTGCCCGCCTGCTGTTCGCACTGCACGTAATTAGTGGGCGTGGCCAATGCCCTGGCCATGCTGAGTCATGTACGTGGAAGAGGAGGATGGTGGGGGGGGGGGGAGTCTATTGGCTATTGTTGTTGTCGTCTATGCGTGGCGAGTTCTTTTGCTTTTCAGCGGAAACTATTTTCAAACTGAAGCTGCGCAACTCTTCTGCTCCCGGTCCCCTTCCCCTCCCCCTCCCTATCACCTGCTCTTAAAATCAACAAACACTCACAGACTCTCTCTCTCTCTCTGTCGCTCTTGGGGAAGTGGAAACGTGTTGCGGCATATATTAATTTTTATTTTCAACGGGCGGCGTTTATTTTAACGTCCAAGTTGCTCTAGATGCTGCTCTCTTTGTTGCTCTTCGCGCTGTTGCTTTTGCCTTTGTTTGTTTAGCAACTGAATGATGGATCACACACACACACACACACACTCACACACACACACGCACAAGCTGATGACTTTCCAGGGATTTCGATTGCATTTTTCTGACTACTCTTCACGCTCTCTCTCTCTCTCTCTCTCGCTCGCACAACAAACAGTTTTGTTGTTTGGATTCCAGCGTCTTCCCCGCCGCCGCACCCCTTTCATAGCGTTGGACCCCCCCGCCCCAACTGTTGGCATTGTGTTAAGCACGCCTGCTCATTATTTTCACACGTACCTTGGCACGCTCTTCTCTCCTCGCCTCGCCTCGCCTCGCCTTCACACTCTCCTCTCCTCTCACTCTCCTTTGCCACTTCTACTTCCTTACGCTCTCTCTCTACAATGTTTATGTTCTAGGGTAATTTTCTGGGCTGTCGGCAACTGTTGCGCCTATTGCCGCTGCTGCTGCCATGCCCACAAAACTGCCTGCCGCCCTTAAAAGGTCAATGATACTTAAAGTTTGAACAACTAACAACCAACGGACTATGCTGTGAGATTATTGAATAAAAAACCAAGCAAGAAACCTGCAATCGAGAGTGATCTACTGTGAGGTACCCGCTAGCTGTATCAATGACATCCTAAAAAATATATTAAAATATGCCGAAAAATATATTGTGGTGCAAAATAACATTACGTTGAAAATACATACATGGTCACACTGGCAACCAAACCAAAAAATCACATGTAGCTGCACCTGATTTTTGCCTTATATACATGTATGTATGTAATTGCTTCTTGAATAAATGCAAATTGCAAAATTCAGAAATTATTTCAAGCTTTAAACAAAATTGCGATCGTTAATGCGTTTTTCGATTTGTGGAAACGAAATTGAATTTTTTTAAAGCATTAGCTTTTGTAGTCTTTGACAGGCGGACAGGCAAACAGACGAACAAACTAAAATATTATCAAGAATATATATACTTATAGCGTGTGATATATCTCTAGCTATTTAGAATACCCTTCTACCCACTGGGTATCAGGTATAAAAAGAGAACCGCAGCAGCAGCAGCAGCCGCAGAAGTGTTCAAGTGCCTTGTGGAAATTGAGAAAGTAAGGAGCAAAAAGTTGTGGCTCAAGTACCTTGGTTAAGGGGGGGAGGGGGCGGGGGGGTCGAGGAGCGTTTTGTAAACGTGGTGGTCAAGCTGCATGAAATTGAAATGGCCAAGCCATAAACTTGGCCATTTGTATTTGCCGGTTATGAGCAGAGACAAAAAAAAGAAGGCAACAAGAAAATGGAGGCAACACACAAACTCCGCTCGCAATTGCCGCAAATATGAAATGTGAAATGTGCCACATGAAGCAGATGGAAGCAGATGGTGCACCCCAGGCAGGAGTGGGCGAAAGGAGTAAGGAGCAAGGAGCAAGGCGAAGGACTCGGCAAGGGTTTTGGGTTACAAGCCAGTAAAGCAGTAGAGCAGGCAAGTGGTCATTTAGGCAAGTGCCACTCGAGTTAAGGTGAAGTCCAAGACAAAGAGCATCATTTACTACCACTAAGTAGCTGAGCACACTCTCCACTCTCCGCTCTCCACTCTCCACGCCCTCAAGGAGTCATATGCGGACAGCATTTCAATTTCAATATCAACTTCAAACTCTGCTCTGCCCACTAAGTGGCCATGAAACTGAAGCTCAAGCACAAAACTGACTATGGAGCCGAGAGCATGAATTTCAATTGGCCAAGTGCCGCATAAAATACGACTCCTCTTGCATATGAAATGTCGAATATGAAAAATACTTATCACAAATTATGGACCATCGGCAACGACAACGACAACGACAACGACAACGACACAACGCCCGTAACAGTAAAATGAAGTTTTTTATTGAATTAGTTCAACAGCAGAGGGAACTTTGTATCCTACAGTTTGATAACCTCAAGTAGCATATGTTGAATTTATGGCTGTTGCATTTTTAAACTTGTAAATTAATGCTACACGGGCATCAAAAATACATCCTTTTAAACTTGAATAATCTGTATAAATTTAAGAATTTTCGATCTAAGAAAAATATTGAAACATTATTTTCTTCTTGTGAAATTATTGAAAAAAGATGTTAATCATAATTTTCATTTAAATCATGCAAAGACTAACAATTTCGTATTTGTAAAGTGAAATTTAGATTCAAGCCCTCAAATTTTAATTTTTTTTCCATTTTAAAATGAACAATTTAAATGACAGCAAATAAAAAAAGTGCATCTAATCTTTCTGGTAAATCACATTCATCTTTTTAATGCTCTCAAAATGAGTGGCGGGTATTTCATTTATTATATGTATTTTTCTCTTTGAAATCGCACCAATTCTAATTCACATATTTTTTAATTGGCAAAGTAAATGTAGTATTGTATAGTACATTTGTTATTTTAGTAGAGTTAAGTGTCAAACACGTATATAACATTAATAAATAATACTATATAATATGTAAATTGACGTTTGTCAAAATAAAAAAAAAAATTTAGAATGGCAAATAATCAATATAAAAAAGTATATATAGTATACATCTTTAGAGACACATTTTTGCTCCTCAGGTTTTTTTCAAAATTTCCACAATAGTGATCATCCGCCAGGGGACTCCAGGAACTTACTATCAACTTTTGTATATGTTTTGGAGACTCTGGTAAATTCTTCAGGGAGGGTCGAAGATCTGGTAACAAGCAATACGAATGTTCATTATTAATATGTAGATCAAGGTTTCCTAATTTAATATCCACATACTTTGCTTAGACACCTTTTAAAGAAGTAATAAAATATTTGATTCTCCATCTTCGAATGGTTTCTTACGGCTAAGAACTTCCCAAATGATAATGCCAAAGCTATAAACATCACATTTCTCCAAGGCTCTCCAAGGAAGACCTGTTGATCGAGAAATAGAAATTGAATTGAATGTTATCGAATTAATTGCAGTGATAACTCAAGCTTACCTCAGGTGCCATGTAATGGTGAAATCCAGATTTTTTCGACATTCTTATATTATCGATATCGCAGAGCTTTAGAGATTTCCTGTCTTGATCGAGCAACATATTCAGCGGCCTCACATCACGATGAGTCAACAAGGGTGTTAGATTATGCAGATAATCCAGGCCCTAGTAAGAATGCGTAATTAATGAATAATACCATTCTATTTAAATATTCATACCTTGGCTGCCTGAGTTAACCACTCGATGGCCTGTTCTTCAGTATATTGATCGGTGCTCTCGTGTATCAATTTGTGCAGAGATGATCCGATGAAGGCCGTAATCAGATAGAGTTTGGGCAAGTCGATCACATAGCCGACAAATGGCACAATATTGTCGTGATGAACCAATCGTTTTACACGAATATCTCGCTCGATTATCGCCAGACTTTCGTAGGTTATATTTAATGCTTTGATGACCACATCTTCGTCCTCCAACGCTCCTTTGTAGACAGCTCCATAGCGTCCGCGACCAATGAGCTACAACAAAATCCCAGCTATATAATATACTTCATGCATCTAATAAATGCAATATTTACTTACAAATTCATCGTTAAGGTAGCTCGAAATTTCGTCTAGCGTATAATTCTGTACATTCCGCTTAAGCTGCAAATTGAAACTGATATAAGCTATTGCAAAAATTCAACTGCATACTCGCTATCAGAAGCGATTGCCCTTATCTCTTTGAGTCATTCAGTTCAAACGAAAAGCCTATGTAACATATATATGTATTGACGGAGTGTTTAAAGGCATACCCCAAATACCTTAGATACGCGTTCTTATTTGTAAAGTGCTCAACAGTCCGATATTCGCTACCCATTTTCAATACTAAACAAAAACAAGTAAGAAAGCTACAGTCGAGAGTGCTCGACCGTATGATACCCGCAACCCATTTCGAGAGAAAAAAAAACTTTAATATTTTAACAACAAATATACCAAAAATATACTGAAACTTGTGTTTTGTTTGTATATATTTGAAAATAGCGGCTAAAAATTCACAACACCGACATGGTCACACTGTCAACTAAACAAACAAAGCGCGAGCAGCTGCAAGTGAATTTTGCATATAAAATTGATTCTTTAATAACTTCCTCGTTTTTTATTCGATCTCAACCAAATTCACAGGAATCATTGAGACTATAATTATTATTATGCATATCAAAATTCATTATTCTAGGTTCATTTTTACGGCCTTTACAGTTTTTGGGGGCGGAAAGGTGCGTGGCAAAAATCTAAAACAAACTTGATCTGCGAAGACCTACACGAATACTATCAGCAAATTTAATATATATAATTTATGGGGTCGGAGATGCCTCCTTCTGCCTGTTACATACATTTTCTGTTGGCACTAAGTTATAACACCCTTCTACCCTATGGGTAGCGGGTATAATAAGCAATTCAACATGCTACTAATTTAATAATTGCATTGAATTTAAGGCATTTAAACCCATGAGTTGGTATAAATATTAATCAGAGATAATAAAGGCAAGAAGAGAAGTTTTTGTATGATGTATTTATTTATACGGACATACAAATTATGTTAGTTTCTTTGACAACGATTAATTTTCATGAACATTAAAGAGCCAGTTGAGGATCAGCACCAACATTTCATCCTCTGCTGACTAGTGAACAGAATGCGAATTTCGCAAAATTTTGTTGTTTTTTAATGTAATTGAAAATGCAGCTTGAATTGTGAAGACATGTCAAGTAGGGTAGATTACACACAGACATGCTTACAACAAAATCTAGAACCGGAAAATGTTTGGTTTGAATTTGAAACGAAATAATTAAAAGCGATCAAAAATAATATGACGAATATAACAATAATGAGAATCAGCAAACGAAGATCCATCTTATTTCCTTTGAGTGGCTCAGCTGCAAAGACGCCAAAGTCATTCCAAGAAACCAAAGATCTGAAATCTATAAATACCTTTGTTACCTTTATTCAATGGTTCTGGCACACCACATATGCGTCCGCTACGTAGTTTCATATTGAAAGCGGTTAGGATAAGATTGTTAAAGAATTTTTAATTTTTTTGAAAAATTTAGTTATTTGCACTAGCTTTCTGTTCGATATTTTCACATTTGTAAGGCCAGGTAGATCTCAAAGCTCGGAGCTTTCTCGCAGAGCCTTCTTTAACTATCGAATTTTGTGAAATTTCGTAAGATATGGTGCTTAAGTAATTTAGAAGGTTGCTTCAATTCAGTCTGTCAATCAGGAACAAGTAAGAAAGCTACAGTCGAGAGTGCTCGACCGTATGATACCCGCAACCCATTTCGAGAGAAAACAAAAAACTTAAATGATATTTTAACAACAAATATACCAAAAATATACTGAAACTTGTGTTTTGTTTGTATATATTTGAAAATAGCGGCTCAAAATTCACAACACCGACATGGTCACACTGTCAACTAAACAAACAAAGCGCGAGCAGCTGCAAGTGAATTTTGCATATAAAATTGATTCTTTAATAACTTCCTCGTTTTTTATTCGATCTCAACCAAATTCACAGGAATCATTGAGACTATCATTGTTATTATGCATACCAAAATTCAGTTTTACAGTTTTTGGGGGCGGAAAGGTGCGTGGCAAAAATCTAAAACAAACTTGATCTGCGAAGACCTACACGAATACTATCAGCAAATTGAATATATATAATTTATGGGGTCGGAGATGCCTCCTTCTGCCTGTTACATACATTTTCTGTTGGCACTTAGTTATAACACCCTTCTACCCTATGGGTATGATGTATTTATTTATACGGACATACAAATTATGTTAGTTTCTTTGACAACGATTAATTTTCATGAACATTAAAGAGCCAGTTGAGGATCAGCACCAACATTTCATCCTCTGCTGACTAGTGAACAGAATGCGAATTTCGCAAAATTTTGTTGTTTTTTAATGTAATTGAAAATGCAGCTTGAATTGTGAAGACATGTCAAGTAGGGTAGATTACACACAGACATGCTTACAACAAAATCTAGAACCGGAAAATGTTTGGTTTGAATTTGAAACGAAATATTTAAAAGCGAGCAAAAATAATATGACGAATATAACAATAATGAGAATCAACCAACGAAGATCCATCTGATTTCCTTTGAGTGGCTCAGCTGCAAAGACGCCAAAGTCATTCCAAGAAACCAAAGATCTGAAATCTATAAATACCTTTATTCAATGGTTCTGGCACACCACATATGCGTCCGCTACGTAGTTTCATATTGAAAGCGGTAAGGATAAGACTTTTCGTAGATTGTTAAAGAATTTTTTATTTTTTTGAAAAATTTAGTTATTTGCACTAGCTTTCTGTTCGAGATTGTCACATTTGTAAGGCCAGGTAGATCTTAAAGCTCGGAGCTTTCTCGCAGAGCCTTCTTTAACTATCGAATTTTGTCAAATTTCTTAAGATATGGTGCTTAAGTAATTTAGAAGGTTGCTTCAATTCAGTCTGTCAATCAGGAACAAGTAAGAAAGCTACAGTCGAGAGTGCTCGACCGTATGATATCCGCAACCCATTTCGAGAAAAAACAAAAAATTTTAATGATATTTTAACAACAAGTATACAAAAATATACTGAAACTTGTGTTTTGTTTGTATATATTTGAAAATAGCGGCTAAAAATTCACAACACCGACATGGTCACACTGTCAACTAAACAAACAAAGCGCGAGCAGCTGCAAGTGAATTTTGCATATAAAATTTATTCTTTAATAACTTCCTCGTTTTTTATTCGATCTCAACCAAATTCACAGGAATCATTGAGACTATAATTATTATTATGCATATCAAAATTACAGTTTTTGGGGGCGGAAAGGTGCGTGGCAAAAATCTAAAACAAACTTGATCTGCGAAGACCTACACGAATACTATCAGCAAATTTAATATATATAATTTATGGAGTCGGAGATGCCTCCTTCTGCCTGTTACATACATTTTCTGTTGCCACTAATTTATAATACCCTTCTACCCTATGGGTAGCGGGTATAAAAATAAAGAATACCTAAATACGGTAAAAAGATACCAACAAATATATTTATTTATAATACTCTTCTTCCTATGGATGGCGGGTATTAAAGCAAATATAAATATAAGTAGGCTTCAGTTTAGAAGAGTTGACGTCAGTAAAATTAATATATACAGTCAAATCTCACGGTACTGGGTTCCTAGCGAAAAAGTAATTTATTCTTATTAATGGTTCTTTGGTTTCCCATTTCATGTATATTCAATTATACAAATGAGCTTAAATTTTGTTCACCATTTAGTATTGCTTGACTGACAAGAATTATTAGTATTGTCAAGCGAAATTTCAATATATTTGTATTTTCTTTAAATATTTGCAAGAACCGAAAAATTCTACAAGAACATAATGTCGGAATCGAGCGTATGTGAAATAAATACTTTTAATCGAAATGAAGATTCAACTTTGATTATAAAAAAATCATAGGTTGTAAAGCTAACAAAATGATTTTTAAAGAAACAAATTTTTCACTAAGTTCAGAAAAAAATGAAAAAGACAATTAAAAGAAAATGGAAAATTCATCAGATGAAATTATGTTCGGGTATAATTCGCAGTTACAATCAGACGAATGACTTTGTTGGCGTCATTTTTATTTTTATTTTTTATTAATTCAGGAAATTGATAATCTTTGTGTTCCTGAATGTTTACAGTGCGTGATTCATTTATTTAATAATACAAATACTTTACAAATTTGATGACAATGCGCACAACACTTCTGATGTGACCAAAACCAGGAAACAGATATTGCAGCCGTAGAATAAAATATTTCACATTGAGACCGATTGTATTATTACAAAAATAATATTTCCCCGTCTCTACAAATAAATATTTGCACAAAATCCAAATGTTGTATGTTGTATATGAAATAAAAACTGGGAAACCAGAGAACAGAATTTAAATGAATCATTAAAAAATAAAAGATAGTTGTCAAGTATTTAATTGTGGTTAATTGCCATTAATGCAGGGGCAGCCAGTGAATATAATTAACGCCTCGCTTAATGGTCACAACTGGTCCAGAATTTTTCTTTATATTTATTTTTCTTGTTTTTTTTTTTTTGTTTGTGGCCTTTAAGTGGTGTTGGCCTAAAGCGTGGTAAGCAGTATTCGTGCTAGGTGTTTAAAGATCGTGGAAACTGTGGGAAAAAAGCTGTGATTAAATGGACCGATTATGATAATAATTTCAGCACAATTAATGATGCCACACAGATTGCCGTACGAGCGTTTGGGGAGAAATGGAAATCAGCAACAACAACATGTGGAAAAAAGAAGTTTTACCAATAATTACCTACAATTAAAATTGATTTATGAAAATGCGTTGGGGAAAAGAATGCGAGCAACAACGGGAAAATGCGGAGCGTGGAATTCAATTAAAAAGGAGTCGCCAGCGCAGCTGCCGTTCGCTGCAGCAGTTGCGCCAATTGCCAATTGCCAATGCCAATGCCAATCAATTAATAAGAAATGTCCTGCCGTCGTCCCTTCACCGGAAGTGCTTGTAGGTGGAAGGGGCAAAGTGAGGAAGGGAGACGGCAATTGGTCAGGTGGGGATCAGAGCGCTGCTTAATGCGAGCTGTTCTGCAATTACGCAGCCGTAACTAACACGCATACCAGCACACCGACACACACACACACACACACACATAATTAACGCACACGCACGCCTCGGCAGCAGCGACTGCGACGTCGGCGTTGGACAAATGCGTTTATTTAACAAATTAATTGGCACAAATATGCGATAGGTGGCGCCAGGGCAAGCGCCAGAGCGAGACATTAACTTAAATTGTCGCCAAGGCATCGCTAGCCATCCCTGTCTCTCGCACGCACTCGCTCGTATCTCTCTCTGTATGTGTGTGTGTGTGTGTGTGCGTCAATTACTTACACGTTGTTGAACCTTTCGCAAAACATTTTTGTGCCTTGGCCAATGTCCAGCGACAATGTCGGCCGGAATGTAATTAATAAACGTATTAAACGCATGCAGCAAGTGAGCAGCCGCATCCACGACGAACGTTCGAGTAGCCAGCAGCATCATGGAACCCAATTAATCAGCTGCTATCCTCAGCCACCGCCCCGCCCCGCCCACTGGTCAATGGTCTATGAAATGCCCATTATACGGCATCGAATGCCGGGCAGTTGGGGAGAACAGCAGACGTGGGCTCTGTGCCGGAGGATGGGAGATGAAACCACCCTGCACCACAAAAACACACACACACACACACTGAAGAGACAAGAGACACCCCCGTGTGCCAAGTCGTTTCAATATTTGGTCTATTAAGCAGCAGCTTTCTCCACCCCTCCCCACTACCAACAAACAACATCATAAAACAAAATAAAGAAGACAAAAAATAACAGACAGTAGACAATTTTTATATTACAGATTTCACGGGCGCGAAATTTATGAACAGATATATTTCAGCCGGCGGCCAAAAAGTGAAACCCAATACCCTGCAAACGGAGTCTGGGCATATCTCGACTCTCGGGCAACTTGAGCAGCGTTGTCCTGGACAACAGGACAAGCAACGTCGGGGGAGAGTTGCTCAATAAATATGTTGCGATAATTTCCTAGCTAGAATGCAGCACATGGGCATCGTGTTTCCGCTCAGTGATTCAACAATTACGCATAATTAACTGGGCTTTGCAATTGGTAATATTATAGGCCATGCTTTCACCCTAATCACAGACTGCACGACTTGCATCCAATTACTGCGATTTTTATTAACTTTTACTGCACGAACATTTTCAACTATATAAATTGTCATCGACTCGAATAATGATAATTTGAAATAGTTTATTTTTGCAACAAGTTATCAAATCAAGTTAAAGCAATAAAAACTAATAATATTAATTAGTATTATATGGTTTAATAATTCATTCCATTCATTGATAGAAAATACTTTTGTTTGCATTAGCCCAAATACAATATCAATTTAGAGTCTCTAATATTTTGTATTGTTTTCTGAAATAATTTATAAATATCAACACTTTGCTTTTCTAGACAATAACATAAGTTTATAGAACAAATTTCAATTTGGGTCAGCTTAAATTTAAAACAGATATTGTAAAAAAGATTTCAAAATTGCATCAGAACTTTTATGCATGCGTAAATAGTTTTTCAATACTTTAGATAGCCCGAAAATCTATTCAATTAAAAACACAAATAAGAAAATAAATATTCAAGAATACAAAAAAATATTTCCAATATGTATTCAAGTTATAACTCGACATATTTAATAATAAATAAATAAATATTGTCTTGATACATTTGTAAATCATTTGATGCTGTGATTTGAAACAACGTTAAATTTATTGCAATAATAAAATCGCATGATAATCTTGAAACCTCAGCGCTAAGATGGGGAAGTGAATTTGGAGAGTGTCTTAAGTTCGATGGGAAATGCTTTGACCATTAAATGACTTGGCAGTCGGCAGAAGAAATGCAGATACGGATACAATTGCAGGTACTGATGGCGATGGAGATGGAGATGGAGAGATATCTGTATCACGGAGGACGAGATACTTATGGCCACAAACGCTACAAGAAGCTGGCTCAACTGCAGATGCTTATTTATGGGAGCTACGCAACAACAACAGCAACGGCAGTGACAACATGGAGTAGCATCAAAGTGACAAATCACTGCCAGGAGTTTGCCTGCTCCACCGCTTGAATGGTGAATGGTGAATGGTGAATGACTCCCCCGGCTGTCAGGATGACTGCCAGGATGACTGACTGCCAGGCTGTGCAGAGGCGGAGCTGTAGCTGGAGCTGACTGGACTGCCGTGTGCCTTAAGCAGTTGCCCGCCTGGGAGACGAGGAGGAGGGAGGAGGGGCGATGTAATCACATTTATTTGCGACACTCGAAACAGGATTCCACTGCTGCTCGACTCACAATTATTGTCTTGTAACGCACACGCCTCCGCCTACCACGTGCCACGCCCCCCCCCCCTTCCCCTCCGCTCACGCAAACTTTATACAAATCGCTCCGGCGTCAGGCTTGGGAGCTGAGGCTTCTCATCCAGCTGCCACGGCTCCAATCCATGTCAGCTTGTCATGCCGCGAGTGTCGTTGTCGCTGTCGCTTTGCCTTTGACTGTCAGACAGTTTGGGGGGACGAGCAGTAAATTTGCCTTATCATTTTTACATTTTTTATGCATTTATACATTTTATAAATTGTTTATGTGTTTCATTTGCCGTTACATTGCAGAAAATTTAGCTGAACCAGAAACTCGAATGCTGAATGCTGATTGTCGAGTCGAATCGAGTCGAGTCGAGTCGAGAGCCCATCTCCTCAAATATTTGCAATCATTTGTGTCGAGTCACAATGGAAACCAGATTTTCATTGAGACAGAGAGATAGAGAGAGAGCGCGGAGATATATAGAGATATAGATGCAGACGGTGCTTCGATTCAGTTCGATTGCAAAGCATTCACATTAGCAGGCCGTAAAGCAGTTTTCGAATTTCAATTCACTTTAAGATTTACGGGCAATCGCAAGCACACGAAACGAGAGTTCAACGGCAGCTGCCCCAGCCACTGCCCCAGCCACTGCCACTGCCACTGCCACTTGCCACATGCCACAGATAGACTCGTGGCTTCAGTGTTCAATCAAACTTTGCATTTGGCCATCCATCAACACTGTGGCAACACATCAAAGCCGCATGCGTGTTAAAAAATGACTCTGCCAAAAAGCAGAAGCACAACTTCACATGATCTCTCACTCCGTGTGGCTGCCCCATGCCGCATGCCGCATGCCCCACAAATTAGGCTAAACATCAGAATCGCCTCAACGTTGCAATGCATTATTGCGCCCCAGCCATAAACACAAAACACTATTCAACTCGCCTCAACTCGACTGGAGTCGACTCCGCATTCGGTTCGAATATGCAGAGGCTGCAGAGAGTCATAGACGTAGACATAAATCATACATAAGTCTAAGTAATTGTGTGGCGCACTCGCATGTAGATAGAGTGCCAGAGGGGGGAAGCGGGAAGCGGGAACCGAGAAGTTGAGGCCTACAACGAGAGGCAGCTGCGAGCTCTCGGGGCTCTGAGCTGAGTCCAAGTTCGCAAGCTCACTGACTGCGCATATCCGCAGCAAATTAAAATTTCATTAAAAGCAACAGCAACGGATGCATGATTGGCGACAGCAACAACAACAACAGCAACAACAACAACACACATGCCTGCACACACACACACACACACTCGCACACACACTCGCACACTACAGTCTAGAGGCTGAGGTGGCTCACAGCCAACACGAACTCAAAGTCGCTATTAAAACTAAACTAACAAGCAGCAGAAATTGCACTTGCTCGACTGCGGCATACCCTACTTTTAACTTAAGTCACTTATTAGAGACGGTGATGTAATTATTAAACTCTTCATGAAAAGGATTTTGTTAAATACTTCTGCATTTTTGCTTAGAACGATTTTCATTTAAATGTAATTCTTAAATTGAAGAGTTTCATGTTCCTAAAGAAAAGATTCTGGAAAAAAAATGTTGCCTTTAAACACTTTAATATATATATATGAATATGTACTTTTCTTCAGTGTAAAACATTAATCCAAAAAAAATGTAGAGAAAAAATGTTAAAGAAATTTGCGTTATATATTATTTATTTTTTTAATTTCGCCTTTGACTTTGGACTTCGGATCAATTTGAATGTGCTTTTAACTTGATGCTTGATTTAATTGTTGAATTTAGAGCGTCTTGTTTCATTGAGCGGCACTTTCAAATTGCATTTTGTGTTAATACTATCGGCCATCGGCGTATAGTAAGAATTCAAATAGGCATAAATGGGTTAATAGTAATAATATTAATTAAATAATTATTATACTTTTAAGGAATGGAAACTAGTTATACTATACAAACATGAGAAATATACAAATAAGTCTAGTTCATTCACTATTTTTGTATTGCGTATTCCTTTTAATATCCAACTTAATTTATAATTAAAATTAAAGCCACTTCAAAAAAAATTTGCAATTAACTTTTCGATTCTCTAAAAGCCATTATTGAATTAAAAACGTTAAAACAAAAACTTTTAATACCTATACATTTTTTTGGTACAATATAAATTTATGAAAAATTGTAAATTAAATATGTAAATTTAAAATAATATATGTTATATATATATTAATATATAATAATATAATACTTATTAACTTATTTAATTTATAATAGTAACTTGATTATATTGTATAGGTAAACTGAGCTGTCATTCTGCCATCGAAGACAATAAATTTTTTGAAAATAAAACTTGTATCAAATTTAATTTATTTATTTGAAATAAAGCAGCCAGCAACAATTTGATGCTGAAATTAATTGATCCATTGGGAAGAGTATTCGAACATAATCGCCGCGAATTTGTTGCAGCCACATCTGCATAGTCGAATGGAGATGGCGAATAGCGAATGAGTGTGCCACACATTGCCAGACAATGGCTTGGCTGCTGTGGCAGAGCCACGGCTAGTTTTACACTTTCTGCAACTATAACGAGTCAGGGATAATGGAGATGTGGAGAGGGAAACAAACAGGAGCGGAGGCGGCGAGGGGCGTGTGTCTAAACTTTCGAGTGACTTTTAAGAAGCTCGTGTGGCACTCGAGAGCAGCTTTGTGGGGAAAATGGGAAAACTGCCAGCGCACAGCGCAAACAAAGCTAGAGAGAGAGAGATAGAGGGAGAGAGATGGAGAGCGAGACAGAGAGAGACACTCGTGGCACATTAAGCCGCTTAAACAGGTTAAAATGATTAAGTAATAGTTGTGCTCTCTGCTTAACACCGTATTATGTGGAGCAACAACAGCCAGAACGACAACAAGCACAAGAACTATGACAACGGCCATGTGAATGCGACAGTGAGTGCGAGAGTGAGTGTGAGTGTGAATGTGAATGCGAGTAGCTGTTGCTGTGCACAAGCACAGTGACAACTGGCAATAAACGACTGCACCAGAAATAATTTATTTAATATTTAATATTCAATTAAGGAATTTGAAGTTCCTCAAGACAAAGTGTTTGAAACTCATTTGCATTCTAGTTTAAATACTACACGTATTCTTCAGTCTAGAGCTTTGAATGTTATAATGATTATAAGATTGAAATAATTCGCAACTTAAAAGAACTTGCAGAATAAGTTGAAATAAGTCACGTATACGTAGCTCTAAGATTTTTTATAAAGGAAAGAATGAAATTATAATTTGATTTAGAGCTTAAATTTAAGTTATAAAAATTAACTTTAGTTTGTATGTTTTCAATTAAAAATATATATATAATTTGCAGTGAAAATGTATTCAATTTGTATTTTCAATTGTTCATTGTTGTTCATTTATAGGCAGTGCGCACTGTACTCGTATATTGGCTCTCCCTCGCTCTCAGTCTGCCTCTGTGGCTGTGTAACAAAGACTTTGTGCTGTTTGTTGGACTTAACATAATACGTATACGCCACGTCTGCCTACACATGCACACGTTGGGTCGCTTTGTTGTGCAAACATGCCTAATTAGTGTCAACTATTAACATAAAGAGTGCACTTCACATAAGAACTCGAGACGACCACAGCAACGGCAACAGCAACAGCAACAGCAACAGCAACAGCGACGAGTCTTGATGACTGAGCTGGCCATAACTAACACTCGACTTCAAGTTGACTAAGCCCCAACAATGGCAAAGGAGCGAGCGTGTCCTTAATGCTGCTACTGCTGCTGTGTGTGGCAATTGTTGTGCCGTTGTTGCTGCGGTGGCTGCAACATAAAACGCGTGCATTATCTGCGCTCGTCAAGCAGCAAATGAAGTGCGAGGCTGCCTCAAGTATCGTTGCGGCAAACACAACTGCACAACTGCAAACAACAATGTTGAACAACATAGCACAGAACTTGCAGCACATGACAGCATTGACCATATCCTGCGACACATCCTGCAACAGGAAGCACAACTCGGCTCCTCTGGGTGCAACAATGAGGCTTAAAACAACATTTATGTTAAATAGTTGCAACAGTTGCATGGGGCACGATGCACGAGATCGGCCAGATTGGGCTGCAGCAGCTGCTAATGGTCAGCTCCCATTTGTGATGGGGCTTTAAGTCCGCCAGCCAGCTGATTCCCCAAGCCAAAGCCCCCTCGCCCTCTCTCTTTCTCTCCTTATGTGTCTCTCTCTCTGTCTTTTCGTTTTCGATTTAATCACACAACTTTGAGTCGAGTTTTGGGGCGTTAGAAACTATGCAAAAATTATGTGCGGCAAAAAGTCTTGGAAACTCTTTAATACAGTCATAAATTTGGCGCCTGCCAAGAACCTGTCACAAGTGGCCAAACTCCAAGGATGCAGGACGACAGAGAGCGAGAGAGAGAGAGAGAGGGAGAGAGAGGGAGAGAGAGGGAGAGAGAGGGAGGAGGGGGAAAACGCTGCTCGCATGCAACTATTTAAAAGCCATAAAAGCTGAAAGCTGTTGCCCAACGGATATGCCAGCCGGATGCAAGTGATAGGCATGAGTTGTGTACACCAGTCACAAGGCACAAGGCGGACACAAAGAGTGACAGAGTGAGAGAGAGAGAGAGAGATAAAAAGAGAGGGGGAGCGAGAGAGGGGAAGCAAGGATCACACCGGGCCGAACACTTTCCGGCACATTTGGACAGCACAATAGCACACCGCAAACAATGGACAAGGCGACCAACATGCCACACACTTTCCATCTCCCTCTCACTCGCATTTCTCTCCCTCTCAATCTCCCTCTCTCGCTTTTGTTTTCCGTGCATCGAGTGGGCGTGGTCGGGACGGGGGCTGAAAAGTGTTGCCAAAGCTACAAGAGCTTTGCAGCAGAGCACACTAATTGCAACTCATGTAAATCGACAAGGACAACGACGCACACACACACACACACACACAGTTACGCACTCACACACACACACATACTCACACACACACACTTAGCCATTCACGCACACGCAGGCAGACTACATTGAGAGTCATAATGCCAACGACAAGGACGAGCTGCGAACGACGCTGACAAACTACAAGTAAAAACAACTAAATATCCACAAATAAAGTGATTCGCCGAACTGCAAATACTCTACTAATAATCACAACATGAAGTGTACAAGTTTGCACAGATACATGACAATCAAAAGGAAAATGTTACAATAACTATATTATATATTTAAGTAGCCGCCGAGCAAAACTTATCTAAGAAAATTCAAACAATTTTGAAATTTGTAATATTTGTAAAAATATTTTCATAATTTAAATATAATTTGTATTGTATTTTATATATTTTTAATTTTTCAAATTCAATGTGCTTACGAAAAATAAAAATTATATAAATAATTATTTGTATTATAAATGCTTAAAATGCACTGCCAAACTAAATTTAAATTACAAAGTGCAAAATAAAACAAACAAATTAAAATGTTTATAGAAATAAAAATTGAAATAATGTTTATTATTAGTTGATCCATATTTGATTATCTTATAATTGTAAAATCTTAATAAAGACGCAATTATTAAGAAAAATATTAATATACAATATGTTCAAACAAAAGCTGAATTGAACTAAAAATTTAGAAATCAATTATATTCAAAAATATATCGTGACATTTTATTTTTCGAATCACAAAATAATTAAACTGCGCAACATTGTTTCCACGCAATGACTTGTGATGGCTGGCATAGCTGATGGGCCGGAAGTGGAAGGGCAAGAACAAAGTCAGCGCTGCAAGGACAACGAGTGTAAATACATGCATATATCCTGTGTAAAACTTGAAGTAGTGCTTAATAGTTAGTTAAGTCGAGTTGAATGCGTTTTTCGACAGAGCGCAGCGACAGCAGGGGAAAGAGCAAGAGCTATGTAGTTGCCCTAGAGAGACTGAGAGAGAGAGAGCGAGAGAGAGGGAGAAGGAATCATGCTGCATTTCGCCTGCTTTTGAATATTGAGTGAAATATTGTCGGGGGCGGGGTGGGCGTGGCCAATTGGGGGCTGACTGTTGCTGCTGATGTCGCCTGTAATTTATTTACATTGCAATTAGTTCTCAGCTCCGTAAAGGATTATAAACTTTCGCCGCACACACATATTTAAGCTCATCTGGTGCATGTGTGTGTGTGTGATAGTGTGTGTGTGTGTGTGTGTGTGTGTGTGTGTGTGTCCCAGAAGAACAAGAAGAAACTGCAACTTGGGCCCTAAGCAAATTGACATTAAGTTCTTGCAAAGTTTTCCAACACAGATCTTTAAGTGCTCTTATACACAAAGGATAAATTCGAATTCTCATTGCGTCGGATATTCAGAACAAATATTATATATAAATAGATAAAATATAGGAATCTAAATACAATGTATGCAATTTTCGCATTATTATCACAATGCTTTAAAGCTCTTTAAAGACTTTATAGACTCATAGTTATGTAAATAAATATTATTTAATTCTGGAATTATTTTTCATCAGTTTATTTTATTTAAACTTTGTATTATTTTCACAATATATGCAGCACTTTAAGGCACTTACATTTTTGTATCAGTTTAGACACAAGTGTATGTAATTGTATTTTATTTAATTTTTTTATTAGTTGCAGTAACATTATTTTACTTAATTTCAGATTATTTTCACTATTTTATTTTTCTATAACTTTTTAATTTGCAATGCAATCTTTATCGGTATCCAAATGCATTTGCAACACTGTAAAGCTCTTAAATACATTTATCTGCTTAGACATATTGTTAAGTAAACATATTTAATTTAATTCATGTTTAATTGCTTACAACTTTATTTAATTTAACTGCTGCATTATTTTCACATAATTGCAGCATTTAAAATCACTTAAATATGACAATTATATATTTAATACATTTAATTTAATTTTGTATTAGTTCTTGTCCCATTGTTTTATTTAATGTATTATAATTTATTTGTGTTTTTCATTTTCACAACATTTCTATTACTTTAAAACACTTACTTCTGTTTAGACACAAATATCGAAATACATTTTTCTTAATATTTGTTTCTCTACCACTTTTAATCAATCTTTATAGGTATCCAAATACATTTTATTTAATTTTGGAATTTTTCACTTCAAAACATGTACCAAAATATATTTAATGTAATCTTTTTATTATTTTCAATCTACTTGTAGCACTTGCAAGCACTTAAATTCTGATAGTCAAGTGTATCCTGCACCTGCCGCTCGAGGATTGTTCATCCTGCTGCCATTATCCTGTGGCGTTTACTCCTTCACTTTGTTGTGCCAAAGCTGTGCGGAAGCCTAAAATTCTATTGGGATTCCCCGGCTAATCCCTTCGGTAGTTCACGGCTTAGCACGTGCTTAGCTGCCAAATCGTTCGCATCTAAGGCTTCGAATCCTCATTGCGATTGCTCGACCACCGAGGCAATCGAACTCAAAGCTTTCACTTTCCCTCGCCCCTCGCCACAGCTCTGAAAGTATCGAACTTCGACTCAAATTGCATATCGAACTTTAAATATATTTTTAAGAAATCAGAATCAGATGTTATAAGGAAGGAGATGAGCAAAGAATTTTTAAAAATTCAGCCTACTTTTAGGAGCTTGCCCCGGCAATTCAAGTGTCATCCGTTAATCCTAAAAAATGTAATTTTCCCTCGAGGAAAACTGTCCCAAGGCTCAATAATTCGCATTCACTTTCAACTCTATTTTTATTCACATTTACTTTTTTTGTTTTTGAATTCTACATATAAATAAATAAATAGAAACCACTTTTCGCGCCCAGTCGGAAATGGCAAACAAAACGCCCAGGCGAAAGCAAAGTGCAAGGCAACTTTGTGGGGGCGTAAAGAGCGTAAGGGGCGTGTCTCGTCTATTGTGCGGCAGCACAAACAAAAGACGCTGCCAAATCAAAAGCGGAGCTCGAGAAACACTTGCAACAAGAAAAAAATAAAAATAAAGTGTTGTCAGTTTGGTGCAATGCTCATTTTTCTTCTTCACAGTCTATATTGCGTTGTCGGCGTCGCTTGCTCCTTTGGGCTGTGAGTGGAGGAGGCGAGGGCCAGGGGGCGTGGCACGGTGCACTTGAAACACAAACGGAAGTGCCACGTCTTTAGATGGCGGACGGACGGGCAAACTGATTGACTGTCGAGCTGGCCAAGTTGCAGCTGCAGTTGGCAACTGTTTCAGTCTCAGTCTCGGTCTCGGTCGCAGTTGGCCAAGCTTTAAACTTAAGTTTCCCTCACTCCCAATGAAATCGTTAAGCGCTTTTCGCAGTGCCCCAAAAGTGAGAAGCGGGGCGGGAGAGAAGAGAGGAGAAGGTTCACGTTTAATAGCTTTTTGGCTCAACTTTTTCGTCTCAGTTCGTCTTCGTCTTCGTCTCGGACTTGGACTTGGACTTGGACTTGAGATGGATATGGCTGAAAGACTTATTACTTAATGACGCTTCATTTGATGATGCGGCCAAAAGTCGCAGGCAGCGCTTCATTGACGCGTCATTAGACACACATAAAAACAAAGTCGCTTCCCCTCCTCTCCACCCTCCACCATCCACTGATTGAGGTGTCTGCAGCGACTTCATGGGCCATTGCCAAAAGCCTTTTAATTGCACAGAATGACACAATATTTTGGCGAAACTTTGTCGGGACTTTAGGCACGGATTTGCGACACATCGATGGCCAGCGGCAAAGTTTGTTAATTGATAATTATCACAATCGATCTGCTTAATTCCAATTTACTGCAATTGTGTAATGTGGATAAATGAAATACTTAAGGTACATTGAAACAATACAAGTAATATGATACAAAAACAAATAAAAAAAATCTAAAGTACAAAACTACTTCAAATATATTTAATAAATACGGTCCATAAAATTAATAATAAACATACAATTAATAATATGAATGCATTTAACAAATTATACAAAATATATAAGCTAAATAAAATAAACAGCATTATTCATTTAAATGAAATAAATAAAACATTTAAAGGACATAAAATGAATATGATAAATAAAATGAATACGTATAGTATAAAATACGTACATAAAAATAAATAATTTCAAAACATAAACATCTAAAGTAAATTAAATAAATACAAAAAAAGTGATACATATGTATATACAAAAAATCAAAAGAATAAATACGTAAAATATACAAAGTTAATAAATTCATAAAAATGTTATATTAATGAAAAAAGTAAGTAATTAAATAAATATGACGTAATAAATAAATCATCAAAAATATATATTTGAAAAATATAAAACGAAATAATAAATATAAATAAAATAAAAATAAATTCAATACATTTAATAAAGTTTAAAAAAAATACATAAAATATCTTGAGCAAATAGATAAAGTAAATAAATATTAAAAAGGTTGTTGCTCTGTTGATACGATTGTCCATAAAATTCTTTATCACAAAAATATTAATTGTGGAGAATCAGGCAATTAGTAATTTAATTCGCTAAGATTTTTCACTGCAAGCTGCATTGAAACTTTCAACATCATTATGCTTTTTATTCTTCTCGCTCTTCCACAAAACTATTTAAAAGTTATCTAAATGGTGTTTCAAGTGCTGCAGAAACAATTTTACATAATCGCGCTTAACTTGCAACTTCAATTTCAATGGACTTTAAGGCGAGTGACTTGGAGTGGAGTTGATTTGTTGTTATTCTTAAATTATGGACTCTCGTCGAAGCCTCACGCAAAGATGTTGCCTCGAGTTGTTGTTGTTTTTAACAGGTGCTATCCATGGCGCCCAAACCCCAGCAGCGAAGTCGACGTCGACAGCATTGATGTTCTGCATAATCTCTGACAACGTCAATTACCCCGACCAGGTGCAAAATGTGGCCAACACGCAGAATTGGCCTTCAAAAAAAGGCGTGGCATGTGTCGTTATCGTTGTTGTTGTGGGTAAGCCGATTAAATCAGTTTTTGTGCAAAGTCAAAAACCATCGAACGCATCAAAAAGGTTTGACGGCGACGCGCAACAAATAGACAAATAGATAAAGCGCACAAGTTGCAGAGAATTCGAAGAGATGGGAAAGCGAGAAACTAGCAGACTGAACAATCGGAGTTAAAGTCAACAGCCGGACATCATGGCACATTATCATTATCCTCGCTGTCGTCGTCAGCCGCATTTGCCACGCGAGAAGTTTTTTCAGCTGGCTTTTGAAATGTGAAACACGTCTAATCCTTTGAGAGCTGTCACTGTAAATGTGCTCCACGCTGCCCAACGGTCAGACATTTATGAAAAATGATTATAAATGCACAAAGCATGCAGAGACAGAGACAGAGAGAGAGCGATAGAGCGATAGAGCGAAAGAGATGCGATTTGAATGGCGGTCGCACAAAAGTATGCTACGAAAAATGGCAAATAATTAAACATTTGACGATGAGCAAGGAGCCAGAGGTGAGCCTGGCAAAAGGCTCACAATAGCTTGTCAGCCAGCCAGACAGAGGCAGGCGACGAAGCGAGCAAGTGGAGGCGGAAACGGAAATGGGAACACCACAAAACCGCAGCTGCAAGCGCTGCTAATGAGTGGCCAACGGGTTAAATGGCGAGCGACGACGCCAAGAGGAGAGAGGGGATCGCCTATGCACTAATTGAAACAGCAGCGTCAGACGAAAATACAATGGCCGACACCTGAGCCAACACACACACACACACACACGAATAGGTGGCAAGCAGGGCAGAGTTCACAGAACCAACAAATGCTGCTAGCAAAGTGGCCGCCGTTTGATGAGCTCCAAATGAAAGGCAGCAGCTGGCGCCAAGTGTTTGCCAAAGCTGCAGGGCAGCAAAGTGGCCAACACACACACACACACACACACACAGACACACACAAAGACTGCCAGACAGACAGACTGAGAGGCAAATGACTTTGAGTGCAGCAGAAGCTGATTATGGCCAAGGATTTTGGTCAATAAGTTGCTGCAGTGCTCGGCAGCTTTGGCCTAATGCATTTTGTGCCTTGAATCAATTAGCTGATAGCTGCCCTTTGGAGCTGCACAGCTGCGATTAGCCAAATTAAACAGCTCCTCAACTGCGTAGCAACCGACATGAATTATTGTCGAAACAATTAAAGCAAATTACTTCGATTGCACAAATACCAAATTAAACATGAAATCAATTAACTCATTGAGCAGACAGTAAATATTTGCATACTTTTTTTCGTTAACGTTTTTGTATTTCAGTGAACTCAAATTCCATTTTAGGAAAATAGCTCAAAATGCACTCTCTAATTGTAAATTGTAAATCAACTTTTACTTATACATAACATCAAATAAGACATAATATAAAATAATCAATTAGCTAAAATATTTGCGTGCTTTTTTCGCATATTTATTTACCAAATTATATTTTAGTGAAATGAAATTCCATTTTAGGCAAATAACTCAAAATGCAGTCGTCAATTGTATAATACATAATCAAATAACTCGAAGACTAGTAAATATTTAATCACTTTTCTCCTTGTTGAAATAGAAGGAACTAAACAAATATATATTTTTTACCATCACTATACACTTTAATAATATCTCCCATTTCGTTCACTTCTCCAAACTAAATCAAACTTTCCAGTACTTCTAATTAATTATTATTTAAAAAAATACTGATTATTCGCTGAAGATATTATATTTTAAATAAATATAGAAGAAATATAAATTGTAAAATTTAGCAAATCTTAATATAGGGCCAAGAATTACAAATTTAATATTCAATTACAAATTTAAAAAAAAATGAAAACAACTGTAACTATTGAAAATATAAAAATGATGAGTACTATATTTTTTCTAAGCATTGTGAATTTAGAGAGAAAATGTAAAGCTGGGCAGAATTAAATTTGAAGTCAAAAATCCCAATTTCAATGAAAAATTGTAATTTGTAAAATCAATATGGAACTAAAATTAACCATTAACAAATTTCTGATAAAAAACGGTTACGGTTATGAGTTTATTTAGTTTAAGTATAAAATTGCAAAATTATATGTGTTGAAGTCAAACAACATTTAATTTTAGTATACGAAATCATTTCATATATTAGCATTTCAAATTAATTTTGTTTATTTATTTTCCATGCGTTGAACTTGCCTCCAAAACGCTGTAATTTTAACGAACTGTTTGAGCTTGCAACACTCGTTAGATCGAGCGGATAATCTGTTGAATTACGAGAATAGAGCTATTGAAATGAGTAGCGAAAATGTTGCTCGTAAATAATTACAATCTATAGTCGCATTGGCCATTAAATAAGTAGCTTTGGCTGTAATCCAGCTTGTTTCTTCCACACAACACGTATACGCACCGTAAGCAACCCTTCTCTATAGGGGGGGGAGGGGCGAAGCAGAGGGATTTAAATCCAGAGAAATTCGCAACATTTGTCACGGATTATGCATATAGAACTTTCACTCCAGCTCGAACAACTCATCAAATATTCATGCAATCGCAGAAGCCAAGGCTTCAGGCTGCTTCCCCCTCCTTCCCATTCCTTTCTCCTCCGCTGAGCTCTTAATGCATGTGAGGAAGCTACCTGCAGCTTGGAGCGTTTGTGGCCAAAATCCGTAATGGGAAAATGGAGAGCAGAAAATGGGGAGGGGGGGAAACCAATTTGCAGCAAAGCATTTTTATGAATGATTCGTGTTGCCCGAAAACTTCTAGGGATTAGGTGACGACTGTTTCATACTAAACTACCACAGTTTCCCTCCCCTTTCCACCTCCTCCTTTCCCCTCTTGCCACTTCTTGTTGACTGTTGTTGTTGCTGTTGTCGTTTCGGCTGCTGTTGTTGACTTCCATTTTGGCATAAATAATTTATCATGCACAAATTAGCGTACGGATTTCAGATTTATGCTCAGCCAGCCAGCTACACACACACACACACACGCACACATGACTGATGGCTGCCTTGTTGTGCTGACAAGCCCAGCAGCCCCTCCCCCTGCGCCCAGCTCCTTGCCCCTCGGCCTTCTCTTTGCCCCTTCGCGTCCTTCGCGACGTTGACAAACTTTTCTGTTGCTTTTTGCGCGCTGTTTTTTGTGTGCACTGTGTGTGTGTGCACTGTGTGT
This sequence comes from Drosophila formosana, assembly GCA_035045625.1. Taxonomy (NCBI): domain Eukaryota; kingdom Metazoa; phylum Arthropoda; class Insecta; order Diptera; family Drosophilidae; genus Drosophila; species Drosophila formosana. The sequence goes on along the minus strand of JAWNOW010000576.1, from coordinate 280,003 downwards.
GTGTGTGACTGTGTGTGTGTGTGTGTTGGTGAGTATAAAAAATAATTCTGGTCAACCGCAACAATTTTCGGGCGGTTTGCCTTGAACGTGCTAAAAAAAAAACGAGAGAAAACACAAACACAGAGAGAGCTGCCAAAAAAAAGGATAAATTATGAACAAAAAGCCGGCAACGAGTGAAGCAACAAGAGGCAAGGGGCAAGCGGTAAGAGGCAAGGGGCAAGAGGCAAGAGGCAGTCAGGACATGGCCGCAACTTTGTGGGGCATGACAACACAACGAGCATGTCGACGACGCTGACTTCGAATGCTTGAAATTCTCAGGCGGCGCACGCGCTGCTCGCCCGCCTCGCCCGCCTCTGCTGCCACCTGCCTGCCCCACTGTGGCAACTTGCCGCCCCGCTGCCCTCCCCGCTGCTCCTCTCGCTGCCAGCTGGCTGTCAGTTTGGTCGTGGCTGCCTGCACTTCTAATGTAATCAACATCTTCTAGTTTTAATTGCATTTAGCGTTGCGAACGCCGCCTAATTCGATTGTAACGGTCAGCTAACAGAGGCAGCAGCCCTTTGGCCAGAACCCCGCTTCCCCCCCCCCCCCCCTCAGCCTGTGCTCTGCAGTTGGCAGCAAAACGCTTGTAGTACTTAATGAGTCTTGAAGGTAATTGGCTGTTTTTATGGCCACGAGTTGACTTTGAATTCTGTGGCAGCTTCCTTCCTTCCTTCCTGCCTGCCTGCCTGCTGACACGGCTAATTATAAAATCAATGTAAGTAGCTGCATACTATAGCTACTATATAGTGTGTAGGTAGGAATCGATGCAACTGCAGCTCGCCTCGACACGAAGCATATTGCACGAGGCAAGAGACAAAGCGTCGAAGCAACAGCAACGGCGACAAACAAACAAATAAACAAACAGGCCAAACAGACGGCAACAGACGCCACACGGACAGAACGTGTCGTGGGAGCAACCTCCAGCACAGTGCAACAGAGAGACAGAAAGGGAGAGCAGGAGAACGAGCGAGCGAGCGAGAGGGAAAGCGAGCCAAGGAGTCGCTGCGATAGATACTCGAAAAACTTTTTCAATATGAAAAGCCTGGGCACAAAACAACAAAAAATAGAGACGACGACGACAAAACGCAAAGACTGCGCCACAGTTGCACAGTGCACAGTGGTGCATGATCGATGCACTTTGGCTGTGCGCCAAATCGATATGCATAAATCACGTCAATATTTGTCTCGACAAGTTCGCGTTATGCTGCATTTGCATTGGCACCTCCAAAATGTAGTTAAGCTTGAGCACTTTAACATGGAATTTAAATATATGGGTAAATAAATTTGGGTTATTCTATATATAATGAATATATTTATATATATACATATTAATAGATCTAAAAGCCAATCGAAAAAAAAACAAAATTTTATGATTGAGAAGAAATAAACATAAAATAACAAAATTCAGATTTTAGACAGCAGTTCATTGTTTTCAAATTATTAATTTTTAATAAAAATAAAATCAAAATATTTGTATAGATTAAATATATTTACATTTATGAGTAAGGTTTTATGACTGGAAAACAGAAATTTAAGAACAATTATTTTTCCCAACTCAAAATTATTACATGAAACATTTTCTGATTCAATAAAAAGAAATATACAATTTATATAGTGAATATGTATATTAAGAATTGAGACTAAGAAAAGTAACAAAATATGTATTTTAATTAATCTCAACTTAACTCAAATATGTAGCATATTTTAAGTCGATTATGGCTTTCAAATTTAATAAATGCATTATTCAATCTACTTATACTATTAATGTGTTAATTTATTACCAAACTTTACATATAATTTTTGTATTAAAAGCTGCAATTTAATTGAGCACGGTTTGGACAGGCTGCGGCCCACTGTGCGTGTGCGTCTCGACTGTGCACTGTGACAACAAGGAGACACTCGGAGACATATATTTATTTTCTTGTTCCATTTAAAAACTTTATTTATTGACGCTGATAGGAATCTAGTCATCTATCTGTGCGTTTTAGTTGCAATGTCCTCGCCCCCGCTCCCGCCCCCCTCTGCCAGCGTCCCCGTCCCCGCCCCCTTTGACCCTTGCACCCCGTCTGCTGTTCTGCAGCTGTGCTGTTTGTGTGCAGCTTTGGCAATAAAAACGAGATACAAACTGCAACAATACGAGCACAGCAAATGGCATAAACCGAATGTGTTGGCCAAACACACAGAATAATGGGTTAGGTTGCGAGGAGATTCCCGTTGTTACCTATGGGCAGCGTTCGTGTGAAGCTGCAAGTATTTTATTGATGTCGCCAATGAAGCGAAGAGCGTGTGTCCAGTTGGGGACAAGCCGCAAGTAACACACAAACGGAGGACAAACGCCGACAAAGCGTCATAATCTAAAAATCTTGCCGCCAGCCAACGAGGCAAACAAACCAAAAGCAACAAAAACAAAAGCAACAAAAACAAACAACAGGCAAAGACAAACAAAAAGCCGCTTGGACTTTGCGAACGGCACAAAACTTGGCTTGGCTTTGTGCTGGAAAATTGTGAATCGAAATCAAAGCACAAAATCCAAATCCCAATACAGCGAGCGGCGACACAATGCAATTTTCATTAGGCGACAAAGTTGCCAACTGTTTGGCAAAGAGTTTTCCGCCTGCCACGCCCCCGACACGCCCACCCAACAAGGTAATAAGGCAAAAGTTCTGATAACACTCGGCTTCAGTTGAGCTTCATTGAGGCAGCTGGCCCACAACAAAGCAACCGGAAATGAACTCGCCCCCATCTCCATCTCCATCGAACTCTTCCTCTCTCTCTCTCTCTCTATCCATCTCTCTCTCTCTCTGTCTCGTATTATTGCATCTGCCGACGCGTGGGATGACATGTTGTAAGCAGCTAGACAACTAGAGAATAAGGACTGCAACTGCACATATGACGACACCAAATGATCCCACTGCACAGTGGGTTCAATTCGCTTTGTTTTTCTGAAATTAAAGTAAATGTTAACACAAAAACACTACAATAAAATAATATGATTCCAATTGAATTTTCATTGGAAACAAAAATTCTATATTAAAATAATACAAGAAAATGCGTTTTAAAAATCTTGACAAGCAATTAAGTTAATAAATATTAACAACATCACTGATTAACAATTATGTTTTTTAAATTGCATCATTATAGACATTATAGTCGAATAACTGTTAATATCTTATGATCCAAGATAAACTTGAATTTTAGAAAAATAAATTACATGTAAATAATCTTGCTAAGTTAAGAAGTAAATAATTAATGACAACTTCAAATTATCACTCTGATAAATTCAACTTTAAGTGAAGAATAAATTATCTGTGTAATATTATTGAAAATAACGAATTAAAAATTGAATGATCCAACTGCTCTATTTTTCGAGAGATGCATTTCCGCTATAGTTATTTTAGAATATGAAGAATATAATACTACATCAATAAGCATTGCAATTTTTGTTTCATATATTAGCATCTGAAAAATACAGCAAACTATTCACTAATATTTACATTATTATTTAGAGCAATTCCAATTAATCAAATAGTTAATAGTTAACTGACTGACACAGTAGGCATTTACCCCACTGTGCAATAGCAGTTGCAATACTCTCTCTCCCTCTCTCTAACTATATTCCTAACTCACTCTAATCAGCTTTCTAATGGGCGGCATTAATTTTACTCACTTAATTGTAGGCAACATTTGAGTGCCAAATTTCCACCAATTTTCCAAAAACACTGCAGCAAAGTGAAAAGCTAAAGAGAGATAGAGACACAATGCATGTAGGGAGTGAAAGAGAAGGATGCAAACTGCAGAGTGTCCTTAGAGAGGGAGAGCACAGATAATTGTTCGTGTTTCAAGTACAAGCCATAATTCCAGGGAATTAACATTAACATTGTTGTCACGCATTTGCTGGAAAGGATTTGATCACATTCGTTCTGAAATCTGAATGAACGCATGCGAAGCACTTTACGGCATGTCCTTTCTGGCTGCACTTGAAGATTATCTCGAACTTGCAACAGATGCTATCTGGCAGTGTTCAGTTGGTAAACACTAAATACTGTGCATCTATTTGTCTGCCATTTAAATGCACATTAGTTAATTGCTGTGTGGAAAATTCGAAAAGCAGCAGCGATAATTAATCATTCGCTAAGAAGGCCAGACAAATCACATGTGCATTTGAGTTTCGAATTCAATGCTTAAACCACACAGTAGAAAAAGAGAACGATTTTACTTGTTTGCTTTTCAATTTATAGTAAATTAAATTATAATGTATAAAATTCTGTAAAATTTGATATTTGAAGCGAGTCTCAAATAATTGCATACTTTAAATTAAAAACTAATCTTAAGTTCTTGCAATCTAAAATTTAATTGCCGACGCAGATAATTGCTTATTGGTTTAAGTGAAATATAGATTGGCAATTATTGACATTGTATTCGCTATATATGGGCAATTCCACAAATATTAAATTAAACTTTTTTTTATTTACAACGATTGTAATGCAATTAAAAAATGTTTAATAAATTACTGGCGTTAATAACAACCTTTAAATTCAATTTTTTATGCCAGAAACTTGTAATTTCAGTTTTAGTAGTTGTATAAATTTTGAAAAGCATTTTCTTATCAACATTTGCACCATGAGACAAAATTCACAAATTATTTAATAAATTCATTGTGCAATATATTTAAATTAAACAATCAGCAAATGTACTTCCATGATGAATATAAATAACAGAAACGACAGAACTAAATTATTAAAATGTTAAAAACAACATAAAATTGGTCGCATTTAAATACAGCTTTGAAGTTCGCATAAATTTACGTTTACATGAAACCATTTCCATTTTTTGTCCTGAACGTCACTGATGGTTTTTTGTAAGTATGTGAAAATCGAAATATTGCCCAACATTAACACCAATTATAGAGCTAATGAAGATTAATAAGTTCGGCTAAATTATCAAGACTTTTTTTTGCGTTTAATGCGGTATAGTGAAATCATGAAAAATAAAATATTCTTACTTTTTACTACTATTATGTATTTCTTCCAATCAGATGCAACATCATATACAAAAATGTAAATTTTAATATTTTCATAGCTTTTCTTTAATATGCAAATTCTGCGCTATGGAAGTCGGGGGAACATATTTTATTGACTTTCTCTGAATATAGATAAATAATAAAAAATTCAATAGTTATATGTGTGTATACAAAGACTTCGACGGAGTTGTGCAGTTAATGAGATCGCGAGGTTAATCGATGGCGATAATTGTTGTGTAAAATACGCGTTGCGTAAGACTTGAAGATGTGCTAAACAAAATGTAATAATCGGTCAATTGATAATAGAATCGATTGTTTGGCCTGAACCCTTGAACTCCGAAACGTGAGAATTTGAACAATTAGCGTGCCGTCTAATTGTTGGCTGGTAACGTGGCCACGCCCACGACAACGCCTACGCCAGTGCCACGCCCCAAAAGGGCGGCCGGAGCAGCTAATTACAAAAGCAAAACAAACATTGGCATATGGTCAGTGTGGGGGACGGAGACGGGGACCGAAAGTGAAACGCTTATCAGTGGAAGCGCAGGCAACGCAACGGTAAAGCGTAGGTGGGGAGAAGTAAAGAGAGAGGAGAAGAGGTGCAATAACAACAGCAACAACAACAACAACGCCAGCAGCATTAATGAAGCCATCGCATACGCGCATCACGTAATTACGCGTCTCTCTCTCTCCCCACGTCTCTTCGTCTCTTCGCCTCTCCACGTTCCTTCGCCGCTCTTTCGCATCCCGCGCGCTCTCTCACAGAATTGATGATTTTCATTAACGACAAGTTAATAACTTAGGCCTCAGTCCTCAGCAGCCGTTCGACTTGGCGACTTCATTATCGATAGCAATCGCAATGTAAACACACACCATGTGTGTGCGTGTGCGTGTGCGCGTGTGTGTGAGTGTGGCCCTTTTATTTAGAGTTGCAGTGTGGCTGGGGCTGGACACAATTTGATGGCTGCTTAAAAACAACAAACAACAATCAGCAACAGCAGCAACAAGCTGCGAAATGTGTCGCCAAGTGGGCAATAAAATAATTGCGGACTCAGGCAAAACAAAATGTTGCCGAGCGCAAACACAACAACCACCTGCAAGCGGCAAATGTTGCCAAGCGTGTTCGGCAACATGCACGAACTGCGCAAAGCAGCAGCGACGACAGACTTCGAGAGAGAGAGAGAGAGAGAGCGCGCGAGCGCATCGTGGTGAGTTGGCGGGCCAGCAACATCTGGCAACAAATGTGGATGCTGAGATGCTGTGCAGTGGTGTGTGCGCGCCTTAGCAACATTTGCTGATGCTGCTGCTGCCAGCAACAAAATGCAGACGCGATCAAAGGCACACACACACACACGCACACGCGTTGACTTCGTGGCTAGCGCGCGCGCTTCGTGCCCGACGATTACACAGTCGACTGTGAACTGGCAGCCCGACTTGACGTAACGAAGACCGACCGAGCGAGCGACCGAAGACGACGAAAACGCGAAACGCGCGCGCGATTTAAAACGCAAACAGCTCCAAGAGAGAGTGAAAGAGAGCGAACAGTTACAGCGCCACAGAAGAATTCTGCAGACTAGTTACATTTTTGTGTTGTTTTTTTTTCGGTTTTTCGGCTGGTTGTTGAAAGTGCAAGTGTGTGTGAGTGAAAAGATGCAGCGAATGCGTGCCACAACAGCGTGTCTGCTGACCTTGGCCAGCGTCCTCGCGGCCAGCGTGCTAGCCACGCCCAGCGACGCCTACGCCAAGATGTTCGCCTCGCCGTCCGCCGACGATCCCTGCGACAACTACGGCAAGGCCCGCCACTGCATCCCCGACTTCGTGAACGCCGCCTACGACGCCCCCATTGTGGCCAGCAGCACCTGCGGCGAGCAGCAGCGCTACTGCGAATTCTCGACGGCTGCCCCGGCCAGCGAGCTGCAGTGCCACAGCTGCGAGGCGCACAGCAACTCGCCGCGCTTCCTCACCGATCTGAACAACTCGAACAACGTGACCTGCTGGCGATCGGCGCCCATCGTCGGCCCCCCGACGTCCTCCGGCGGCGGCGGCGGCGACAACGTCACGCTAACGCTGTCGCTGGGCAAGAAGTACGAGCTGACCTACGTGAGTCTGCAGTTCTGCCCCAAGGCGCCCCGCCCCGACTCCCTTGTCATCTACAAGAGCTCCGACTACGGCCAGAGCTGGCAGCCCTTCCAGTACTACAGCTCGCAGTGTCGCCGCCTCTTCGGCCGCCCGAGTCGCACCACGGTGACGAAGCACAACGAGCAGGAGCCGCGCTGCATCAACGCCAACGCCAACGGCGGCCTCGGCTCACGCATTGCGTTCAGCGTGCTCGAGGGACGGCCCTCGGCCAAGGACCTGGACGCGTCGCCGGTGCTGCAGGACTGGGTGACGGCCACCGATATTCGCATCGTCTTCCACCGGCTGCAGCAGCCCGATCCTCAGACCCTGCTGGCCCTGGACGCCCCCATGGATCTGCGCACCGGCAAGTACAGCGTGCAGCTGGGCGCCAACAGCATCGAGGCGCCTGCAGGCGCGGCAGTCAGTGGCTTGCACTACGCCGTCTCCGACTTCTCGGTGGGCGGACGTTGCAAGTGCAACGGCCACGCCTCGAAGTGCTCGCCGGACGGCAACGGGCAGCTGAGCTGCGAGTGTCGCCACAACACCGCCGGACGCGACTGCGAGCGCTGCAAGCCCTTCTACTTCGATCGCCCCTGGGGACGTGCCACGGCCCGCGACGCCAACGAGTGCAAACGTGAGTATCTTGCCACACATAACTACTAGAATATCGGGTTGGGTCGATAATTCCCAGATCAAAAACAATTCCACAAGTGATTTCGTTCTATGATTACTTTTAATTTCATATCCCAGATAATTGCAAAACCTAAAATAAAAGCTTCAAATTTTCATTTAATTGCACATTGCTTATAATTGCAACAAAAAAAACAAAAATTCATTCACATTGCATTATAGTAGATCGCAAATAAATTCAAAAATGATTACATTCAATGAATTTAATTTAATTGCACTTCCCATATAATTGCATAAATGAAATTGAGAAGAGTCCCAAATAATTTAATTTAATTGCGCATTGGTAATAATTCCACAAATTAAAATCAAAAACAAACCCAGAAATGGTTTTCAATTTTAATTTATTTGTGGAATGCAGATAATTGCATTCTAGCATTATGAAAAAAATCTATTTATGACAATTAAATGTGTGACAACAAAAATGCAGTTGCTAAAAATAAATATGGATTTAATGTACTACTCATTTCCTACACTTTGAGATCTGATTCTTTACAATACTTTATCAGCCACTTTAAATATTCGACGATCTCAAATCATTTCCCAATCAACTGAAAACACATTGTTTGCTTATGGATTATAACACGAAATAAATAGCTAAATAATTTTCCACTTATGATTTAAAGCTGATTTTCGATTTAGTTTAGTTTTCCACACCAACAAAAAAATGGAAATATCATTTTATCTTTCTAATACACCCTGCCAGCTGAGCAAGTATTTATACAAGTTTTAGAAAAATTATTGCCATTTCAAATTGAAATTTTAATCTGAACAACAAAATAATAATAATAATGTGATGTGCATTTTTCTATGAGATTAACTTTGAAATAATTCTATTTTATTAGAATATTTCTTTATTACAGTTCTTCTCAATAAACATAAAAAGGATTTGTTGTTAGTATTTTCACAAATTCAATTTATGTGCTGAGTTTGTCAATTTCTTGTTGTTTTTAAAATTCATGTGTCTATAAAACTGAAAACACATAAAAATTTGTTTCTAGTCTCCAGAGATTTGGGATTTTATTTTTGTAGAATTCGCTTTGCTACTGAATTGATTTATTTGTCTGATCGCAATGTGAATTTTCGCTGTCTACAAAAATATCCAAATTTATGTGTTTATAAAATACGAAAATATTCACTAAAAATGTTTCGAAAAAATATTTTTATGTGATCTGTGCGTCAATTTGATCAATTGATCAACAACAATTCACGAATGACGAATTCTTGATCATTTTCGCCATATAATTATTTTTGGCAATTAGTCTTGCCAAGTTTGTATAGATTAAATGTGCATTAAGTGATTTGTATGGTTGTGGGGGGCAGAGAATCCTTTGAGTGGCAACAGCAGCAGGACTTATTCCTGCCATTTCTAAAGCACACAAAACCCTCAGCCCCTGGCCGGATTTTGACTTTGCAACGTGGAGATTGATTGGGGCAACCGAGGAGAAGGAGGAGCGTACGGCTTAAACGACTCAATTTCAATCCTGACGACGTCGCCAGTCGCGTGTGTTTAGTTTTCGTCTTAAAATCGGTGATGGCATTTTCAAATGCTGCTGTTGTTGTTGTTGTGCGGGGGTTGATGTTGAGGGAGTTTCGCTGCTGCTCTTTTTAAGCGCGCTTCATAAACGAGAATGCCCCGTGGGAGCAGAGGAGATGGAGGCGGAAGCGGAGGCGGAGGCGGAGGCGATGTTTGTGCTGCGGATTTGGCTTAGCCATAATTGAACAACTCCGGACACGTGTAGAGCAGAGCAGAGCGTTCGTTTTCAATCAATTTGCAACTCTTGGAGCAACCCTCGGCTGCGTTGCAAGCTGGCCTTGGATGAGGACAACAGCGAAAAAATAAACAAACATGCAATCAATACCAAATAGCCAAAGAAAGAGACGAATGTAGAGCAAGAGAGCGAGAGAGAGAGAGATTGAAATAAACCCTCGCAATTAACCCTCTAAACTCTCGCTGAGCCCGAACAATGAGCGCGAATTTAAGCGAAATTAATTTGATAAGCATTTCCCAAAAAAAAAAAAAGAAGTGAAAAGAAATGGAATCGAGTCGAGTCGAGTCGAGTCGAGTACGAGTGCATTTGAGTGTATTCATAATAGTCGTAGCCACAAGGGGGAGGATTGCTCGAATGCTTTGATTTCTTCTGATTCTCATTCCCCAGCTGAGAGAGGCAGAGGCAGAGGGGAGAGAGGAGACTGTGGCATTGCTGTGTGTCGCTTGCAACTCTTTCACGCTGCGGCCTTGTGAACGATGTGTCAATGTTTTTGTGGCACTTGCTGCAAGTGGCATGTTCCGTGCGTGTCTCGCGTGGATGCCACATGCCAAACATGCCACAGCAGCAGCAACAATGAGATGCGAATTGCGAGTTGCATTTTTTTGCAAGGCAAACAGACAAGCCGGACAGCAGGACGGCAGGACGGACAGTTTGTTTAGTGCATAAATCAAGGGTTCCGGGGACAGGACCTCGACAAAGCCAGGCAGACAAGCAGGCAGGCTGGCAGGAACTCGGCCAGGTCAGAGGCGGAGGCGCGACTGTTATCAGAGGCAGGCCACGTGTGGCAGCGTTCGCTGTGCCGCTTTATTAGGGTTGCAAATGCAGTGTGGCAGGCGACCCTTTTGCCCCGTCCCGTCCCGTCCCGCCCCGCTTGCAACGCCGCGCATATGTTGCATGTTTATGGGCAAACGAAATTAACGCTGCCAACTTTTGCTTTTGACGTTCAATGTGACCTCAACAACAACAACAACAGCAACAACAACTGCCGACAATTACAACCAACAACAACAAGGCGGCAAATGGAAAATGGAAAACTGCCCAGCCTTGGCAAACAAATAAAACTACGAGAAAAAACCAGAGAAAATTGGAAAATTTTTGCGCTGCCAGATTTTGCCGGCATATGAAAAACAGATGAGAAAAAGGGCCTGCATTTTAGCACATAATGAGATGGTTAGAGAGAGAGAGAGAGAGCGAGAGAGAGAGCGATAGAAGGAGTGTGTGTAATTGCCATTATTAGACAACTAACGGGCTCGTTGTGATAATATTTGCATGCTTCCCCCGCATGTGCTGCAATTACTTTCCTAATCCGACAGGCAACATGCACTGCGGGAGGAGGGGGGTGGGGGAGAGGGGAAATGCCCCGATCAAGCCGGGATCAGGGCAATAAACATATTGCCGAGATTGTGTAAAGCCCTCGAAATGCGAATTTCAACATCGCATCGCACAAAGTCTGCACATCATTTTCTTTTTTTTTAAGAAATAAAATTCATTTTCCAATGACTTATTCAAATACATGTATATATACTTCTTATAGCTAAATATTCGCTATAGATAAAGTCATCAAAACATAATGTGGAAATAAAATTCTACAAAATAATTGTCATATAATTAACAAAATAAATTAATGTATATTCATTTTATTCAAATCTGCTGAATATTTACCGATGGTTTGGAGACCGCGTCTAATTTAATTTATTATATAAATTGTATTGGAAATAATTTATTTAACTAAATTAATTTATATACACTATATATGCAATATTAAGATTTATAGGTAGTTATTGTTGTCTTATCAAAATGTGGCATTATTTTTATATGTTTTATGTTAAACAGCATTAATAACTAGATTTATTTCGCAAATTATTCATATTTCTTGAGCGCAACTTTAAGTTGAAGATTATCGCCGATTCTTGTCGCACGAGTCGCACGAATTAATGATCTATTTTGCATTTAAATTGAATTCACTTCAAATTAATTCCGTTTTAATTTGATTTATTCAGCCAGTTCAGTTTTTGAGCAATTCGATTAATCAAATGCATTGCGAATTTCGCAAATTCGAATTTGTCTCATGCTAATTTGTATTCATACGACTCGCGGATTATGTTCTAATTATTGTATAAAACAATTTGAATTAACTGAACTTAACTCAAACGAATCGCCATAAAGTAAATCGTTTTCATCAATTCTAATTATAGATTTATTTTTATGGTTCGATCTGCCAGTTTTATTGTGAGAAATACAACTACCAGTTGTTGTTTTGTTTTTTTTGCATTTGGTCCGAAAGTGATTTAAAACTCTTGTTGGAATTTATGAACTCAACCTTTCAACTTCCAGTTTATAATTAGTTCTTTAATTATTTTTGCAACATGCACAAAAAATGCTGAATGCAAGTTTTAAGCTGGGAACGTTAAAAAAAAGTAATCATGAAATCCTCGAGAGAAACTTTGGCTAATGAGCAGCTGCATCAGCTGCATCAGCTGCCTGACTGCCTCACCTTGGCCTTTCACAAATCAAGTGGGCACAAAAGGGTGGCGCCTCCGCCTTCGTCGTGCGACGGGGATGATGCAACATCAGCGCCAATCAAACGCACATTAACAGCACTTCATCATAATTAAAATGCAAGCCATGCCAAACGATGGCCCACAATTTGACGCCCCCATCTTCCGTCTTCCGTCCATCGCCAACATCGCCAACATCTCCGTCATCGTAATCGCCTCCTCCGCCCGCCATTCCAGCTCCAGATCCGCACAGTTGCCGGCTATCAACGGCTGCGCCCACATTTCATGCCACAAAACAGGCGCTAAAACATTTGCAAAAAAGAAACCGAGAAAAGAAAGATATGGGAGGGGGGGTAAACATCAGGAAAACACAACGGCGAGATTTAGAAATAGTTTTTGCTGCTGCATTATATTAAAAGAGGAAAATGCGAGGCAGCTAAATTTAAAATAGCCGAGATGAGTTGAATTAAGTTGAGTTGAGTTGAGTTGAGTTCGGTTGGATTGTGGCAGAGGTTGAGTGAACAGTCGGCCGATAAATAAATTTAAATCTTAAGCCGTTGGCAAATCAAGACATTACTCATACGCCGTGTGGCGCACTCTATAAATAGTTTCGTTGCGTTCTGTTGTGTACTGTTCTGTTTGGTTGTGTGTTATCTGCCCCTTCTGGATGCTTGCCCCTCATCGTTGCTGCTGTTCTGACGTCTCTGATGGACGTTCTAATGCTGAACGCGTCATGATAAATGTGCCGACGGCTTTTAGCCAAATGCCGTGCAAATTAGCCAAACAATTTGTCCAATCAAATGAACCAATACACAAATTTGCCTCTCTCTCATACGAGTATATAGATTTTTAGGTATATATAATTATATGCGATGGCAAACGATGCGTCAGCTATCATAAAGCATTAGGAGCATCAGAGTGTGTGCTTCAAGGCTATATAGAACAACAGTTTTGCAATGATATCAGACTTGTGTTTGCATTCATAGAAAATTCGGCAACAGTTCAAGTCGAAAATAAATATTTATATTAAATTAAAAGCATCGATCTGATTTATGCGCTCAAACCCCTCCAATTGCGATAGTTTATGACTCAATAATGTGCCAGCTTAAAGCATTATTGACCATCGCAAATGAGTCGTAATTTAATTAAAATAAAAGCTAATGTGATGCGGCTCGTTGAAGACTTAATTCCAGCTGATTTGTTATCAGCATTGGGCATGATGATGAATGACATGGCATTTAAATATTTGATCTGGCAGTTTGCTACACAGAGCAACAAAATTACATTCTTAAAACAAGAATGAATTTCTTAGATTTCAGAATATTGCGATTTTCAAAAACATATTTTTTGAAACCATATTTCAATCTTACTATTTTCCAAAGAATAATTTAACAAATATCGTGATTTCAAACTCTACTCGATTCGAATATAAAACGATTACATTGAAAAAAGTATGTTGTATTTATAAAAATAACATCAATATCAAATAGTTATTAATTTTTTTAATTTTTGGAATTGGATTCTTGATTCGTATATTTGCTTTCTGAGTTCAATATGTTTGCAATATTTTATGGGTAAATGTAAATAATTTAAACAATCCTCTATAAAAAATATCTGCTCACTTTTCAAACCGTCTTGTTCCTTGTATTTGTATAAATAATTTTAAAAATCACTCTGGATAAATTTGATTGAGCTAACAATTCTGAATTTCTGTACAACATTTTGTAACTTTTGGTCTACTTATTGAGGTAAATAATTTAAACAATCATCCACACAAAACTCTCTACTGTCCATTTGTTTAGTACAATACTTTTCCTATTGTGGTTTTCATTTGTGTGCCTTTCTCTTATGCAAATAATTTGAGCAATCTCAAACTCTGAGGACTACTTGGTTAGTGTGCTTTCAATATGCTGCCGATTTTCAATCTGCCCGTCCACTGTGATCTATTAATCTCGCATTCGGCGACATCAACGATTCTGTGATGGATTTTGGATTTGCTTTGAACATACGCTGGAAATTGCATTGTCGTGTCCTCAAGTTATTTGCCTCGAATAGTTTTTTGTTGCAGCAACAAAGTTGATTTGCTTTTTGCTTGTTCGTCGCCCTCTTTTTTTTTTTGAAACCAAGGCATTTGGGCATTTGTTTGGGCCCCCTTGCCACATTGTGTGTGTGTGTGTGTGTGTGTGTGTGTGTCTGCGGCTCAGTCGCTGATTTTGGCCGCTTTGTTCTGTGTCGCTGTGTGTGCTCTGTGTGTCCTGTGCATGTCCTGTGGCTATAATTTCGACGCTGGACTCTGATACGAGTAGCATCGCATCTAGCTCGTCTGGTTCATTGTCAGATTTCATCAGTTACATTTTTTGGGGGGCTTTTTCGCAGCAACAACGGCAACGACATCGTCGATGGGAATAACAGCAGAACAGCAAAGAAAGCGAAACGTGCAAAAATCCTTTCGCCTTTTTCTATCTCGCCCCGTTGTCATTTTAATTGTTGTTTACTGGGCTTGTCAAATGCGCACTTCAGTGCAAAAAACACCAGCCTCGAGGCGCACCAGCCAGAGATGTGTGAGCACCACAGCCATCCACATCTCCATCTCCATCTCCGTCCACATCAACATAACAGCAGTGCCAGCAGCTCTGCGTCTCTGGGATCGAGGGACTCGGAGACCGAGGAGGCTGGCCAGATTTGGGGAGCTGGGCAGTTTGGAGACCCGTGTTGCCATTCGTCATGGCGGCCGCTGTCTGTGACGAGGCTGTCATTGCCATACGCTCTGATTTACTGGCTAACACACACGCACACACACACTCGCACACACACTCCATTCTCTGTCCTTGCTTTATGGTTCATACCTGTGCCATGTTGGCATTTGTTTAATGTTTATGAATTTTAATACTCTGTGGCAAGTGGCGAGCGAACGGGCATTGGCGCTTTGCGGCCGGGAATGTAACAGCTGGGTAGGCAAAACAATTGCTTTTCCTAAATAAATAAATTAGTCACTAAATTGAGAGAAATAATAATTTCAAAATTAAGCTAAAGATTAAGCGTCAAGCGCAATTTATAATTTCGCACAATAGTAATAATTCAAAAATATATATTCCAAAAATTCCACTTATTACATTTTCTACGTGGACAATTGTTGTGTGCCAAATACAATCAATACATTTTTAAATATGCCAGGCTAATAATTAAAATTAAATTCACATTACAATCATTAATTCAACTTTTCAATAGATGATTAATTAAGTCAGCTAAGTTATCAATAGTTCAATAAAACAAAAATATTTGGCATTTAATAAAAACAAGAATATTAAAATAGTTGAATTTCAAATTATATGGCATATAAGTCAATTAATAAATGAATATAAAGAATTAAATAAATGAATATATTCAGAAATATACTGCAAATATTACTTTATAAGAGGACAGTTTTTAAAAAAATATAAAATATTTCCAGTTAAAAAAAATTCAATTTATAATAAAATACTTTCAAAATAAATTAAGTATTTGTTAAATATATTAATAAGCAAACAAATTAATTAGCAAGGCTCAGAAAGTGTAACAGCTAAAGATACTGAAACTGAATTGCTATAACATGTGTGTGTTAGCTTTCAATATCAATTCACCAGTATAATATAAATTAAATAATTAAAGAGAAGTGATTTGAAACTGGATACTTAAACACATGGGTATAGCAGGTAGTATCTTGCTGTCGAGCACACTCACACAACAGTGTGTTGTCCTTGTTATTTTTGGTGGCAAATTCACTTAGCAATATTTTTAATAAGCAAGCAAAGGAAGTCGGCAAACAATGCGCTGCACTTGTGGACAAACAGCATCACGTGGCTGTTGCTTCATTTTGTTGCAATTTGTGTTGTTATTTATTGTTGAGGCAAAGTGCTCAAAGCGCTTGAAGCGCCAAGTTTGCCATTCGCCAGTCGCCAGTCGACCCTTTATTTGCCTTTCGCCGCTCCTTCTGCCCGCTCCGCAGACTCGTGCACCGGATTTGGCTTTGGCCGGGCTTTCAAGTGATTATGATTATTTTTTATGCACATAGCGTTACATATGCGGGTCGTGTCCAACCCCAAATGCCAAAGCCAAAGCCAAAGCCAAAGCCGAAGCCAAAGTCAAAGCGAAAGCAAAGCGTCAGGCTCATCAGGCCACGTCGAAAGCAAAAGCAAAAGCAAATGGCAACAGTAAAGGAGTGAAGAGAGAGCGAAGGAGAACGAAGCTCAAATGCTCTGCAGCCCTCAATTTATCATCAAACTGTAATTCGCAGGACAACTGCGAAACCAGTTGCAGCAGAGCAGCGAAGATGCCAAAGTCTGTGAGGGCAATGCCAAAGGTAGCCAAGCAAATGTGTATGTGTGTGTGACTGTGTTTGCTCAAGTATAACCAGAGGGCAGTCGTAAGGACGTCAGGACGGCAGGACGAATGACGTGCGTTGATTTTTACTGTTATTACTTGGACCCGGGCATATGTCTATGAATGTTTGTTTGTTGTCCATGTCTCTTCTGCCCGTCCGTCTGTCCGTCCGTCTGTCCGTCTGTCTGACCTCCTCCCACTCCTCGCTCCTCGCTCTGTCTGGCCATTTGTGTTTTGTGTAAGCAGTTAATTGGATCAGGGGCTAGGGTCACTCCTTTTTGCCCCCCAAGTCCCCACCAGCCTGCTGCAGCTTGTGGCAGAAAGGGCATACAAGATTGTTGCATACCTCGTGGCGCAGACCAAGCGGCCAAGCTAAATATTTCATCAGAAGATGGGCTGCTGCTGCTGCTGTTGCCCAAATGTCAACATCTGCCCCGGGAACAGCAACTTAAAGATGTCTGAGCGAAGCTTCGATGGGCGGAGGAGTTGGCGATGCGATGTCTTCACAGTTTGGTCTTGCGATTCATGGAATCTATTAAATTCATTTTTGTTGCTAATAAATTTGTATAAAAATAGCAACAACAACAACATGTGTTGCACGTCTCGTTTGTTGCTGCACAGCTGCTGCACTTGCGCCGCCGCAAACAATTCTTCTGAATTCAAAAATTCCAAGTTCTGTTTTTACTCCACTCCCGCTTCTTTCTCTCGCTCTCGCTCTCTTTCTCTTCCTGCGAAATGTTAAATCGAAGCTGGGAATGGCATTGGCCAAGTCAAGGCAAGGCAGCCAAAAGCCAAGCCACATTCAGAGCCAGACGGGGGCAACATTCGTTTTTGGTCTGTTGCCGAGTCTAAAGTTGCTCATGCGCATCAGCAACAACAATAAAAACAACTGCAAATGCAACTGCAACAGCAACAACATTAAGGAAACAACAATAGACAACACTAACCGCAGCTACCTGCTGTCGTCTGTCGTCTGCCGTCTGCCGTCTGCTGAAGATGGTATATCATGACTCTACGATTATGCTGTGCCGCTGCGGATCTATAAAGAGATATAACCCCAGCGAGGGTTGCCCCTAAAGTATAGTTCGAAATGATTGGCCTGGAGAAGCCTGCAATAATTTACTAGAATCAACTTATCATGCAACGAAAAAGCAAAGAATTTTTTGCAACTTGCAATAGTCGAAAAATATATATGTATATTTAATATAATATATAATACGTGTTGGAGAATGCTTAAAAATAAATAGTTTGCTTGCAGGAAAAGAGAAAAGAGTTTTATACAACCGTCTTTAGAAGCTTCGATATTAACATTTTAAATGCACTCTCAAATCACATTCTTAATCAAGTTGAAATCAGCAATTGAATAAGGTTTTTATTTTGGAAAAAGTAACAAATAAAAATATACAATCATTTAAATATGATTTAATTACTTATAATTACTGAATTACAATTTTTATTACAATTTGTATAATAGTTCAAAATAACTGATATTTTAAGTGGTTTTTTAAAAAACTTAATAACAGTTTTGTCTAACTATTAAATTAATATTCAAGTTAAATAATTTTTGCACACTTTTTATTTTAAACAATATATGAGAGCTAAAAATGATTTAACAAGTAATTCGAATTTATTAAATTAAATTCCTGAATATTTCTGATCAATTTATTATATTTCATTGAAGTGTTTTGAAAAGGAAATTTAGTATTGTGTATTGGCAGCTACAACTTAGTTTAAAATTTGCAACTTTTGGAGCAACCCACGCGCAGTGCTTGGCTAATGATATGTATGGCATATAAAGCCAAAAAAAAAGAAAAGAAAAAAACTTGCAACAACAGCAGCAGCAACAGCAATGGCAACAGCAATGGCAACGGCAGCGCCGACATAAATCAAAATTTGTGCAGCGGCAACTATTTTTTTTTTTACATTTTTTTCTCTGCTTTACCTTTGCTGGGAAGTTGCCGCCCCAACGAGGGAAACATGCGAAGCTGCCACTTGGAAATGGAAATGGAGTTGCTATTGCTATTGCCGTTGTTGTTGTCGCTGTTGTTGTTGCAGTTGGAGCTGTTGCCGTTGCTGTTGCTGTCGCTGTAACTAAAGCCGAAGGAGCCGCCCGTCAAGTGCCGCTAAACGTAATGTAAATAAGCATTTAACAGCAGCAACATCAACATCAACAGCGGCAGCAGCAGCAGCAGCAACACAAATAGCAACAGCAGCAACAACAGCAACAACAGCAACAACACCAATAAATGGCATTACAAACAACGGGCAAATAAATCGCATTGAAGCGCAAATGCGCCAAAGATGCAGCTCAGATGACGACGACGTCGACGGCGAGGTTGTTGTTTAACATTTACAACATGCAACAGATTTATGCATGCAACAAAAGCAGCAACAACAGCAGCAACAACAGCAGCAACACATGCTGTTGACTTATGCAGGCAGCTATCAAGGCGTCAGCTGCCCAACAGCTACCAACTTGCAACTCCAAGCTGCACACTTGAACATGCAACTTGCCACCCTTCATTGCCGCAGTCGCCGCCTCCCCCCCCCATCTGCATTGTGGATGCTGCAAGGTGCAGCCTAAGACCCGAGGAGACCACATGATGAAAATGTTATCTCTGCGCTGTGCTAAATACTTTGCTTATTATGCCTCCCTCGACTGCTTTATTAGTTGGCAGCAGCAATGCCGCAACAAGCAACTTGCAACATACAAATTAAGTGCAGCCACAGATACTTTTAAGTGCAATTGCGTAATTGCAGCGATTATTGCAGCGAGTAAGCAAATATATTGAATAAAAAGTTATACACTGGATTAAGCAGGAACCATCAGAATTACAAGTTAATTATCGATTTATCATTCTTTAATTTTCCATAATGATTACTCATTTTGAGATACATTTTTATAAGTGAGTAAATAAATAAATCTTTGAAAATAGGTCAAGAAGCAAGTATAATTTTGTATTGTACAATTTTGTGTTTTGTTTATTGAAATCAAACCTTATTTTCGGGTTTTTCGCACATAAATAATCATGATCGTATAAATGTTGGGAGAGTACTTCATTTGAATTGAATCTCGATTGTTGGAAAAACATTAAAAATCAAAATATAACTAATAATTTTATGCTTCCTGCTACTCCAGAGTCTAGTAAAATTGTATATAAGAAGTAAATATTTGGAATATATTTAATATTTGCTAACTCGATTATTTATGTTGTTTCCAATTATGTTACTATTTTTAATTTAATTAATGTTGACCAAAGTCTATTCCCAATGTGTGTTTTATTTTATTTACGAAGAAAAACAAATTTAATAATTATTTATATTTTATATATATCGATGGCTAAGATTAGCAATAGACAAAAGATAAATCTTGTACGCTGCAAACATAATATTTTGTAGAATTGATTTTCTTTAATTTTGCGTGTTAAAATTTAAATGAGAGGAACCATTATTTGTTGGGCAAGCAACTTTTGAAAAACAATAAGATTGCATTTAATATACAGTTTGTTGCGTATTCAGGGTAATACTTTTAGTTTTCAATTTTTGGAAGCTGAAAAATTGAACGAAAGCATTTATCATTCGAGTATAGTACAAGAATGTGCTATATTCGATGAGCCAAAAACGAAAGATATTCACGCTATTGAGCGCCGCATGATTAGCACCGTGGAAGAAGAGGAGAACTCGTAATCATATTCGTAATTTGAAAGCTACTAAATCATGGATGTCTATGGCTGCCTTGGGGGCTTCTGATGGTCTCGCGTTTGCCGCTGTCAGCAGGCAAATTTATCCGGCAGTAAAAAGAAGGAAAAACAAAACGAGCAATGGCTGTAAATGAGGCAGAGAAACACAGCTAACGTGTTGCGCAAGTGGAGCGCCAAAAGCAAAGTCAACGTTGGCGTAGGTGTGAAGAATCGAGAGGAGAGAGAGGTGGGGAAGGTGCAATCAAAGTGCAGCGGGCCAAGCAGGTGCCAAAGTTGTTTAATCACACAAGACACACAAGACTTTAACACACAATTTGTGTCGAGTTCGGTATGCTAAATCGCTTGGGAATTCGAATACGACTCAAAATTGGGGTTAGCCATGGCTGAAAGGCGTGGCAAAGGGACACGGACGGGGAGGGGGCGGCGACGCTGTCAAATAAAAAGCTCATTAGCCGAGTTGACCAAATTGCAACATGCCCAACACCAACACCTGCCCCTCACCCGCCCTCGCTGGCCAAGACAAATGATGGCTATAACATGCGAGGCAGCCGACCCCCAGAGGCTTTGCATAAACAACGGCAACACAAACAACCAAACAAACAAACAACCGAATAGACCTCGAGAAAAAGTGAATTCAAATAAATAAAATTCGAATCGGAATCGAGTCGAGCACAAAGTTGGCCCACAAGACAACACGTCAAAAGCAATTAAAATCGAAAAACTGTCGAACGAACGGAAAACGCTCAACACAATAATGAAGACAATGTCCAGTTGATAATGATGATGACGATGACGCCGACGATGAGACACATTTTACAAAAGGCAAAGCGAACAAAGTTGCGGTCTACAGCAGGTGTTTCGCCTCACCTTGGGTCAGCCAAGTAATTAACTCAAAGCTGGCAAAAGTTTTGCGGCCCGAATTGTGGCAACGACAAAGGAGCAACTTGCAAATGGAGCCAAATCAGGCAGCTCATTTTCCAAGCTTTTCACACACACAGCGTGAAAGTGTCCAAAGCTTTTCCAGCTTAACGGACCACAGAGTGCCAGTCACCGAAAGCTCACCAATACAATCGCAAAATGGAGAGGACTAAAAATACAAATACTAGTGCAAGGTCTAAGAATAATCAATCGATCTCTCAAAAATTACACTGCTATAATTAAATATGTTTTCAAATATTTCATGAAATTAGAATCAATTTAATGCATCCAAATGCAATACTATTGATAAAGTACAAAACTGAAATACAAATATAAATTAAAATAAATATTCAATAAATAATATTGCAAATAATAATCAGTGATTAAATAATATGTTTTTCTCTCAAAATGCTTAGATAGATAAAGAACAAAATATAAACAGAATAAGTACTTTTATACAATTACATTTATTTCGAAATATGTTTCACTTCAATTTGCAACTCAAATTTTAGGTACGAAGCTCAATTAGCTTTTCGGATAATAATAAAATGAATTCCTTCAATTTTGAAAGTGATCTTAAAAGCTGGCTTGCATAACACTCTCAAGTTGGGTGACAATTTAATGTCAGTTTCGCTGTTTTATTGTAATTGTGCTCAAGTCTGATCGAAAGAGTGAGAAGAGCACTCAGTCAATCAGGTTGAGAAGCGTAGTCTTTAGTCAACTTGTCGGGGAATTCCTCATCTTTAATAGTGATGCTGTTGAGTGCGTATCTTTATTTTTAGCCATTCGAGATTAGAGCCAAAGAGAGCCGCAGACTCAACCTTTGGAGCATTTGTTGCCCACTCCACGTCGCATACCTCAAATCTAATTTAGTTGATTTTGCTAGATTTTTTCCAACGTGCTGCCTGCCGTCGCACTCATTTGCCACACAACCCCATTGGGCCAATGTTATTTTGGGTATTTTTACTTTAATTAAATTTTACACAAATATTTGAAAAAGTATTTGAAAATTGAAGCCATCCCCTGAACTCGTATTTGTGTGTGCGGTTCTCGACGGTGGTTGTCGGTTGTCGGTTGTCTTTGCACCTGTGTTGAAAGCCAAAGCCAAAAAGGGTTTCCAGGCAAATGCTTCACAGTGGCAGCAACTACTAAATAAAATAGGCCTATGGCTCAGACTGAGCCTGAGCTGACACGTTGAGCGTTTCTTTCGACTTGGACTTGGACTTCGACATTGGCTTTTGTTTATCTCCTGCCATTGGGATGGCACTGGGATGGGCTGTTGACAGGCGCCAAAAGACAACGAGATTAAGTCATCGAAGCGAAGAACTACACAACAAAAGCAGCCCACAAAAAAAAAAGGGAAAACTCAGCAAACAATAATCGCAGCCAAGTAGATAGATAGATTTTCATCTCTCTCTCTCGGAAGATTCTAAATATTTTCATTTGACAAAATTTCGCATTACGAGTACTCTCGAGTCGCTTTGAAATGTGGTTAACATTTCGGGTGGTTGTTGTCGACTATATATTATATGTATATGTACATAGCTTTGTTTATGTTGCTGTTTATTTGCCCAGGGCAATCAGCAGAGACCGACAACGACAACGACAACGAGCCCCGCATTCCTCTCTGGCGTTGGGCTCACTTTAATTTCGCTTTTTTGCGACTCTCTCTCACTCAGCTTTTTTTTGTTGCTATTTTTTGTTGTTTTTATTATTGAATGGGGCGCATAAAAATCTTGAGCACGTAATTATCCTTTTTTTTTTTGCGGCACGATTCCTTTCCTGCCTCATGCCGCCGGTTAGGCTCGACTTTCCTCTCGGCTATGCACTCATTTATTTATTTGGCTTTCTTCTTCGTTTTTTTTTTTTGTTGTACTTGTTATTTCTTTGGCTATTCATTTTATGACATCTTGTTATTTTTATTGTTATTGAGTTGCCTTTTGTCGTTCTCGTGGTCGTCGCCATCCTTCGTGTCGTGTCGTGTCGTTGTTGTTACTGTATTTTCCTCGTTTTTTTACCATAAATTGTGCCCTCGTTGTCAACGTTGTGTCGCAGCCATTGTTGATTGTTGGTGTTATTAATTTTTTGGGCTGCAAACGAGCTTATTAGCGGCATGTTCTCCACATAGAAATGTCAAGCCGCCTCGCCCCAGAACATTGACAACTCCATTGATGGTCCAGATCGAATATCATAAGACCCTTGTCCAGCTGGCTGTTCGTTCGTTCGTTTCTTCTCTTTAATCTTGCTGCTACAAGATCTAACAGCTCAGATTAGAAATCAAAGCCTTTTGCCGGAACAATTTTCGCAGCAACAACACCAACAACACCAACACCATCGACACCCATAATCAAATGCAAATTATCAACAACTATCACAACAACAACAACAACACTCGGGTTATGTGCGGGGCGTGTCTCGAAACAACAACGAAAAAATAGAAGAGGAAAAAACAAAAGAAAAAGTTTCGGTTTCTTCGGTTTGTTGTTGTGGACGCGGCAGCAACAACAACCGCAACAACAATAACAACAATTTATGTAGATTTGCCGTGGGATGCCGTATCTTTTGATTGAGACATTTCCAAGTGCGACTTCTTAGCCATGGTCAATTAAAGTCAAGAGGGAAAACACACTCGCAACGGCTGAGAAACACAAGCAACGACCTGCAAATGCTGTACAAACAACCACGAAAATTCCATTGCCATATTAAATAAACTATTATTGTTGTTTCAAGTATTTCAAGTCATTGCAGTTGGTTCAATTATATTGAATAATTTTTTATAATTATCAATTTCAATGCATTTCGATAAGAAAACTATTGGTAAAGATAAAACAGTAAAAAGTTTAAATATTAATTATACAATTTAATAAATATGACTTCGTATTGAAAATACATTTAAATGCATTTGAAAAACACAACAAATTCACAAATTAAATGCTACAAATGATGATGTTAATTATAAAGTTTATTAAATATTGCAATATCAATTCACATTTTTTGCTGCTTTATTTTACTGCAACTGCATATTTTAAAATTGGTTAGAAAAACACAATTTATAAGGCAAAAAGAAAAGCAAAATTAATATTTAAATATTTTTTTGCTTATTCAATTAAATCCTAAATAAAATCTACAAATGAAAATATTAATTATAAAATAGATTAAATATTACAATATCAATTCAAATTTTTTGCACACAAATACTTTAAAATTCATTTGTAGAATAATAAAGTGAAAGAAAAATAAAATAAATATTAAATTAATTCATAACGAATTTACATTTTTTGCTTAATCAGTATATAAATAAATTCCTTGAAATGCATTAGCAGTAAAATACAACTGCAAAAGTAAAGGTGTAAATATTAAATCAAAATTGTATAATAAAGTAATAAGTAAATTAATGAAATATCAATTCATTTTTTCAAAATGATATTGGAAAATAGAAAAAAGGAGTTAGTATAAAATATAGAAATTAAATTAATTTCGATATAATTCTCACGCAAATGTTAAACTCAAATTTAATATTGAATTGAAAATGTAATGACCCAATTTATTAAATTGAAAACGGGAAGAATTTCGTTGAGGCAACAATGCGTTCGAAGTGTGGCGAGTGTTGCAAAGTGGCTGTGGTAGGCAATGTACCTCTTCTTGGGTTGTTGGGGGCAGCTGAGCTGAGCAACGCCTATCGATTTCAATCGGCCGACATCCGAAGACCAAACACGCCAAAGCGCAATCAAAAAGCGTTTTTAATAATGCGCTAAGTGATTGTTAAGCGCGACTCAAGAGACGAGAGACGAGAGACGAGAGATGACAGTCGAGAGACGAGAGTTGATGGTCCATAGCCAAAGCGCTTGATGGCTTAAACGCGAGGCTGTGGAACGCGCTTTCCGAGTGCTTTCCCAATCGCCAGTTAAGTCATTAATGAACTGTTGTCGTTGTTGTTGTTGTTGGCGCAGCATCTTCTACGAGAGTCGCGGCACCCACGCGACCTTCGCACAGAGAGACAGAGAGAAAATGAGACCGAGACTGAGACTGAGACTGAGCGAGAGAGAGAGATGGACTTGAGCCTATTAAATCTCAATTACATTTAATTAATCAAGCAGTTGTGCAAGTCGACACCTCGAGTCGAGTCGAGTCCACTGCGATGACGCTGCACAATTGAAGGCGCCAATCGAAGGAGCTCGGCTCTGACATTGGCTTCATTAGCGTACAGAAGACAGAAGACAAGAGCTCAAATTAATAGTTAAAACAAATTGAAATGGACAGCGCAAACATTTGAATCTCAAGTGCTGGACGACAAATATTTCAATGGGCCAGCTCATTAGCCGATGTTGCAGTGGCAATTCAACTGCAACTTCAACTTCAACTTCAACTTCAAGTGGCAGTGAAAGGTGTGAAGGCCAGATTAAGTTTTTAATGAGTGAGTTTCGGCTGCTGGGGAAATTGAAAATGCCATGGACTAAAGTTTTTCTTTTATACTCGTATCTCAGCAGCGCAATCTGTTTGCTTATCACGCCTAAACTGCTTAGGCCTCGGCCTCAGTCTCAACAAAACAATGCAATGTTCCCAAAAAAAAAAAAAAAATCTGAGAACCCCACAGCCAGATTATAAATGACAAAGAAAGCGGCGAAAGTCGCGTTGTCGACTTCTGACTGCGACTGAGACTGAGACTGAGACTCACCTGGCATGTAACAATATTTGTGTTGGCCAAACAATGGCAACAACACCACCCTCGGCAAGAAGTTCTTTTGCTGCTGAGAACAAGAGAAAAATTACTTCATTAAAAGTTGGAAAAATGAAGAAGAAGTGAAGTGTCCGTTGGTGTTGTTGGGCAGCTGCTGTCCCGATAAGAAACTCATAATTGGTGTCATTAAAAAAGCCATTTCGGAAGTTGTTAATCTTGCCGCTCTCCAGGGTTGACAATTATGCCCAACTAGCCAAGTAAATCGCAGAAGCAGCCAACAACAAGAAGATGCATAAATATGTAATTTATTAAAAGCGATGCCAACAAAAAACGCACACAATAAAGTTAATATATATAGTATGTATATATAGAGATGAAGCAGGGGCCCAAATAAATAAATGTTTACAACAATGCGTTGGCTTTTGTTTATTGTTATCATTATTTAGCCAAGTGATAGCAGCCTGGCCTGGTGTTGCCAGGAGACAGCAGCCTCCGTCCCAGTGCAACTCCGACACCAACTTGCTTCATATTTTGTAGCTGTCGCTTATCGCTCGCCTTTAGTTTCTCGCTCGCTCGCTCTGTCTCGCTCTGTCTCGCTCTTCATTTTAATTATAAAAGTGCGATAAATGTGACAACCTAAAAAGAGCGAGAGACAGATAAAAAAAAAAAACAAAAAACCACAACAACAACGAGTGAAAGATAGCCCAAAAGGCGAAACAACAACTGGCAAAAGTCGTTAAGGCCTCTACCGAGTTTTTTATGCCTGCGCCCCCCAAGAGGCTTTTTCCTGCCTTGCTTGCTGCCTTCTTTTTTGCGCCATTGTCAAGAGTTGGCCACGAAGCATTTAATAAACACCAAATGTCCCCGGCCAGGTTCCAGTGTCCCTAACCCAATCCTGGTCCTGTGCCCGGACCCGGACCCGGATCCAGACTCAGTCTAGGCTCGCAATATGAAATTGCAAACACACAGACACACAGCCAGAGATACACTGGCCATAAAGTAAACGGCAAAAGATACAGAGATACAAGTAACCGCAACAAGCAAAAGATACTCGCATTCGCATTCGCATTCGCATATTTTGTGGCATTTGCTTTTGTCTTGTTGCCTTGTCAGTTGCCCATAAATATTATCTCTACAGCCTGCTCGATGTCCTTCTCCTTCTCCTTCTCCTTCTCTATCTCCTCGTCCTTTTGCCGGTCAAGTGTTAATTTCCTCG
Source organism: Drosophila formosana (assembly GCA_035045625.1). Classification (NCBI taxonomy): domain Eukaryota; kingdom Metazoa; phylum Arthropoda; class Insecta; order Diptera; family Drosophilidae; genus Drosophila; species Drosophila formosana. Next base: position 253,000 of record JAWNOW010000576.1, on the reverse strand, counting down.
AAAAGTCAACTCTCTCTCAGTGCTGGACAATTAAGTTTAGCCCCTGTTCTTGGTTCTTGGTTCTTGGTTCTTGTTCTCTGTTCCTAGTTCTATTGCCATTGCCAATTTCTATGCCTGTTGCTGGGCCATTGTGTTTGTCAACTCTAGACCAGCGAAGATAGCCAAAAAAAAACAAACAAAAAACTGAAAACACATAAAAGCCAAGTTAAGTAAAATGCTAAAATATTTGTCGCTGCCATTGTCTTAATATGCAAATTGCATTGTCTCAAGTCGAGCTTTGAGTTTTCAGTTGAAGTTTCAGTTTTCAGGTTTAAGGTTCAATTGCCCATCAGAGGCTGAGGCTGAGGCTGAGAGCAGATCAGCTTAAACGATATGCAGTTTGATTTCCTTTTGACCTCGCGCAACAACAAAAATATTAATAAACAATCGTTGACTGCCGAATCATGATCACTGAGCATCGCAATTCCCGACTCCCGACTCCCGAATCCCGAATCGAGAATTGCAGATCACAGATTGCTGCAGATTGCTGCGTGTTTTGCACATTTTTTACTTATTACTTACTTTACTTATTGCCATTGTGATTTGCTGGCCTTTTTCTCTTACTTTCACGATTTGTTTGTCATGCCACACAACAAAATGCTGTTGTTCATTCAGCCTCCGACTTGCAAATCTCACAACTTACTGTACTATATATATATACATACTCGTATGTATATATTCGTTGTCCTCGATAAAGTGAATGGCTTCTAACTGGAAATTGAGTTCTCAGCTATCAGGTAACCACACTGGCAAAACATCTTTTGGGCCAGATAAACATCTTGGCCCAATAAAGAAACACAAATTGCAATTGCAGGCAAGATAAACGATCGACGTTTAACTCTCAGAAATGCCAACTTAGCTCTGAGCTACATCAAATTTCTTGCTCTTTTTTTAGTTTCGAACAAAAGCATCAGTTGACACCAAAATTGTATCTCTACTTTGTAGATGGCAGCATGCAGATAAAGATACGGATTATTTTACATTATCTATGCCTTGAGAATTCTTTGGCAACTCTTTCATTGCAGTAAAATCATTGAGTAAAATGATTGATTACAATTTTATATGGACACACAAACATGTTTAATATAGTTTAAGTAGATATAAGATATATAATCTTAATTGCAAAAATTATTTTAAGTGCGAAGAGACTGTTAAATTGAGCCAAATATAAAATATCGTATATATAGAAGAATACATTTAAAATATTGAGTTAATTTAATTGAGCAAAAAAAACATATTTTTGTGGATTATTCCAATTTGGAAAACTGTATTTTATTACAAGTCGTAGATTTTGCATTTCAACAGTTAATAGTTAATCCACTGCAATCTCTGTAACTTCAACTTGACCAAATACATTTTGAACTTGCTTTTTGGTTGTGTACATTCATCAATTGTGTTTGCTTTAATTGATCAACTGTCGGTTTAAGCTAAGTTATTGTTTTTACCCAGTTTTTGAAGCAGCTTCTCTCTCTCTCTCTCTCTCGCTCGCTTTCGTTGTGGTCTCCAATCTCCTGTCGAGCTATTCATAAAATAACATTTTCATTTTGGCAACTTTATGGCAAACACACACTCACTCTCGCACACACACTCTCACCTATACTCACACACCTGTTAGTATCCCTTTGGAAGCAACGCGGCAGTTGCATTGTGTTGAGCTGAAAAAAAAAAGAAGAAAAGGCTTGAAAAATGCGCTGGCTGCATGAATGGCAATGCGAATGCAGCCCAGACAGACCGACTCTGCTTTCCATCCATCCGTCTGTCCGTCTGTCAATCGGTTTGCCTGTCCGCCAGGCAAATGTAAATAAATGCAAAGGCAGCTCAGCAGCTCAGCAGCTCTCTGGGAGGACAGGGAAAGGCAGAGCCACAGAAGAACATAGTTTTGCATGCAATTCGGGCTGCATAGTTTTGCTGAATGGATCCGGGCCAAATGTGCAACAGCAGCAACAAAGCGGCACAGGACGACAGCTGCCTCTTGGAAAACTCATTGAACAATTGACCAAATCGAAGCCTCGACCCTCAATACAATAAAAATGCGGTACAGCCCCTAAACCCCCGCCTCCTTCTCCATCGCCCTCACCCTCGCCCTCGCCCTCTCTCTTTCTGCTCTGAAGCGTAACAAAAAGATTAAAATGCATAAAATTCGTAACTGCATCGAAACTAGAGAGAAAAACAGTAAAAACTCGGTCTCATTTTGTCATCCTGTCATCCTCCCAAGCCCTCAGCCTCAGTCTCAGTCTCAGTCTTGGACTGAATGCCAGCCTGCTGCATTTGCGGGTTGCCGGCATTGTCCAAAAAGGCATCTCTTATTAATTTGCTTAAGTGCCATAAATGGCAAAAACTGTGTGCCACAAAAGGATTTGAATTTCCTCTACCTTTTTGCCATTTGCCATTGTCACTCTCAGAGAACTGACGGCCGCCCAGCTGGAGATTTTACACGTATTACACACACACCGATCCCCAAGACGAATTGTCACAGAAACCAAGCCAACAATAAAAAAGAAATACAAAGTAACACGATAAATAAATGACAAAAAATTACAGCAAAAGTGACCAGGGAATTCATCGAAATTCCCATAACGAAGCTGAAATGCGCTAACATAACTCAAGTGCATAAAATGAATTCAAAATGAAAGAGAATAGATCAAGAAACAAACAGAAAATGTAAACTTATTTTGAAAAGATAAGTGGAAAAAATATCGTTTTCTAATTAAAATAGCATACATCATTCGTAACACTAGATAAATTTAAAAAATCATATTTTGACGACAATTACTAAAAGAAAGATATTTAATATTAAAAAAAGAGATATAAATTGAAATCATTCTAAACCAAAATTGTTGTATTATAAGGGGGATATTTACAGAGATATACCGATTTATAATTTAAATAATGACACTTGATGAGCATCGAGAAGGATTTTTAATATACAAAAAATTATAATATAAAATATAAAAATGATTGAAGTCGAAATCATACATAATAATTGAAAATTAACTCACTGAGATCATATTCACGATGATCATTTGGAATGTATCTGGAAAAAATCAACAGATTCGCCTGAGATCATCCGCATGACATAAGAATCGTTTCATAATAGTATTCGGCACGTTTCGAACCGATATGATGGCAATTGCAGTACTTGGACATGTGCAACAAGCATGACATGGGATCACCAAGAATCGGGGCTTCTTCAGAACGAATCGGGGCGTAAAACGAGTTCACACGAAGGGCAGGGCGTCATGCTGATTGGTGATTAGCAGATGGACCTCAAAGTGTTTGTGTTGTGACAAACCTCTCGAAGAAGTCATTGTACACGATCGCATACTCTTCGGTGCGCGGTGACTGGGCTCAGATGACATTGAAAACGCCGACTGCAAGCGGACAGAAGACGCTTGTAACGTCGCTGCTGTGGCTGATTTATGTTTTGGGCTACTCGTTTTGACCTTTTGAACGCATCGCATCGCATTTCAGTTCAGTTCAGTTCAGCTCAGTTCGTTTGCCTTCGCTTCTAGTGAATTTGTTAGAGGCCAAGATAGGCAATCTGGCAGGACAAAGTCGAGTTGGCATTGACTGAGAGAGCGGAGAGTCGACTGCAGAGCTTAATTAAATACAATCTATACCGCGAGTCGTCTCGTCTGTCTATTGGACGAGAAGAACTGTCAACTGCAAATCAGTAGCGCATATTTTGCGTATTTAAAAATCATTAATTTGAATTAGCTGTGGCGCTGTAATTAAGGCGGGGCAGCAACCCAGCAATCCAGCAACCCAGCCACAGTCGCCGTCAGAGACGCTTCCACACGATTTCTCGCGCTGCCTGAAAGATAAACAAACAAATGCAAATGCTGCAGCGGCAACCAAAAGTTAAACAAAACATATTGCCGCACTTGGAGCACATGGCCTCCAAGTGCGCACCGCTGACATTTCAACACCATCGTCAGCATCAGCATCGGCATCAGCATCCAGTAGCAGACCTCGCCACGCCCCCGCCCCCGCCCCCGCCACCGTCGCTTGTCTAATGACAAAGCGCGCAGAATACAATGCAAATGCAACTGCAAAGCGCAGCCGCGTGATCTTTTGAACTGCCAACTGGCAACTGCCAAACGAATCCACAGTCAAAATCCCAATCCCAATTTCAATTTCAATTTCAATCCCAATCACAACAAAGATCAAAACCCACAGCACAGACACTTGAGTTGAGTTGACGTCGACGGCGACGGCGACTGCGACGCTGGCTGAGAGCAGCGGGCGGGCGGCTACCGCAACACACACAACACACAACAACACAACAACACAACTCAGTTTCAGTTTCAGTTTCAGTTGCTGTTGCTTTTGCCGCTATCTTCTTTGCTGCCCTCTCGCTCTCGCTCTCTCTCTCTCTCGCTTTCTCGCTCTGTGGCTGGGCATCACCTGCACATTGCTTATTGATCTAGCTGTTGTTTTGTTTATCTAACCTACACACACACACACACACACATTTCGACACTCAATTGAATTTTGTTGCGCTTTTACACAGCATTTTCTTTGCATTCTGGTCAAAGCAATTAACGTGCTCATTATTTTAAACCCAAAGAAAGAGTATTGCGGAAGCGAAGAGCAAGAGAGCGACGCTTGTGGCTTTAATTGTTTTTATAATGACAAAAAGATTAAACAAAAATAGTAAAACAAATAATTTGAAATATAAATACGTTGAATGTGGGAACGATAAATAATCTGATATCATTAATGAAATAGAAAATATAAATCGCTACAATAACTCATTATAAAGAACATATATAATTCATCGTTAATTTAACAAAGTAATGCATTTCATTAAAAAGAGCAAGAGAGCGACGCTTATGGCCTTAACTGTATTTATAAAGACAAAAAGATTCAACAAAAATATTACAACAAATAATTTGAAATGTAAATACGTTGAATGTGGGAACAATAAATAATCTGATATCATTAATGAAATAGAAAATATAAATCGCTACAATAACTCATTATAAAGTACATATATAATTCATCGTTAATTTAACAAAGTAATGCATTTCATTAAAAAGAGCAAGAGAGCGACGCTTATGGCCTTAACTGTATTTATAAAGACAAAAAGATTCAACAAAAATATTACAACAAATAATTTGAAATAGAAATACGTGGGAACAATAAATAATCTGATATCATTAATGAAATAGAAAATACAAATCGCTACAATAACAATATACACATAATTCATCGTTAATTTCACAAAGTAATGCATTACATTAAAAAGTTGCAAGAGTTTATGCATTTTTCTAAAATATTATTAACAAAATATTGCATTGTGATTTGATTACAAAATTATCCCAAACTATGCATTTTAATCATTATGCATAGTAAATTTGTAAATTTGATAAAAGGATTATGCTAAACTATGCGTTATAAGCATTCATTTCACCAAAATTTTATTGCATTAAAAATATCAAAAAAAAATAATGATATAAATAACATTTCAAATGTTATGAAAAGGTTACGTAAACTGTGGTTATATTATTGCATTAGAAATGCCACTAAAAGGTTATCATAAACTATGCATTCTATTGGTTAATTTTACTGAAATTTTATTGAGCAAATAATGCATTTGAAATTTCAATATTCAGTCAACATAAACTGTGCATTCTATTGGCACATTTGACTGAAATATTACCGACCAATTAACTAATGTAATACATTTGAAATTTCATTAATAAGTCATCATAAACTATGCATTCTAATGATTTCCATTGACTTGGATTCCCAAAATCATTTCATCATGCAATAAAATACACGCTTTAATTACGTTTCGCCATTAACAATATTTCTTCGATGGCAGTTGGGAAAAGTGGAAAAATGGAAAAGTGTATTTGGGCTTCGTTGTTCCAGGTCGTCCTCTTTCAAGTATTTTGTTTACATATATTTTGGGCCACTTTTGTGTGTGTGTGTGTGTGTGTGTGTGCGTGAGTTGGGCGACTTAATTAGGAAACTTGGTGCGTTTTATTTATGTGTCTTAACGAGTCGTTTATTTAACCCCCAACCCCCAAACCCACCTCGCTCTCGCTCTTTCGCTCTCTCTCTCTCTCTCTCTCTCTCTCGCTCTGGTTTGGAAAAACTAACATCAAATTGAAGCTGAACATTTTGGGAAAATTTGTTTATTGTTTTTGTTTGGGGTCCTCCGCACAACCGCTGCATTTCACTAATTTGGAAAGAGCAGAAATCGAAAACGAAATAGGAATTCGAAATGGAAAGGAAAATACTTGTGCTCCAATACGAATATTTACTCGAAGAGAGACAGAGAGAGAGAATTGAATTTGAGGGAGAATTGAAATAATGTTGTACCTTGATTTAAATAAAATAACAAAAACGAAGCGAAGGCAGCAAAAGGCAATTCGACGAAAAACTAAACATAAATTCTCCGTCGATCTGGCTTCTCTCAATCTCACTGCGTGTGTGTGTGCGTTTGTGTGTGTGTGTGTGTGTGTGGGCCAAGCTGCAGCCATGAACTTTGTTTTTTATTAGCGGCAGGATATCGGCATTGGCTCGCTATATATTTATATGTTAATTCGTTTGTGTTAATTGGAAAACAAATCCCCCTCCACGCATCAACTGCCCAAGCACAACTTCGAGTCGAAACCGAAACTGAAACAGAAACAGAATTCCACACAATTTATTTTTAAGCAGACATTTTTGTGTATTTATTTATTTTGCCGCTGGCAGCAAACAATTTGTAATCGTTGTTTTTGCCGCTGCCACCAGCCTGACAAGCACAATGTTGCAGCTGCGTCGCGGCGGCGGCGGCGGCACGCGAAAGCTGCAAGCGTCTGCAATCGAGTTCGCTTCACTCCGCTCCTCACTTCTGCCCCAGCACGTTGCACTGTCGCCTTAATTGCACTCCCAAGGAAGCGACTCAAATGTGCCCATAGCCGTTGATGTCAACAAGAACAACGGCGACAACAAGAAGTGGCAAATGCCAGAGGTCGATTATGGGGCAAGATCAGATGCAGCCAGACGAAACGATGAAATGCAATCAGAGCACAACTTGCGATCTAGCGCATTGATTGCAATCAAATCTGCATTATATTACAGTAGTAAATTTGATTAGCAATCAATAGAACTATTCACAGATTAAATCAATCTACAATTGCGAGAAGTATTTTCATAATTTATTCACTTGTATTATTCCCTAGTTTGAACTATATTAAACCAATCACTTATTTCATTATTTTCACGTTAACCATAATAACACATTAAATTGTTAAAACACAGTTGATTAAAGATCCATTTGGATACTTACGCAAATTATAAAAATCTTACAAAATTAAATTCAACTGCAAACACTTCTACACTTGACACAAAAATAAATAATTCATATAATAAACATCACTTCCTTCACAATTTCTATATAATGTAAAATATCTGCCTACAAATTCAGAAGTATTTTTAAAATGCAATCAAAAGTCATAAAATCATAATTTAAGTTCTATACTTGCAAAAAAAAAAAAAAACAAATAATTCATTTAATTAAAATCACTTCCTTCAGAATTCCAATTTTATACAGCCTAAATAATAAAGCCACATTAAATTGTTAAATTATGGCTCACAAAATGACTACCAAAAATAGATTCATAATAGCATATGAAATTGTTAAATTATGGTTTCAGAAATCGGTATTAAAAATCAGTGTTATGAAGCTATATAGATTTGTAACTTAGCGCCCTTCAATTTGCATTGTCCACTTTAATGGTGCCCTTTAAAATTTGCCATAACAATGGATGGCATCTTCATTAAATCCAAAATCAATTCATTTTCATAGTGCACGACGCCATCAAGTGTGCGATTAGCATAGATATGGTGGGATTATACGATTATGAGCTTATTCAAAGACTAGTTCACTCTTTATGCATTCCACAGTTGTCGTAAAACACAAATCTTATCTCAAGTCTCGAATGAGTTGCTTATTCACGGCT